>CM017442.1:49630989-50074044 GCA_007726485.1 Eragrostis curvula | reverse complement strand
AGGTAGACCTCTGTTTATTTTTCTCACCTTTGATTCCGAAGATTCTACTATAAAGACGAAGAAGTAGAGCTTGTGTTGCGATCGATTGACGGCGCAGGTGAAGCTAATTAACCTGACCTCCGCGGGAAGGGCATGGCGCTTGGACAGCTGGTTTGGTTGCTCACGCCCCTGCAGGCAAAACTGCCGGGACAGGCTCCCTCCGCCAACGCCAAGTGGGAAGCAAGCAGTGCGGAATTCGGATCCGATGATCGATTCGATGCGTCCGGGCTTGGTTGCTGGAGATGAGTGTGCCAAGCCACCGAGGGATCGATGGATACAGCATCCACGAAGCACCCATTCTCCCGGGCGGCCTGAAGGCAGCACTACATCACACACGGAGAGACGGAAGAAATACAACGTTCCAATAAATTGAGATAAACAGTTTTTTCAAGACCCCAGACAGTCTTTCGGAGGCACGAAAAATGACACACCATAACACTGCCACCAAATATATTATTTAAGAAAGGAAATGTAAATTGGCCGGCCTTCAGCATCCCAAATGCATACAACCGTGCCCTTTATCATTGTTACAATGTCTAAGCAGTCCACTGAAAATTACCACTGAGGAGACAACGGTTCATAAAAGGCTACATGAGGCATCATCAGTCACAGCCCGTGATTATTGAAGAAAAACACCACCTCCATCGCTTGGCATACCCTGAGAATGGCCAATTTGCTAGTTCAGAATAACATAAAAAAAAAGTACTGTAAGCAAATCATTCACGCGCTGAACAGTGTCTATAACAATCATTCAAGGACATAACAACACACTCGTAATAAAGAAATTACATAAGCATAGAGGTGACATAATCATCTAGATAATTACCTCCAAGGTCTTCGCAAAAAAAAAAAACCTCCAAAGAGGGCCAACGCATCCTGTCACCCAAATTATTCGACACAACGGAGGAGTCCTAAGGCATTGCGAATACAGGACCCAAAACAGGAATAGGTGCCTCCTGCGCCACACCTACCTCCGATTGCCCTTGACATTCCAAAAGACGTCTTGTAGAGTGGCCATTACCCTACATCCCTAGTGCCATCACCCGATCACTGCGGGAGGGCCATGGCCAGTGGCGCAGTTATCGCCAGCAAAATGACTGCCACCATCAGCTGAAGGGTCACAGGGCTTGTTGTGTTGCCACTCTTCATCTTTCTTTTTTTTGCTTTCTTTGCTTCTTTTGTTTTCTTTCCCTAATTCCAATCCAAAGCTATTTATAGGCTATACTGGATGAAACCACTTTTTGGAGGAGAATAAAAAGCTGAGCGATAATGCGACACATCCACCGGATCCAAAACTATAGTTGTGTTTGGCAGGGCTTATTGGTTTTGGTTTATGCTGAGTGCTATAGTGTTTTCATTGTAGCTACAGAGAAATAAGTTAGTAAAAACCACAAAAAAATGTGGCTTATTCCTACTCTAAACAGTGTAAAAAATACATATGACGCATAAATTGCTAAAAGCCTTCTCAAACATACCCTATATATTAAATTTTAGTTCTCAAAGTCAAAATCATATGATGCGCTGTCAGAGATTCCCATGCTAATTGCAAGTTCTGGCCCGCGGCCGCGGAGCTCCAAGTCTCCGGTGTGGAAGTGAGATTCCCTTGGATTAATGCTGGAGCTAATGCGAGTATATGACACCCACGTGATGATTGATTGCAATTGGGATCCATCCTAATGAGCCTCACTTCTTCAATTAAACATAAACACAACGCCGGCTGCTTGCTGGCCTGTTGCTTGCTTGCGGACTGTTCGTAAACCTGCACTGTGCGGACGGTCCGCACCTAATTATTTTGGCTAATCAACAAGACAATTATTTTCACGGTACCAGGTAAGCAACTACGGATGGTGATAGAGAATTGATCCTACGTAGTGAAATGTGACCAAAGTGACCTTTTTATTCTGAGTATAATATTCAAAGTTTTTCTGCTTTATAATGAAAGCAATGAAGTTATTCGCTAGGATCTCCCAGCAAAGTTTACATAGGTGATATGTATTAGGAAAAAAGAACAAGTTTGAACTAGATAACCGACAGACAGGACAGCAATCAAATACTTTACAAAACCAAAGCTACAACAAGATATATCGTATACATGGCCTCAGGCCAGCAGCAAAGTTCTTTGTTCCAATGCCGACTTGATCCTCTGAATCACCTGGCTTTGGCTTCGACAGGGTCTTCCATATCTGCGATATTGATATCATCAGAACAGTTGATTGTGGAGATGGGAGAATTTAATTGCGGAAGAAATAATCATTTCTGTTCAGTCACAATGTCAAACATATGGCCCCAGAAGCACATACGTTACACTATTATTCACTTTACACTATTATTCTTATTTCCTACTCCAAAAGCAGCACGTTGTACCGAGCGTAACATAATACCTATTTGAAGGAGAATAAAAGTTAAGCAATAGTATAATGTGGCACGTCTGCCACGTCCAAAACTAGTATTCTTATGAAATCTAGTTCTCAAAGTCAAAAACACCGATGGAGGTGGATAATAAAAATTAAGTAATAGTATTATGCAACACGTCTGCCTAGTCCAAAACCAATACTCTTATGGAATCTACAAATGTTCTCAAAGTCAAAAGCACCTAGAGCGCCAAAAAAATTACTGTACTAGTTGCCAGGTCTGGGCGGTGGCGGAGGCAGAGGAGGGCGAGCAGGGAGCGGACGCGGCTTCCCTGTTCCCTTCTCCTATTCCCGTCCGTGTTCCCGTCGCGTGGCAACTTGTGATTGGTTAGGTTTTTTTTTTTACGCAAGGTTCGTTTTGTTTTGGTTCAACACACCGTTACGGCGTTATTATGTTTCCGCTTTTCCTTTCGCCCAGGTCCCAGGTCAGCCTGCCGCTAACTCTTCTTGGTTTTGTTCCTCTGCGATACGTTGATAGTGGTCAGTGGAGAAGCTTAGCATGACGACGGAGGTAGTGGCCCCTAGTGCCCTGGTACAACATTGCCGCTGCCCGCTCGCGCCCCAGCCTCCTTCCACTCCGTCGGCATCGATTTTTTTTTTGTGGCCGGTTCACGCTCTCACAAGTAAAATCATGTGGATTGTTCAAAGGCTGCATCTTAGAATCTCATCGTCAGGGGCCTACTTCACAAGCTTTACACATTCTCTGTAATTTTGGCTAAATGCTTCCGCATTATAGCTGCCCTGCCATTTTTTTCTTCATCAATTCTCTCTTGTTATCTCTTGAACAATCTCGATAGCATCAGCTGCCAACAAGGTGGATTGAGTTGCGCTGAGAGCGAGCTCTCAATTTTTTGAGGAGATGACAATAGAGCGGATAAATGACGACTATATTACAAAATTGTGAGGCACGAGACGGGAATGTGGAAACGTAACGCCGTTATGCGGAAAGACGGACGTCCGATTTTGCCGGGCCATCAACAGAAGGAGAATCCAATAAGAAAGCGCCACGCTGACAGGAACACGAACGGGAATAGGAGAAGGGAACAGGAAAGCTGCGTCCGCGAGCAGGGGCCTGCCCCACCCCCACCCCCCCCCCCCCCCCCCCCCCCCCCCCCCTCCCCTATGCTAGCTGCAGTACCCTTGTGTACACTAGAAATTACCATGTAGTTCATGTAAAAATTAGATTTTGGGCCCCCATATGCTTCAAACTACACCACTTGGCCTTCCTCATGCATGATTTCTGGCTCCGCCCCTTATCAGGTTATACTAGTATCCATGGTTGGTTATGAGTCACGAAACGAGGCAACCTGGCTACAGAAGTAAGGCTTTGTTTGAAACCTTTAGAGATAATTATTAGCTAGTTAATATTAACCATTAGCTATTAACTGAAGGTGTTTGAAACCTCTAATTATTAGCTAACCTTTAGTCACCTATTAGCTAATATTAGTTGGGTTTGAAGAGCTAATGAGATAATTGTTAGTGGAGATGGTAGGTAATAATTAATCGGCCATTAGCTAGGGTGTTTGAAACCTTTAGTGGAGCAATGGAGGATAAGGTGTCTCAGCGGTGGTGGCGACTCGAAGGCGTCATCATCGATGGAGAATAAGGTACTCCGGCCCTTCCTTTATCTTGTCATGGTCTTTCATGGTCATGGTTGTGGGTTAGTGAGAGTTTGGTTTCCGGTGACATCCTTCTGGATGTTGGTCGGATTTGTGTTTTCCCATGATGAAGCCGGTGAAGGAGGCGACGACGGGGTCAGCGACGGGCTCGACGGCGATAATTTCATCGTATTCACGTGTGGAAAGTCAGTCTACCCCTTTTTTGCGAAAGGGTTGGGTTTCACTTTTTCCCTGTCGGAGATGTGGATGACGGTGATGGATGGTGAGATGGCCGTGTTCGTTCAGATCGGAGTTCTCGTCCGTGGCATATCTATTTGGAATGATGATCCTAGATAGTAGAATTTACGGCTCTTTTAAGGTTTCTTGTCTCCCATCAATAGAGTTGGCGTTGTTTAGGTTGCTTGTGTAATCAGGGAATGTAATATGCTTTAATATCAATAAAATTTCCTTTTCGCAAAAAAAAATTAGCAGCTAACAATTATCTTTAAAGGTTTTAAACAGAGCCTAAGTTTGGTTTGACCCGCCAGTTGCGGATCGAGGCGCCGACGGGCACGACGAGATCGAGGCGCGCGGCCGGCGATGCATGTGCTGACGGCCTGTGACCTGCCTTCCACGGGAATGCATGCATGCATGGCGTCGAGCGCTGGCGGGGCAGGTAAGGTTGGTTGCTCACACGCGCTTGGCCTCGATCGCGGGTTCGTCAAAGCGGCAAAACTGGATCGATCGAGCGGCACAACGTGGGTCCGAATTAAGGCGCCAGGTGGTAGCATATATAGCAGTGCTTGGTGCCGAGGATAATCCGATGCAGCGCTGATCGATCGAGTGGGCCTGCCCTGTGTACGTGCCTCACCTCCATGCTTGCGCCGGATGATGCAACTGTGGGAGGAGTTTCGCATGACTCTGGGCTGGGGTCATCGATGTGGATCGTAAGTAACGACCAGACCAGACGGCCTCCACCCTGGCGGCTCTTCTGTGGAGGAGGCCGCAGTTCTTTCACAGTCCGGCTACACTCCTCGTTGCTGCCCGCAGGGCCAGCGCGCCGAGACCGCCACCTCCACCTGCTCGATCGGCAAGCTGCTGCCCTGCTCGCTCACGGGATACTTTCCTCCTGCTGGCCATGCTACCGGGCCGGCACCATGTTGATGCACATGCGCTGGCTGCTACCGGCCACGGGACCGACAAAATCGATACAGGCAGCATCCACGAAGCACTATTAATTTCCCCATCATCATTTTAATTCAGATATTATACTCAGAATTTATAAACAACACTCTGCCACTGTGCTGCCGAGTTCCTTCCACATGCCTCTATAGCTGTAATCACGTACGGACTGAAGCAGCATCACACCACAGACAGACGGAGAATATCCACGTTCCAAATAAGTTCAGATCACTGTTAATTAAGCCAGATCTTTCCGGAGCAACAAAAATGACACACCATAACACTGTCGGAAATATATTATTATTTTAAGAAAATGGAAATTGGTCGGCCTTGCAGCATCAAAATGCATACAACCGTGTCCTTATTCACTATTACATCATCCTAGCAAATCCGCTTAAAATTTAGGGAGCAAAAGGTTCATAAAAAGAGCTACATGAGACATCATCGGTCACAGCCCGTGATTATTGAAGAAAACACCACTCTGTTGCCTGGCATTCCCTGAGAATGGCCAATTTGCTAGTTCAGAATAACATAAAGCAAAAAAGTATTGTAAGCAAATCATTCACGCGCTGAACAGTGGCTACAACAACTATTCAAGGAACATAACAACACACTATTAAAGAAATTACATAAGCATAGAGGTGATATAAAGATATCTACATACTTACCTCCAAGAAGGACCAACGCATCCTTATTTGAAGTCACAACTGCTTGAGGTGGGATTACAGTACATGGGCACTGGCCACACACAACAATCCCTGTCGGAGGAACAACCCCGATACAGTAGTCTACATTGCAAAAGACGTCTCATAGAGGGGCGATACGCCACAGCCCTGGTGCCATCACCCGATCCCTGCAAGAGGGCCATGGCCGAGGGCGCAACCATCGCTAGCAAAATGGCTGCCATCATCAGCAACAGGGTCACAGGGGATGCTGTGTTGCCACTCTTCGTCTTTCTCTCTTTCTCTAATTGCTTTGCTTCTTTTGTTTTCTTTCCTTCAGTTTCAATCAAGGCTATTTATAGATCATACCGGATGAAATAACTTCTTGGGAGGAGAAAAAAAATGAGCAATAATGCAACACGTATGTCAGATTAAAATCTAGTAATTTTTTTTTCCGAGAACACGCTAAGCACGTATTTCATTAAGAAGGATTAAAAGCTAGTATTATGGAATGTATTCTGAAAGTCGTAACCACGTGATGACGCCGCTAGAGATTCCCATGCTAGTTTTTTTTTTAATTCTTTTTTGGATAACGGGAGTATTCATAGTCATTAATCAGCTAACGTAGAGTACAGGAGAAAGGGATTAATCCCCTTCTGGCTACAAAGCACCCAGGGGAGGGTGTGAAAAACAAGCAGGGCTCCAAATGAGTTGAACATTTAGGCTAGTCCCAATGGAGAGTTTCATGTTGGTGTTTCCAAGAGTTTGAAACCACAAATGAAACAATCCCTCCAATGTGTGGTTTCATTTTGGTGTTTCATAGCACTTAAATATATTTTGTGCCATTGGTTGTCTCTAGGATGAAATGAAATTCATCTCCTCCAATGCGTGTCATGGAGTTTCATGTCTAGGTAATCGTGTACACCCAGTTTCATCTAGATGAAACCTCTTTCTCCTCTCTCTTCATAACTCTCTTGCCATGTCACCAAATTTGCTTATGTGACACTTTAATTAATGAGAATGAAACTCCCATTGGGAGTAGCCTTATGTAAACAGTGAGACACATATAGAGATGGAGACTGTAATCTTCCAGAGGCCTAATTGCGTGGCCTCTACGTGTCTTGTCACGCGCAGGTGATACTCAAAGCTCTGGCCTGGCTGTCGGAAAGTCGCGGACTTGCGGGAAGGGCCTCGCTGCATTGGGTGAGGTTGGTCGACGAATGCACCACTTGTGCGATTGGCCATCGTCAGTGAAGCTTGCTGGTTTGGTTGGATTTCATCCAGACGCATGAGGGAGGCAAGAACACGCCTCTTGTTGGCGGATCTCGTTGAGTCAGGATTACTGGAACCGAGTCACAGAGAGCCACTGCAACGTGAATACCCGTGGCGGTCGTCTCCCGTCTACTAGGAGTGAATACGGCCTGTCACCGTCGTGGACGTCGAGGAGTCGAATCCCAGGACGTTGTCGACGTATAAGAGAGCATCTTCAGCCGGGCCTCTAAAAAAAGGCCTTATCTCATTTTTACATGCTTATATTTGTTCAGGCTGTCAAATCCTCCTTCCCACCTTTTTGTTTTCGTGCCCACCCTTCAGGCCCCTAATTAAACTACAGCTGGCATGGGCCCCACTGAAATCTAGCCCTCCCGCGTGCCTGCACGCTCCGGCCTCGCCACCCGTTGTGCCACCGCCGCCATGGCTCCCCGCAAAACATTTTAGACCAAGGTTTCCCTACTTTATTTGAAAGCACATAGTACGCCGGCCAAGCCAGCTTACAAACAAGAGTTCACGGACATGAAGGTCCAGTCTCAGTTCGAACACAACCAGAAGGTGACTAAACAAACCAACTACCTGGTTCAACGCTAGAAAAAACAAACAGAGCGTTCCACAAGCGGACACTACCTATTACAGCAAACAAAATGAACTGAAACCGCTCCTTGATACATGAATGATCACTGAAGTAAAAGCGGGACACATTTCCAGTCGCCATCTTCGATCTGAAACTGTAGATGAGGTCATCGATCTCTTCTCGTTCATTTGGCTTCGATAACACTCCCCGCCAGACGTCGGCGAGGCGTTAGAGCTTGGGCTTGCCCACCCTGGGCGATGGAGCTTGACCGCGGGGATGCATTGGGCCACGCCAAGCGTCAACTCACCAGCAGGGCCGCGTAGTGTCGTCTCGTCTCGCCCCGCTGCGTCGCATCGTGCCTCCCGGCCAATCTTCGCGCGCTCGCCTGCCTCGAGTAGACCTGGCCCCGGCGCGCTCACATGTCCCGCACCGAGCAGGCCCGCCGAGTTGGCCCCTCCGCGCCGCATCGCGCAGGCCCCGGACGCGCTTCGCCGCCAGATTCGCCCGCTGGCGCGGCCTGCCAGCCTGCCCGCAGCAGCGCGCTCGCCTTCCGCGCCTCGCCCTGCTCGCTTCGAGCCAGCCGCGCGCTCGCCTTGCCTGCCCGCGGACATCTTTAGGGCTCCATCTCTAGCCTACCTGCACTTGCTTAGCCCATAAGCTTGCTGCTGTCATGTTATTTCAGGTTCACTATAAAAATCTTATTCAGAGAAAGGACGTGACTGAAGCCTCTAGCTTTTGTGGGAAATGACTATATCTATCTATTCTATCTATCTATCTATTATCTTAGTATTTAAGAGAAAAAGAAGCCACCACGTTCGCTCTTAAGGCCACGAAATTACCACATTAATTAGAGAAAAAACAAATATATAAACCGTCGGATTTTATGAACATTGAACGGCCAAGATTAAAGCTAAGAGTCCTTCACCAAAATAATTCGGATTAATAATTCTTAGTAGAAAAAAAAAGGTATGAGTTTTCCAAAGAATAGACTCCCACGTTGTCTCAAGAGAGTTGGAGTCAGATTAGTATAGATTAGTATTAGAAGAGAACATGTTTTTTCACACAAACACCGTCGCGAGGCCAAGATGACAAGCTCAAGGAAGGTATCAGTAACTCGGCAGACTTGCTGTCATCCTTCATCATTTGTCACGAGGAGTTTGGTGACAATACATGTTCTTGCGGGACACGACAGTGAACCTCCTGCTCGCCGGTCGCAACACGATGGGCGTGGCGCTGTCATGGTTTTGCTTCCTTTTCTGCAAGAACCCACGCATCGAAGAAGGTCGCTGACGCCATCGTGACCTTCGTCCGCCCCATGCGAGTGCTTGAGTCTGTAACTATCCGTCCCGTTCGAGCACCAGGCGGTTGTCCCCGAGGACATTCTGCTGAGCGGGCACGAAGTGAAGGGCGGAAGGCGTGTGGGGCAAGGACTGCGTGGAGTTCATGCCAGAGATGTGGATCACCGGGGATGAAAAGGTGCTTTACGAACCAGCTTTACAAGTTCATCTCGATCTGTATTTGCATGTGAAGATGACAGGGGCAAAGCATGGCACAATGCCGGGAGGGGTTAGCAGGCCGAGGCACAGTGCGATCAAGAACTTTGTTGTAGTTGAAGAGGCGGCGGCTAACCTTAGTGTTTGATGAAGATGCTACGAGGTCGGACGCAATAACAAAGCTTGAAGGCTGGTAGCCCTACTGTATGTGAAAATCATGGCGGTGCGGGCCTGATTTGAGCTGCATGCTTCATCAATTCTGTTGCAGTTCTTTGGAACAGATCGACCGCGGAACCTGCAAGGCGATGGAGCATGACTAACAGTCTAGAGTCTACCACGTCACTAGATCAACATAACAACACGAGAATCAGATGAGTAAATTGGATCGAACAGGATTTCAGAAGAAACTCATGAAGGACATGATCGGTCGAGCCACCCCAGCCTAGGAGGGAAGGAATGGTGCAGCCAGAAACAAGGGCCAACCAGCTCGGCAGCTTGCTGGCAGATACCGCCTTGATAATCCGATGTTTGATGAAGACAATTTGTTTGGGGCTGCCCATAATTAAAATCTGTTGCCATGGATATGGCCGGAGTTATACTAGGTGGGTGGGAATGCTATATGCTGCAAGAAAAAGAGGAAAGTTCCCTTTTTAGAAAAGGAAAAGGGAAAATTATTTTGCCATTGCTTCCTATATAGATAGGGTCCTGGACGCCACCTAGATTTGCTTTGAATACTGCGGTTACAGCAGATAACATGAAGAAACATCCATGGTGTGATAGACGCCATCTGTAGTCATGAATCATGGTCATTCGAGAGCTGCTTGACCTTCACACGCCCTTCATTTTTCCTTTAATATTGTGGTTATGGCATGGCCATGGAGCTAGGATACAGCGGTGGTGCAAAAAAGGTAAGAAATACCTTCACTTTCCAACAAATTAAAATTAAGTAGTTCCAGTACTATCAAGTATCAACGTGGTCTTGAAAATATGACAACTACAAGTTCTGTCAAGTTGCATTCGCTTGCAGTTTCATGTATATGCTCAAATGTTATATGCTTTAGAGGAAACTCTTTTTTTTTAGGATTTAATTTTAGCATTACTCCTGAAGAAAACCTGTAATGATGTTGTGATGGCACAATTTTTTTTTCCAAAAAAGGAAAAAGTCCATTTTACTCCATCGAACAATTCACTTTGTCTGTTTCACCCCCTAAACAAAATGATGGCTCACTTTACTCCCTCAAGCAATTTCATTCGGTGCAATATACACCTTATTGAAGTTTGTTTTATTTTTTTCTCATTATACAAGTAGAATTTGAAGCTCAATTTTTGCATGATGTTAATTGCCAAATAATCTATGTTAAAATATTTTTAAATTATTTTTTCTGATACCATATTTATGCGTATATTGTTAATTTCTATTGAACTATGTAAATAGTATGAAAAAAATATGTCATAATTTTTTTAATACAGGTTTTTGTGTTAGTTGCCATCATGCAAAATTTGAGCAGCAAATTCCTCTTCTATGATGAGATACACAAAAGACAAACCTCAAAAAGGGGTACATTGCGTCAAATAGAATTGTTTGGGGGGGGGGGGGGGTAAAATGAGCCATCATTTTGTTTAGGGGGTGAAATATACATAGTGGATTGTTCAGAGGAGTAAAATGGACTTTTTCCAAAAAAACAATTACAAGAGGCCACAAGAATTTCCAGCACAAATCCCTTCAAAAATAATGTCTACAATGGGGAGAAGAATAAAGAAGCCAGATTTGCTTGGCCATTAATGTGAGTTCATTTGTTTTTATATTATGGATAGATTCTATACATAACCTGAAGATGACACAAATAAAAACTAGCTTTTGGACTCTAACTCAACGATCTATCTCTCCAGGTTACACAATCAAGAAATCTGGTTTGAGCCAATATTTTCAGATTATGACTCACATATTTACCACTATGTCATCACATACATAAGATGGCCCACAGTAAGTGACCAAAAGTTGGATTGTGAAATCCAAACAAATAAATGACCATCGGCTTTTGGAGCCTTCAGTCTTACCATCTCATATTGCACGATCTAAAATTCAAAATATAATCTAAAGCTGTGATAAAGTGAGCCTAAGGCCAGTGTAGAAGATACCGTTCCTGGCCATATGTCTCACCGATACACAAGAAAGAGAGATGAATACCATGCGTGACTAAACTTTAATTGTACTTTTCAAATTTTATGTCTTTTGTAACCAAAAGTACTACATGTATCTTATATAGTGACATTTCCATCAAAAAGGTGGCAATGGAAATTTACGATAAAACTAGCCGTGCTATTAGCGCAGGCCTGAACCGTCGAGGCACCACGATGGTGTTGTGCATCCGTGAACAGGGATGGAATGATGAACACAAACTTTGAGTGTGGCAAGGATGAGCTATATACAAGGTTTGGGCTCCAGTGAATGCAGCAGACATTTTCATCCTTTTTACTTTGAAAAAAATGTGGAAGACATTAGGCTCTCTCCGGATCGTCATTTGATCAACCGGACACGTAACGTACTTCCTCAAATGAAAGGGGACATGAGATATATGATGATACAGGGTAGCATGGGGGTTCAATTTGTGGTTTCCTTTGGCGAGATTCGTTGTTGCGTGGGAGGTGAGATGCAATCATTTTAACAGGTGCAATTTGAAAAACAATTAATATTAGTCATAGAATGTCTAGCCACACAATTTGCGCGGGCCACCTTGCTAGTTTTATTAATGCAAGAGAAAATGCTGTTGATAAGACTGAAAAAAGGTGAAGGCCGCAAAAAATGCATCGCCCCCGCGTCGCCTCTCCGGGCGACTCGGGCGGCAATTTGATCGCCGCCGGCCACTCCCACCTCCTCCATCTCCTCCACCCGGCCGCTGCCGGAGCCGGCCGTCGGCACAACCCGCGCGGCAGCGAGGATGACGGCGACAGGGTCTTTTGCTTCGTTTTTTTTGTTTCTTCCTCCTGCCTGCTTCCAAGATCTTGCGATTGGAGATGGTGGCCAATCCGATATTTCCTCGTTCACATGGATCTCGTGGGCGGCGGCAGCCTGGAGTGACGCGCGAGCGTTCCTCTCCTGCGCGCGGTTGGCGCCGCGACGGCGGAATCTCTCACCGTGCGTCCCGGAAGGCACGCGATCCGGCGGTTGGTGCGCGCCTCCCGGGCATCGGCGGCGGCGCGCCACATGCTGGCCTTCATGTTGCCGCCCGATGCAGATTTGATGGTGCATTATCGACATCGGCAGTGACGGCACCGTGCGCTGCGCTTGTTGCGGGCTCGGCGATGGATCTTCGACCGAGATGATGGGGCTCGTGCATGGATCCATTCCTCGCATCGTGGTGTTCGTGGTTTCAATCGAAAGATGATTGGCGTCTATCCAGCAGCAGTGATGATGACGCCCTTGGGCGCCATGATCCTTCCTGAAGGCATCATCAGGGAAACACAAATTTCTTTGTCCCTTGGTCACTTCAGGTGCAAAACTAGCTCTTGTCGAGTGGATGACGTCGGCGTCCTTGACGCCGTAACCTTCCTGGAGGCATCATCTTGAAGTTTCTCATGTCTTGGGTCCCCATCATGGCTAGTGGTGACGATTTACTCGATATCAGATTCTGCAGTCGGTGATGCCGTTACAAGTACTCCCGGACCTCATCTTTGGTGGTCTTTGGAACTTCGTCTTTCCATGGATGTGATTTGAGTGGTCTTTGCCTTAATCGTTTGATGCAGTTTGTCGCAGGATTGGCTCATGCTCCAGAGTTGTTCGTTCCCTATGCAGTCATCGTGGGAGAAGAAAGCTGATGGAGTAGACCTTCTCATTTGGCCACTTGGGAGGACAAAAGGTGTGGTAGATGAAGATTTTTTTAATCTTTTTTTGGTTTAGTTGTGTTCATCGGTGTGCGTTTGTGCACTTCTGATGTTGGCCCTTTGTTCGGTTTTTGTATTTGGTTGTAACTTTCTTGAAAGTCAAGGCCAATGTGGCTGTAACTCTCTTGAAAGCCAAAGCCGGGTCTAATACATTTTTCCCATTATCTAAAAAAAAAGAGAAAGCGCTGTTGTAAAATGAAATTTCACCAGACCTCTGTAACTCATCAAGAATATAGAAATCTAAGACTGACAGCGCATTGTTTGATCACTAACCCACTACTCATGAAGTAAGATCCACAACTGGAATCAGAATATCTGAGATGTGATAGTGTGATGAAATCAGAGCACAAAAGTGTACATGAGCTCTTGCCACCTAGTTTGATTCGTAAAGTAGCAACTGAAATAATGACAGTACAAGTAGAACATACGATCACTTCTAAATTACACTACAGAGCACACAAATAAGATTAGAAGGTTGACTGCATCTGATTTTGACAGTATTATTACAGAGGATATATAGTATATGAATTCAAAGGATGATATCGAGGGCAAAAATGTATGGTAGTGACTTACAGACTGGTACAGAAATCATTTGTGAATTCCCAGATGAAGAGTAAAGAATCTTTAACAAAAAAAATTGCCTATTCAAGTAGCTTTTGCAAATCTCTTTTATTTCCTATACAAGGATGTATGAGATTGGCATTCCATTACATTAGAGAAGAAATGATGTAAATAGATTTAAGATATGCGCCAGGCAAGGGTGAATCAATTAAAACCTTCGTGTAACATCCATTCAAAGGTGGGAATCTAACCTGATAATTGACTCACAGTCAATTTATCATTTCTGATAAGGCGATAGCAAGCATATGAACCATGAAAAATAGTCGGCAACAACTAAGAGCAATCAAACCTAGTGGCTGCAACCAAGATGAGACCTAATAAAACCCACAACCTCGGTTGGCTAGCTGCTCCAGCTGGGAGCGCGGCCACCCGGGTTCGAGCCATGCGGCTCGCATCTTGGGCCTGTATTAACCTCCAATGAAGGCTGGGGTTTAAGACCCTTTTTCTTTAAAAAAAAAAACGCCACAACCTTCATAGCAATTGCCTCTGCATCAACGGTTGGATCAGTTGTATCAACCACAATCCTTGGCGCATCCCCAATGTATCAACCACAATCCTTCCAAAAGCTTCTCTAGTTCACCCCATGTTTTCGGCTTATGCCATCCATCACCAATGCCACCTTCAGTCATTCTAAAAAAAAAAAAAAAACGCCACCTTCAGCCACAGATGCCCCACGCTCCTCCAACCTCCGACGCCACTCTTTCTCATCAACTGCGCGACACTCCACGATGACAACAAGCGTAGCCGGCAGGCGGGTTAGCTCCTCAAGGTGGGAGCGGCGTGATAGTGGCGAGTCTACAACAACAGACAGCCCGAGCCGGACCTGCCGCTCGACCACCCGTCACAACACGGCATAGGAGAGCTCATTAAGCATCCCGGCGGTGACCATGCCCTCCAGGGACAGGGTGCGGTCCCTGACATCGTCCTTGTCCAGGAGCGGGCAGCGGAGCGCCGCGGCGATGGCACGCGCCGCCGTGGACTTGCCGGACCCCGGGTGGCCCTTCATCGCCACCACCACAGCAGGAGTCGGCGCCTCTGATTGCTCGTCAGCCATCATCAGCACGTCCCTACCTCCCTCCCTAATCAACAATAACGTATTTCTTGGCACCTCACCTGAGCTAATGGCGCATACAGACACGAACGAACGCCCTATTAATGGTGGACGCCTCTACCCCACCAATCTAGCACGCCGCATAATAGGATGCTATCTTACCCTCGATTTAGCAAGAATCCAAGAATTCTATCTAGTGGCAGGTGTGGCGACAAACTATGGTCCAGTAGCATCTAGGGAATCATAAAATGGGCAGCGGAAAAGAACAGGGAATCGGACAAGATCGTGCAAGAAAAGAAGATAAACTTGTCGTGGCTGTACCTGAGAGAGCGACAGGCGACGGCGACGGCGTAGTGATGGTGGTGGTGCCGTGGTGGGTAATGGAAAGCGGGGAGGGTAAGATTATATCTAAACACTAGAACAGATATGCTGATTAGTGACATTTTAAACGCGTCACCGACTGCTTGTAGTGACGAATTTTTCGTCATAAATTGATTTATGACCTTTCAGGAACGCCGAAAGTGATATGCGGCAAACGCTTCAATATCTCACAAGAGCTCAAGCAAGATGTACTGAAGATGATGTCACCAGAAGCCGGAGGACTAACATTGTATGTATTCAAAGTCAACCACACAACTGCATGGAAAGGAATCATGGTAAGTATAACAATTGCACCGCCAAAGTATTTATTCGCATAGACATTCAGTTAATATAAAACACACCAACGCCTGACTGTGTAGGTCTTCAGCGCGGAATACACACGGCGCTACCTACAGAATGGACATGAGATCGAGTTATCCACACCGACGTCCCAATCAAAGATAACTGGGCACATCTCCGTCTACTATCCCAATATGGGAACCGTGAACTGGGGTAATTTCGCGTATAACAATAACATACAGATGGACGACCTCAGTGCCGCGAAGCTGATCAAGGATGGCGACAAGCTAAAGGCATCAATTGTGGTTGTCAAGAAAAAATACAACTGATACGATGTCAAGAAAAAACACAATCGATCTCCTGTACATTGGTTGTTAATAGTGAACAATGGACATTAGCTGTGTTGAAGTGTATTTAATGTTTAAGTGTACTATTAGTAATTAACTCAATTGTCTGTTATTTACTTAAGTAAATTTCGTGAGTTTATTTTAATATTTGCACACAATCGGAGCAGCTAGATGCATGCTTGCAGAGGAATACTCCGGGCATTTCTTCTCCTGCCTCGTTAGAGTTGTTTGACATTCTGCCAACCATGCCAACTACCCTGTTTCCATGACTGTTGGGCCGAAATCGGTTGGCGGTCCAACAGACCAGTGAGCTTCCGGAAGGCGACTATTACATCTGCGTCGATCCGGATATCTCGGATCTTTCAAATGCATACATGTTGTCAGTCCTCCCCTAGTGGGCCATTCTGCGGCAATGTGCTCTCCAGATCCAGCCCGACGGTATCGTCTTCAGTTTGGGTTCAGATCCGGCCCATGAAGCGACGTGAAGCGACCAAGGTGACCAGGTCCCAGAGCACTGACACGTAGGCCCAAGGGCGTTTTGCAGTGCGCCTCAAAATAGTGACGAAAGTTGTTTGACCGTGGGCCCCACGGTGCTTGACTTGTGGGCTCGCGGTGCGGTGTGCTTCATGGTGTGCTACGTGGTACGCGGTCAAACAAAATTAATGACGAAAATGGATTGACCGTGGGCCCGTGATGCCTGACACATGGCCTCCCTTGCTGACTAGGATGCCACGTAGGACAAAAACGCCCCTGGGTCGGGTTTATGACGAAAATTTTGGGCCCCAGTTGCCCTTTGCTGTGCGTCTTGTGGCATTTTACGCGGTTAAACTAAACTTTAGTGACGAAAATGGTCTGACTGTGGGCCCGTGGAACCTGACACATGGGCCCCCCTTACTGACTAGGATGCCACGTAGGCCGGAAACGCCTCTGGGGTGTGGTTTATGACGAAAATTGCGGGCCTCAGTTGCCCTTTGCTGTGCTCCTTGTAGCATTTTACGCGGTCAAACGAAATTTTAGTGACGAAAATGGTTTGACCGTGGGCCCGTGGAGCCTGACACATAGGCCCCATCTTGCTGACCAGGATGCCACGTAGGCCAGGAAACGCCCCTGGGGCGGGGTTTACGACGAAAGTTGTGGGTCCCACGTTGACTGACATGTAGGCCCTCGTAGTTTTGCAGCCTGCGCACGTGCCATTACCACGCTGGGAAATAAAATCAGCCTAAAAAAATACTTGGTCTCGGGACCCCTTCTTCTGATACGTGGGCCCCAGTTGCCTTTTGCTGTGTGCCTTGTGGCATTTTACGCGGTCAAACGAAATTTTAATGACGAAAATGGTTTGATCGTGAGCCCGTAAAACCTGGCACATGGACCCCTCTTGCTGACAATGATGCCACGTTGGCCAGAAACGGCCGTGAGATTCGGTTTATGACGAAAATTATAGGTTGCGTACTCGGAACGGGATTTTAGTGACGAATCGGCCACCCAGAACCTGTCTTGAACAGTAAACTAGCAACACCGGACAATATTGTTCATCGATTTATACGGATTTTCGTCACAAATGAGGCTTGTTAGTGACAGACCGCGAAAAACGTCTTATAGTTGGCCGAAAACAGGAACCCCCCCCCCCAAAAGAGTGACAGGTCTACAGCAAAATTATCACTAATCAGCAGATCTGTACTACTGAAAGGATAGTTCATTTTGGAACTTATAGAGAAAATAGGGTGTAAAAATGTAAAAACATGTCTCCAACGGTATACTCAAACGAGACATGCATTTTTGGAGCCGCCCACCTTGTGATCCACAAATACATCACCGCACGCCGCGCCGCCCACGCTCGAATCTCTCTCTCTTCCGCCGAGGAGCAGGGCGCAGCAGCGCGGCGGCGCGGGGCGGGCTCGGCAACAGAACAAAGGGCGACGCCGGCGTGAATGGGCAGCGGATTGGACCGTCGGGTGAGTGAAGCGGTGGGCGTTTGGGCCTATCGAGTTGGGCCAGCCGCGACTTTTGAGTTTCGAATGTGGTGAGAGAAGAATTGTTAGTGGGCTTACTAACTGGGTCGTGACGTGTTTGTGATTGTCAGATGGGCCGACGTCGAGTGATGAAAAACATGAGCATGTTTTACTGGGATCTAACGTAATCGTACTCGACGTGACGATCATGCCCTAAAAAAGTTATGGACAGAAGAATCATAATTCATAACTGATGTAGTCCTCTGTTTATTTGATCCTGGAGTTTTACGTATGAAGATGCGCACTTTGACGTAAACAAATCTATCAGCCAGAATCAGTTCCCTTCCCATCCCAACTTCAATGGCGAATACTTTTTTCTCACTTTTGGGTGGCGAAGGTTAGACTCCCAAGATCTACTAAAAGGACGAAGAAATAGAACTTCGAACTGTATGTCTAAAAATAAGTATTCAGATCCCATCAGATCGATTTTACATAGTATATCAAATTAACACAACTGACAGCTCGATCTTTGCATTTATTTAGCATTGTACATGTATCCAACATGCACCCTTGTGAAGCGTATACATGTATCACTCATGCAGGATTTGCATCCACACACAGCTTATCACACACGAGTAATTCAACACTTCAACTTACAAATCCAGTAGAACAACAGAGAAATATATAACTCAGATTTGAGGCGGAGCTACTGATTCGGCGGTTCACGGATGCGAGAATCACGAGGCACGGATGTGCGAAGCAGACCGCACGCATGATCTCGTCTCTCATGTGCCACGATTGATCGAATGATCAATTGCTGCCGCCGCCGCCGTCGGCGACGCTCAGGCCGAAATGGAGTCGAGGAAGATGAGCCCACTGTACGCACGCAATAACACAAACGTACAAATGCAATGAACCTATCAGATATTATCTTGATACATAAATAATGCCTAAACCGATCATTGTTTATATATTTGCAGCAATGCATGGTTCTGTGAGGAGATTACATTCCATTATTGTGCAGTAGGGAGAGAGGATCTTAAATCTTGTGATACGTTCATGTATACATGCGTATGCATGAGCATTGTGAATTAAAAGAAAATAGGGATAAAAAACATGAGATGATTCAATTGCTAATGTGTTTTATGTTACTAGTACTTGTTGCGTGTTTTTGAAAAACTGAACCTATCAATTTACAGAAAATTATGCAAGACTTACATTCTTTGCTGCAGCACTAAATGCCTCCCTGTGGCTAATCTCTGGATTGCTCGTCTTTATCCTTTGTATTTCCTCCCTGTTGATGTCAAAAGAAGTGGCTTAGGTTCTGTTTTTGTCACACGTATCTAGCTAGTTCTACTTAAGGGCCGTATTAAGAAACGTTTAATGCACGCTGTCTCATTCCCAAGTAATCAAATGTATGTGCATGCGAAATTGCAAATTGAAATGTCAAATATATAAAAAAGGTATCACAGAAACTGAACTATGAATTATTTTTAACATAAATGATTTAACTGAATTCATTTTAGGAATTACAATTTGTATGCCCCCTCTCGTATGCATCGCTAGCTGATACATGGATGTACTAAACCAATATCACATTTGCGTCGTTGTTTGGGTAATGCCTATGTTAGAATTACATTTTCCAGTCAACTGTATAGCTGAAAGATATATAGTAGGTTGGTGAAAAGTTAAGTATTTTATTTAGAATCTTTTATTTCTGAGCCTGCTCATTGCAGTAATATAACAACCAGCTGCAATGCTGAACAATTGCACAAAATAAAAGGTAACATACATATTATAATTTAGTGATGAATGAAATATGCACCTGATCAGGTCAATTATTACCATATTATGCTGCACTAAGACCCTATAGACATTTCATTGTTTTCATTCAAACCAATCTAGCTACAAACTTTTGATTAATTTCCCATCCAAGAAGTTCTGATTTGATATTGCTATGTTTTAATGTACACATTCTTGTTATTTTCGGTAAATTTATCAACTACTCCAAATTACTAAAATAATTTTCAATTCTTACAAAGGATCATATGACTGTATATGCCCATTAGGAATTTAAGAGTGCATTGGATACAATACTTCTTAACTTTCTACTCCTATACTTTTATGGTTCGAGTTATTAGGTCATGACAAGTTGTAATGGATCATTAGTATACTTATCAAAATGATACCTACGTTGTTTTATTATTTAACTAATCCTATTTGGACACATTTTTTAAATATAAAATTATTTTTTCGGGAAAAAAGCTTTAAAATTCCTGAAACAGATGCACTAAAAGAAAATCTGCGTGAAAAAAAAAATATAAAACTCAACTTGTAGATGTGAGACATATTCCATTTATTTTATTGTGCTTCGATATCATATTTCTAGTGTATTTATCTTTGAAGTACTCGTGTTAGAAAATAGTCGTGGCTTGAAGTCTTACTTGATGAATCTGTTGTATGCTGATGGAACACGTTGCCTCTTCTCCGGGGCTGAAAAGAGACAAATATTATTTTATCATAATCATGAAATATGTAAGGTGAGGTGGCATGCTAGGTATGCACAATATAGAGAACGAATATAGCTATATTTTCAGATGTATGCGATAGCAAAATGTTGAGCTTTGCATTTAAAGGATAAAATCATAAGAAAATTATACATACGCCGTATTTGTGTCACTTGCTGCTGATTGTTTGACATGGGGTACATGGACATTGTTCGTAGATTTCTAGAAGCTGGCTCGTAGCTCCCAAAATTATTACACTGAAATCCTCTGTTCTGGACCTGAATAAACATATGTATATATAGCATTCTTCAATATTTTAACATATATGCCAAATATGATCTTGTGTGCAGCATAAGAAATAAGATGTGTGGAATCTGAATTATAGAACAATTAAAGATTGAACGTATATATATTGACAAGTAGGAGACCTCCATCGTATTGTTAAATGTTACTATTCGAATTATTCCATGTTTTGGCATGAAAAGCCTTCCTCTTGCAAATGTGAGTCAAAAGTTTTCGAATTTTGCATGTTATGTACCTGGTTGTCTTGAACTGAGCGCGCCTGGTGGAAAGGACTAAGATCCATGGAGAGCACCATTGTGCAATGACCACATTTTACAGTCACCATATTGTAAGAACAGTTGTTTGGCACATTCACCTGCATATACATAAGCATATATGAGATTACTGTAAGTTTATACATTGTAATTATTATATTCCTAATTTTTCATAAAGAGAATAAACTGGGTTAATTCCATTTCACCTAGGTACGGTTTTTTTTTTTTGGGTGTACTGTTTACCCTTTGAAACAATATTGATGTAGGAGAGATTCCGTAGTTTGCCCAAGCAAGAAATCTCATATCTATACAAGAACCAAAGGAATCTGAGTCTAAAAAGTTGCTTCATTATGTAGTTATGCAATTATAATGAAATCATCAATATCTGTTGTGTATTAGCATTTTTTCCCCTAAATATGAAGTGACTATGGCTTGGAGAAGTGTGAGAATTTATGTAGGTATAAAATTAAGCACATAGGAGCATCTCTCCTATGATGCGAGACTGCCTGGCCTGGAATATGAAAATAGTAGTATGTTGGAATTAGAAATTTTAGTTGTGGCATACAGCTATATATGTAGCAATAATATTATATTTATATCAACCAAAACTTCTTTTATGTAGGTAATTTTCATTACGGAGATTACTCCAAAATTAGGAGAGGGGAAATATAAGCATTGGAGGTGGTAGCTCTGGACCTCTTCGGCAACAATGGACGGTGGTTAGAAAAAGGTTTTTATTGGGTTACATGCATGCAACCAGGATATAATCATGAAGCATGCTATATGCAAGCTATGCTGCCGAAGCTAGAACCACTGCCACTTTTTTTATAAAATAAGTAGAATAGCTAAAGGAAGGGAAAACAGATCAAGGATCGTCTCATGGCGCCTCATAATGGATAGACATTGGAGCAAATAGGAGTTAACCTCTACAAAAGTAATGCGTGATGTCGAACTAACTTAAGTAATTGAATATATACATGTAGCCGCTTGTCCTCTGCATTTGGTTCAGTTTCAAAATTAAGACCTCAAATGGTTCTCTAAAGCGCGCGTCCCGCAGGTGAGGATGTTGCAAAAGTAGAGAGTGATGTGTAGGACTAGGAGGGAGCTAGACGAGGATAGAATGGCCAAAAGGAAGATGCCATGTTAGAATTGCAAAGTTGCACCGTGCCTTCCTATCCATGTTGTCTTTTGACTACATGCGACACCTTTTCAAGTGTCTACCCAGCCGGACTAGCTCATTGCCCGGAGATGCTGGAAGCTAACTATATAGCCTGCATCCCCATCATCAGGGAGCAAATGGCCGCTGCTACGCACCTCTACTAGGCAGACATGACATCTCAGTTCCAAATAATAATCTTTTCATCACACACGGGCGCACGAGGGGAGAGAGAGAGAGAGAGAGAGAGAGAGAGAGAGAGAGAGAGAGAGAGAGAGAGAGAGAGAGAGAGAGAGAGAGAGAGAGAGAGAGAGAGAGAGAGCACAATAAAAAACGAGAAAAAGTGGCGGCATCTTTACAGTTAAAAGTTGATGTCACCCTCGATCTCCTCTCTTTCAGCGCAACATCACGCACAACACTGATACACACACCTAGACTAGATCCCCACCTGCGCAAACATCAAGAAAGGGGAAAATGACATGACCAGCAGATCCACTTCTCTCTGCACATGTGCAGAATGAGAGGGAAGCTAGGCTGTCGCAACTCAATTTTTTATTATTAATTGTGATAAAACTTAAACAACTTATAGTACACTGGTGTACATATTATCGCATGGGAGACCAAAGCAATACTTAAAGAGGCTTTAATCATCTACATGCATGTAAAGTTGAGTGCCTGGAATGATTTTGTGTCAGGAAACCATGAAGATGCGGTTTGGTATTTGGTGGTAGACAACAAAGTCCTTAGAGAAATCACTACCGTGCATTATATACGGGTGTGTCCCGCGTGTTGTTCCCCTCCAAGAACGATCTATATATGTCCTAATTAATTAGCTTTAGGGAGTTCGATCAGTGAATGAAAATATACAGTAACCAGAGAAACTTCCTCCAAGAAACATGTTTATTTTATGAGACATTTTTTGAGGAAATAGTGAAATGCATATCGCAAATGCATTTTGGTTTTGATTTGTTTGAGTAAAAATAGCATATATTAATTAGTGTTTGATCTACAATATGCAGGGCATGGGTATCAGAAATACTGGAATGGTATGGGGGAACAAAGTATGCAGAAAAAATACAAACTTTCATGCTTTAGAGAAAAAAAAAGGCAGATACATATCCTTTGTAGCGAAGAAGGGACAACATTCATCACAAATTGGAAAGATCCCAAATAAATATTTATGCTCGGTGGTTCCTTTTTTTAGCTCTCTAAGGATACGAACACGGTAATATTTATCCTCCAATTGATATTTCATGATGCCAATTTGGGATGCATCTATATATTAGCATGCACTTAAACAATGATTCACAAACGGTAAACTGTCAGTTTGTAAGGAGTGCAAAATCTGTTAAAAACAAACTAGGGTGCAACCAGTATATAAGACTTCGAAGAGTATTTGATTCAGAGAATCATCGCCTCCCCCGGCCCAGCCCCCATGCATGATCCTACATGACAATAGAACTTCTCCTAGCTAGAAACGAAAAAAAAAGTCCATGGATCGAGAGAGAGAGAGAGAGAGAGAGAGAGAGAGAGAGAGAGAGAGTATACCACCAATATCGTGTTGCAATAGTTGCAGTTGACATAGCAAACATGCTCGGATGCAAACTGGGATGACATTTCTCTGATCTCACAGAGCCTACTCACCGTCGTGAAGATGAGATCTAGGAGGAAGAAAGCAAAGCAGGAGATATGAATGAACAAAGCGATGCCTCCTGTACCCTATATATATGTAAGATTAGAGAGAGAGCAGCCTCTGACCTTTGCTTGTCTATGATAGATGGAATTGGGAGGTTTGTGAAGGAAGCAACAGCAGGATGCCACAAGGGAGAGAGAGGAAAATAGCCTGAGTAGGGGCAGAAGCAAGGAGGAGAAAAGTTGTTTGGTGGGTTGTCTCGTGGGAGGACAGTGCCGCTGAGGGCAAGAAGAAGTTGGAAAGATCAAGTAATGGGGCTACAGCAACCAATGGACAACGTTGTGTGACAAGCGCTAGGACTAGCTAGGACAATGGGTGGTAACCGGAAAGTGAGGGCCTGCCAAGCGGCTTGGTTTAGTTGGGAATTTTGTTTAGTCTACTGCGATACCGTTAGTGGCTTGCAGGTATTTTTTTTTATCTTTTTTATTCCGTTGGTTATTCTTAGTAACTCAAATAGGCGAAATCAATTTGCAGCATTTGATATAAATAAATTGTAACAATCTTTACTACTTATCTATAATTTGGAAAACTGTTCCATATCACAATATGTTTTACGAGGTACTTGAAACCAAAGGGCAACATTTGTATTAGCACAACAGTTAAAATTCATACCTGGATGGGTCACTTGATCATGCATGTAGTCCCTGATACGGTCATCCATCTCCATAGCTAGCACAAATCTTGTGTGACCTCTTAGTTTTCTCAATCAATGTTCCCATTCTTGTGGCATTGTAGTACACATTTGGTGAACAAATATTCTGAAAATGAGGCACCAGTGAGAAGATATCATAAACATAATTAATCGAAATGTATATCTAGCAAGTGCGAGAAACACTGACGTGAAAGAGACTGTAAATAGTACATCAAGATGAGAGAAGCTCATGCAGTTTAAAGTTTACTGATGTTGGACATGCACATCAGGATGGGATGGCCACTGTCAATCACGATAGAACATCAGTTTAGAGGTACATTGACTGACCACTACTTGCATAGCAAATCACGATCATCAAATGGGTAAAATAATTTAATAAGCCATTATATATAGATTGCAGGAATGTAAGACTGTCAAATATTTATCTCCTATTTGTAAGTGTCAAATATTGTACTTTGAAGACACACATGGTACAAAAAATAAATTTTATCTTTTTCCATGGTTCATGAAAACAATATATCCATATTAACATACTACACTACAAGAAAAACACCCCTGTAGATATGCTTTATTTACACGGTAGATACGTTTATTTCATGTCTATTGGAATATAAAGACGTTTTCATAAAGCGTGTTGGGGGCGTATCCGCACGGGCCGTGTCATATGCCTGTAGTGATGTATTTTAAAAGCGTGTCTAGCACATATAATACGATTTATAGCGACGCAATATACGTATCTACAAACCTATACACGCTTTTATAGTTGCGCTCAATCACGTTTCTATGAATTTAGCAACGCATTAAAGTGTTGCTATTTAGAACATTGAAAAAAAAATGTTCCCTCATGCTCTTAGCAAGTATTATTCATGCAATTTGTAGGAGTTGAACCCGTGACCTCTTCATTTCATACAAACTCCCTTAACCAACTCATCTTACATGCAACTTTGACTAGAGTAAGGTATGTATTTTTTTAACTCATACTATCCAAATGCATTGACGTCTCTAGCATTCCAAATAGCGTGTCAAGAAGCGTTTTTAGATGAGATTGCATACATTTAAAGCGTGGCTAATATCGTATCACTTTGATGCATTCTCAATATCGCGTCATAAACGTGTTTACGTGGGATACCAACGGAATAAAAGCGCGTCTAGTATCATATAATTTCTCAATGCGTGTCAAGAAGCATCTTTACAGGACTACTAGCGTCAAAAGCATGTCCAAAACATGTTTATTCGGCTATTGACGATCAAAGCGTATCTAATAACGTGTTAAATTGACACGATCTCGATACCGTGGCAAAAAGCGTCTTTAGGTGCTGATGTGTTGACGTTTATAAAAGCGCATCTACAAAAACGTCCTTAGAAGGCTTTTTTTCTTGTAGTGCTACAAAATAGCAATTAAGTTCTTTCGTGGTCACCACAGAGGTGCGGACCAGAGTATGGGCATCTCAGTGTTATACATACACATACATTTCATGGGCGAATTATTTAGCAGTCCTTTAACAAATCAACTGCACACGAGCAAGTATTTTAAATTACAATGGCACAAGTCAGGTATGATTACAGTGATAGGCGGTAATTCACGCAGATTTTAATGTTATTTAGTCCCTTCAAAACCAGGTTCAGCATTCCATGTTTTTACTTTGGAAGAAAATACAAATTATATGACATATATGATGTCCACATATAAAAGCACCACTTGCACGCAGAATTTTATTTCCTACTGAGATGTACTACATGTGCATATATGCACGAATAAACGGACCATGAATATATTCTAATGGTCAAATATTCAGTTCATGACTTGTATACCCAGTAAGATGTGTGGGAAGAAGTTTAATTTTCTTCGAATGGTCCCCGCCCATAATAACCATAATGGGAAATGTCTACTTAATGTTTAAAAAATGGAAAAAATACAAATAATACCTCAAAATGGATGGGTATATCGAGTAATTAACTTACCTTAACATTGATACATCTGGATAGATCTTGCTCACTCCTTCCTCCATTATTAACATCTTTCGCTCTTCATTTTGACCTGTCAGATATTCATCAACAACAATTATAGAAAAAAGTATTTCGCATATGTCGGCAGGTCTATATTCGTACTCTCAGGTGGCTTTCTGCCCAAAAAAAATGAAAAAGGAAAAAAGTAACTGACCAGATGCTTGGGAATTTGGAAGCATCATCGGCGCACCTTTGCATATATGTCCCTGAAGCAATTTGTGCATATGGAGCCAGCAATGCCGCATGGGACAGGATGTGTCAGCGGCGATTGGATGATTCCTCTGCTCAGGAAATGTCACCTCAATTGGACAGATTGGATCCTCTCAGTCTCATCAGGTTTCAGACTGACAAGATGGATGCCTAACCAACACTAGCTCTCAGTTAACCTGGTGCTACTCCCTTGCACTAGAATCCGCGTCTACAACTGTGCATGTGCATTCCTTTAAGTTCTTATTGACCCTACTTAACATAAATTTATGGTGGATTTCTCTCTCTTCAGTAAGCATGGGCGTGGAACAGCTCATGATTTGAATCTTTGTGATCCTCCCGTGTACTAATAGTTTTGGCATTGCTGTCCAGCTTGCTGACCAAAAATGGATATTGCAGATCGTCTGAACTAGGTTAACTCTGACCCACTGATCAACATTTTTAGAGAGAGAGAGCACAAAAAGAAACTGAATTCCTAATTCGTATAGCACATTATACAAAAATGCTTTGAACCATACCCAGCTAAGTCCAGTTTATTTCCGAATGTTGTTCTCAGGTGTAGCAGCTCCTTGTGTTCTAATATACGGTCTTCATGAACAATTATGCTTCTAAAAATATAAACCATTATCCACAGCGATGGTCTACACCAATCACCGAGTACAAAAGGCATGTGCAAATGCAACGTATGTGAATTCAGCCAGATGAAGATCACAAACTGGCACAGCCGCCCAGCCGGAACAGTTTATCTGAAACAATACGCTAGAACCAAGGACTCTGCAGACCAACAATTAATCTAGCTACATGGACCGCGCTCTTTTTTTCCTTACACTACAGTATCATGATACATGTTGCAGGGGGCAAGGAGTCAAGGACGATGAGGAAGAGCAGCAATGGCAACAAGGGCTAGCTAGAATGGTTCTAGATGCTTGGCATGAACAGAACACGCATGTTTTCGGGAATGGGGTGGCAGGACCCACGCCCTGCCAACATAGCCGAGCACTGCTGCCAGCGACTGGCGCTGTGCTCGTGTGTGTATGCGCTCGCTCTGTGTGTGTGTGGCATTTACCGCTCCAAGAGAAGCTGGTGGAAAAGCTGTGCCAAACACACCCCTAGTTGCTCCCCTTTATTCCGAAAGAAACATGCAATTCATTGCAGCACCCCAAAATTTACCACCACGCACAATATACTATATGCTCCGTAAAATTGTACCCTTTCTGTCCCAAAGTACTTGTCATCCTAGCCTTCTACCAGATTAATTAAACATTCTCTAAACCTAGACAACCTGTATGTTCAGAGTCACTGAACATTCTATGAATCTAGACACCTCAAAACACTATCAGAACGACAAATAAAGACGGAGGAAGTACTGAAAAGCATTCCCACAAAACACACACACACCAAAAAAAAAAATGGCAGTGCAGCCTGTGTCTGTGTCCGCCATTTACCTCTCCAAGAGAAGAGAGTGCCGTGCCACCAATATCTCTACTTGCTCCCCTTTAATCCGAAAGAAACATGCAATTGAATGCAGCACCACAAAATTTACCACCACGCACAGTATACTATATGCTCCGTAAACCTGTACTACAAAGCATCCCCGCAAAACACACACAGAGTAGACATCAGCAGTGGAGTGTACGTACTCGCTTGGGGCGTAGGGCCAGGAGGACAATAACGAGGCAGTCCTATATATACGAGCAAATGCATGCTTGGTCGGACAATAACGAGGCAGTCCTATACGAGCAAATGCATGCTTGGTCGGAGGGGTCGCCCTTTGCCTCACTTGTTGGGGCATCCGATCCAATCAATCATCGACCTGACCCTTCATGAACACAGGACACCGTTAGTGTCATGTGGCCTCTAGCCTTACACATCAAGCCCCATTTCTCTCCCCACCTGTCTGTCTTCCTGCTCACCCAGGCTCCAGGACTTCAGGCTCTCACAGAATCAAATGATGGCCGGGGTAGCTAGTAGAGAAAAAAAAAAGGCTTTCGGCTCATTTTCTCTCTTTTTCTTTTGGAAAAAAACAACAGCATCACAAAGAAACTACACGTGCAAAGATATATCATGTCACTGCCAGACAAATATCAAGTTTTATGGATCAGCATTCAATTTGCATGTACCAGACGGATAGATGCTTGTCAATCGCAGCAAGATCAGAAAAAAGTTCTTGAGTTGCAAGGGTGTGTTAGCTTGCACATGAAGACCTGATACTGTTCATTGCAGCTGGCCATGGACTTGTCACTCAGAACAGTGTACAGAGACACCTTGCACATAAAGGGTTGATGCTCAACCCACCTGGTCTGGTCCTACGCAGAAAAGGTGGTGGTTTCCACTTTTCCAGATAGGGCAGAATATTTGTCAAATTATGCTATATCATCCCCGCAGCGCAGCAGCACTCATCTCATTTAACTTGCCAAATAGTAGGGTTTTGGGGACGGGTCAGGATCCACGGTGATCATGCAAATATTGCTGGTCCACAAAGTCACTCTGCAGACGAGGATTTTCACACACTCAATGATCACCACATCGGTGTCAATCTGACTATGAAGATTGCAAATTGCAATTGACTAATGTAGGAAACACACAGGAGCGGCTGTGGTGTCAGGATCACCCCCACAGCCCTCAGGACAAGAACAGATCACATGGAGTTAATTTACAGAGCTGTTACATCCGAAAACTCAGCGAGAATTTAGTCAGCGGTGACAAGAGAACTATATTGACCCTTCATTGATCAGTGAGAGCAATTACAATGCGGACCCGAGCCATGTACCGGAAAGAATATTGCATCAGCCAAGTCTATTTGTTCTTTAGTTGGCAACTGAATCTGTACATACTGTTGTATAGGTTAGTGTGACTTGAAAGATTCAAGTGCCGATATATGTTGTCTGGAACCATAAATTAATGGTGAAAACGAATCTGTAAGGAAAATTTTAGCTGCCAAGACACCTGCGAAAAAATGCTTTCGCGCTGCAGCTAGATGCTCACTCTCGTCTGTAGAACAGAACATAAGCAGCTGGTGTCTTTATGCTGTCTTCACTTATAGGAGTCACGCGATCATCATCAAACTTGTACCATCCCTTCTCTTGCTCATGCTACAGAAGATAAAATATGTCAGTAAGGCATCTCATCAACCAAACTTTGCTCATCAATTTGGAGAACAAATATATCTTGGAGTAATGAAAGCATATATAAGGCACGAAGACTCACATAGATGCTGGCAGTGTAGTGCCCCCCTCCCATGTTTCCGTAGTGGTTGCTAATAGCATACAAGCGATAATGGCTGTTAGGTTGCTTGCTCTTGTCAGCGATATACGACGACAGATCCAAATCACTGGTGGGGAAATCTACAAATGTCTCAAGCTTGTTCCTTGTGAACTGAGTATAGGAGAACCTTTTGAGATGGATCACCAGAACTTCGGGCAGCCTCCAGAGATCTAATTTCTTCATCGCTTGCTGATGCTTTTTGCAGCACGGGCAGTACCTGATTAACAAGTTGACAATGATTCATGCCAAGAATATGGTTTCAAAAAGGATTCATGTCAACAAAAGAAGGTAAAGAAGGCTATTCTGCAAATAGTGAAGCAAAAAGACACACAGTTGTTACACAAGTGTACTCACCACATGTCGTCCGGTCCCAATGGTTCCTCTTTTAGAAAGGCTTCCAGACAACCATTTAGTGCAACAGAATCTTCAGTCCCTTTCGGGATAAGCTCAAGCTTGTGAATCTCAGGTAGATTGTTCAGCATTGAGGTATCATATTTTCTTAACGCATTTTGTTGCCAGTGGACATTCACTTGCAACCTGCTTTGTGCTGTCTTAAGGATATCCAGCTCATCGATTTCTATTTTCTCCTGGTCATCACCTTTTTCATTTTTCAGATAAAATTCAAACCCTTCCAAGTGAGCGTTCTTATTAGAGTCATCTGCTCCTTCATACACCAAACTGGGTCCTTTGATTATTTCACACTCACTGGCACCAGAGTGGCTGCTTTCAGGGTCATCTGCCAATTGAGTGTTCCGTACACTACTATCTGAGTCAGAAAGTGTTGTGTCCATCAAGTCTGTAGAGTTATCATTAGACCCTCCAGAATCATTAGGCAAACCTGTCCCTTCAGAAACTCGAAATGGGTTCAACAACTTCCGATAAATACTCCGAAGGGACAATCCATTGACCATCTCTGGAAGGGCTGTCAAAAGTGGAGCCTCAAATTCCTTCACTCGCAGAGTGACACCACCAACCCTAGAATGCCTGAATGCAATGACAAGGAAAAATAACGTATCAGAACACATAAAGTTTTTTTTTTAAAGCATGCTATTTGTTCATTTCTATACATCACTAAAGAAAAAGATTCAACTATATCAATAAAACTGGATGTGCTCCATACTTACTCATCGGAATGCCGGTGTGTAAAAACCACAAGTGGGGACTTCTCGAATTTTTTGGGTAGCCGGTATGCTGCCAGTTTGTCTCCGTCCCTCAGCAGTGAAACTGAGTCTGATGGCTCCTCTAGGTATCGAAGGATGCAGTTATTATATACCTGCATAGCACCGTCCAGTAGAACTAATGAACTTTGTATTGCTCAAACTAGCTTCGAATGTTGCAACAGTTCCAAAGGCACAGTGAGGAAGGGTAATCATACCTCTGTGACTAGCAGAAACTCATCCTCTCCAAGTGAACAAGCAATGCTTAAAGCCCGAACAAGATCACTAAGAGTCCCAAACTTCGGCACACTGACATCATATGAGCATGGTTTTGTGCCACCATCAGTGCTGAAAACTGTTACAGTCATTGACCTCTTTGCCGTAGAAGGTACAGGCAAAGATAAGTACATAAATGGGTCAAAAGTGACAGATCTTTTACAGCAAGTAGGACAAGTCAGTGTAGATTTATATTGGCCCTGCAGTGATATAATCAGAAAAAGTTTAGGAACACTAATATGGTACAGACACACTGAAAGAAAAATGCCTAAAAAGCTCAGTTCACAACGTGTCAACAAATATAGCAAGGTGCATCCTATATCATGGCAATAAATTATAGAAAAGAAAATGATAACTTGATGACCTACATCTATGTGCACATATGTACCGTTTCTTAATTGGTATAGAAAAATAGAAATCTACTGAATTGTTAAATAATAATAATAATAATAATAATGACAGATACAGGTTACAATCACAAAAGTGCTACATACATGCCATTGTCTTAGGAAGTGAAGAGTTAAAATAGGGGTTGGAATTTAGTCACTTACATGGCAAGTATCAACTATCACAGAGTCGTTGCGAGCTAAATGGTTGCTCCAGTACTCATCTGCTACTTCTTCATCAGGACGGTCACTAGCATCTTTGGCTTCTTCATAAGGTTTGCATTTCACCTGGTTAAGATCTTCATGGAGACCATCCAATAAAAATGCGAGAAGTTCCTGTGAATCATGCTGATTAAAGCCACTGAACTGAGGAGCGAAACAGCCAATTTTTGACTTGAAGTCATGTGGTGCAACTGGTTTTCTGTCAGTGGTCCATAAGCTCCTCAACAACTCTCCAAACGCCAAAGCAAGTTCACCCTAGTTAACAAAAGAGTCAGTAAACGATATCTAGCTGTTTCAAGGAAAAAATGCTAACAAAAAACTCAACATACATTCAGTCCCAATGGATTAGTCCGATTTATATCTCTGGCGTAATCACCAAGGAAATAATCAACAAGCTTTGGTGTGTGAGCCAAACATTGGATTGAACTGTTCATAAAGCAAGTATTCCCAAGGTTCTCCAATCCTATTAAGCCCATAGAGCCAGCTCTGCCAAAGCTTCCATAGGACAAATCAGCATTCATGTCATAAAAATCCCCACCAATCTTGGATGTTAAGGAGTCGGACATTGCGTAGACTTGAACTTCTAGAAGATTCTGCAAGCATAAATGGAAAGCATAAAGAAATAAAACTAGGGACAAGATATCATGCCATGCTGGGATAATAGAAATCAGAAAGTTGGAAAAACAAATCAGTTGGGAAATTGTGCATAGCAACAGACACTACCTCTTGATCTGCATGGCAACAGTCATGATGTGGCCTATTCCATTCATTCATTAATATTAGGTTTGTCTGCCCTGAAAAATCCCAAACATGAACCTGGATGAAGAAGCATTAAGTAAATAGCACCAACAGAAATGTATTTCCAAACTTAGAACTGCATGGAACAGCAACATACTGGTTGGGAATCAGCATTAAAAATCTTGTTTGCCCGCTTGTAGTTCTCAACTGGGTTGTCCTGAACCAGGATGAAACACGTAAGTATTAGCAAAAGGAGTGTGACAGGCAACCAATCTCCGGTCAAGTAGTGGGTACCTTTTTGCTAATCTTCAGTGTCAAAATGCTTGTTTCTCGGACAGATATCCTAAGCACCAAAGGATAAGCACCGGCACTGTCTCCAGCAAACGAATGTTTATTTTGCAAAGCCAAACCAGAGTTCTGCCTGGATAAGAGATATGAAGCTAGAGTCAACAGATGCAACAAGACACCGTGAGCCCAAAATGTACATAAACAAAACTCCACGAAAGGTTTTATTAAGTCAAGTAATGTGGCTTCTGAAGGCCCATGTTTGGCATCCAAGTAGAAAAAGAGTTGCATGGATAAGTGTGTTTTCACAAGCATCGAACCACCACAGAACATAAATGTTAGACTTACTTCATACTTCAAACAGTGACTTTCGAAAATAGCTAGTTGGCAGGTATGCGCCAATAACAAAATATAGCACAACAATGTCTACAAGTTCATTCTAGCTATTCAGCTCACAATCTATCAATTTAAATGAGTGATACAATGACGTAGGCAGAACCAATGTTACGCAAATTAGGCAGAAGATATGCCACATAAAAAAAAGCATATATATCAGTCTATAAGACAGGTCTAGCGCCTAACTTCAGAGCAAGTGCTGAAGAAATTGCGGTAATGTTGAAACAGAGACGCGATCAACCGGTGGTTAATATGCAGCCATGTGGTGATTCAGGTAATACTGAAACTGAAAAGATCAAGAAACACGAAGCAAGGTGCACAGTTTTAAGAATGACTTTATTTACAAAGTTATTGCGGGCAGCTCAGAAAATCATCTAATAAGAAAATTAACAGAGCACAAATTTAAGTGTAATGACCTGGACTCGTGCACACATAGGTTGGACACATATGAATACATGAGGTCATCAGTCATCACAAAAGTAGCAATACAAATTTTTTGAAAAGAAAAAAATTCGAGCACCATCTTCTGCCACGTGCACCATAGGTCATGTGACCAAATGCGTAAGCTTGTCAACGCTAATTCCTGCTATTCCGGTAACTGCATGCCCAGTCTACTAGTGTTTCATCGGACTTGGGCAGTAGGATCGAATAACCGGTCATGTTTTTGTTTGAGATCACATAGCATTCATGAAAGTCTAACAAAAGTAGAAATGGAAGGACACGTGTGCAGACCCAAGTTGATAGCAGCCATGCACGCAGCATGCCAGCTAGGTAACTAATAACGGAACTGCTCCACCAGCACACAGACCCTCTCCCTGCCATGCTGGCATCGTCTCGCCTGACTACGCATCTGCACTGCATGAACAAAGCTGAACGTGTGCATAGAATTTTCTCAGGGTGGCAGACCTAGGATGGGTATTCGAGCCTCAATTTCTAGCAAGATTTGTGCACAGTCAGAGCCTAGATGGCGATCGAAATTCAGAATTCAAAGGGCATGAGATTCACTAGCCGCTGTACTCTCTACAACAACAACCACAGCTGAATCTACAGAATCAATCACTACCTCGATCATTTGGATGCATCAGCGTTCCAGATACTGCTTACGACAGCTGCGATCAGCGCCTATTTTGGACGGAGGCATCAAATTCTCAACCCCAAAAATACTGCGGGAGAAAGCAGAATCTCATGCCAGAATACCGGTGTTAGATTGGAAATGGGCAGTTGGATCGAATAACCGGTCCTGTTTTAGTTTGGCATCACGCAGCATTGGCACTGCATGAAAGTCCGACAAAAGTAGAAACGGAAGGACACGTGTGCAGACCCAAGTTGATGGCAGCCATGCACACAACATGCCAGCTAGGAAACTAACAATGTAGCTTCTCCACAAACACACACACACCCTGTCCCTGGCACGCTGGCATCGCCTCACCCGACAATGCATCTGCATGAGCAAAGCTGAACTTGTGCCTAGGATTTGCTCAGGGCGGCAGACCTAGGACGGGTATTCGAGCCTCAGACGTTTCTAGCAAAAGACTTGTGCACACTCAAAGACTAGGGTACGATGGAAATTCAGAATTCAACCAGCATGAGATTCACTAGTCGCTCTAATCTCTACATCGACAATCACAGCTGAATCTACATGATCAATCGCTACATCGATCATTTGGATGCATCAACATTCCGGACACCGCTCACCGCAGCTGCAATCAGTGCCTATTTTCGGACGGAGCCATCAAATTCTCAACCCTTAAAAAAACACAGCAGAAAGCATAATCTTGTGCCGGAAACTGCATGCCTTAACCACCGGTGTTACATTGGACTGGATCAAACAACCAGTCCTGTTTTAGTTTGGCGTCATGCGGTGTCGGTCGTGCATGAAATTCCGACAAAACTAGAAACGGAAGGACACGTGTGCAGACCCGATTTGACGGCAGCCATGCACGCAACACGCCAGCTAGGCAACTAACAACAGAACCGCTCCACAAGCACACACACACACCCTCTCCCTAGCACGCTGGCATTGCCTCGCCCGACTAAGCATCTGCATGAGCAAAGCTGAACATGTGCCCAGGATTTGCTCAGGGTGGCAGGCAGACCAAGGCCAGGTATTTGAGCCTCAGACATTTCAACCAACAGACCAGTGCCCACTCAAAACCTAGGATGTGATCGAAATTCAGAATTCAACGGGCATGAGATTCACTATACACTCTGCTCTCTACATCGGCAATCACAGCTGAATCTACAGGATCAATCGCTACCACACTCATTTGAATGGATCAGCATCCCGGATACTGATCACGGGAGCTGCAAACAGCGCCTATTTTCGGACGGAGAGACAGATAAAATTCTCAACGACACCCTACAGGCGAAAGCAATGGAGGACTCACCTAGCGAGCGCCCTGGAGAGCTCGTCGGCCGGGACGAGCGCGTAGCTCCTGCCCTCGCTCCCGGCGGCGCGGCACTCCCCGCGCTCGAGGCGGAGGACGAGATCCGGGTGAAGGAGGCTGTGGAGGAGCCTGAGGCCGTAGTAGGACGGCGAGGCGGCGGCGGTGGCCGCGTACTGCACCCCGCCGGCGGCCTCCTCCTCCCGCACCCTGCTCCACCACCTGCAACCGCCACCGGGACACCAGCATTGTCAGCCGCCGCTGATCGGAGCGGAAACCGAGACGAGCGAGGGGAGGGAGGGAACGATAAAAAGGTACCTGAAGGGGACGAGGCAGACGGCGGCCGGGGACGACGCGGCGGCGGCGAGATCGTCGCGGCCGGAGGTGGACGCGGATGTCGGCGCGGACGCCGTGGCAGCGGTGGCCATGGGCCGGAGCGCGTGATGGGATCTGAGAGGGGGCGGGCGGCGAGGAGGAGGAGGAGGGAGGCGTGCGCGAGTGAGCTGGCGCCCGGGTCCTCCCGCACCGCGAGAGGCGCTTGTCGCTTTTGTTTTTAGTTTGGCTGCTGCTGCTGCTGTTGCTGCCCCTCGGATTTGTAAATTGGGCGCCGCCCCGCCGCGGTGGCTGGCAGCTCTCTACTCTGCGTCACCTCATCCGCCTCCTGTGGGCTGTGCTGGGTGGAAGAGAGAGAGAGGAGGAAGAGGCGGTGTGAAGAGAGAGAGAGAGCGAGGGACACGACACACGAGTGTGTGAACGCAAAGCAAACACACACCCAACGGTTGCTTCCAAGCCGCTTCCGTTTACTTGCCTTGCCTTGCTTGTCTTGCCAAAAACAGTCCACGGCCACTCACTCTTTACTCGTTTTCCTCACCTTTCCGAGGTCATTTTTGGAACGTGGAAATTACACAGAATTGCTAGATAAATTAGGCAGGAAGATTAGCTAGGCACCAACGCGTGGTTTGTATGTGTTCGTTCCATGTAGCGCGATGTTTCGCCACTGATGTGATTTAAATAGTTCAATATCTAATAAAAATGCTAATTCCTGCTGATTATTTTATTTACATACTTATCATCCAAGTCCTAGTCACACTAAGAAATGGTGTTCACTAGTTTGAAAACAACAGGATTTCACAAAAATAATAAAAATACACATGCGTCTCATGAATTTCCCGCATTTCAAACAAGAGGTAGCACCTAAAGATGGCACCGTATCCTATGAGAACCAGATTCGTGTGAGAACTATGAGAACTTCAATCTGGGCCACATGATTTTGATCCAATAGGGCGCATGAATTCAGGTGGGAGGGGGGATTTGCCCTCCCACCTCTCTCTATGCGCCCCCATTGGATCAAGATCATATGGCTTAGATTGGAGTTCTCATAGTTCTCACACGAACCTGGTTCTTATAGGATACGTTGCTCCTAAAGATATGCCAAAATATAGGAATTACAACTTGGTACAATTGGAGGTGTCGAGGTTATAGGACCTCGATAGATTTGTTATGGGGGCGAAGGGACCAAGAATACGATGGTGAACACGAGACAAGGAGTTTAGACAGGTTCGGGCCTCCCGGATGATAAAAACCCTACGTCCTGTATGTCGTGGTATTGATTGTGTATGTTTGAGAGGAGATCCCTGCCCGCCTTATATAGTCGGGGGTACAGGGTTACATGGAAAGAGTCTTAGTCGGTTACATCATGGAAATACTTGGAGTACAAGGCAAGAAGCCTTTCCAATGTCCAGCCGAGTAGTAGAACCTTCCATCTTGTATCGTGGGCTACTCGGTTTCTTCCGGGCTGGTCCGACTACCCTTGTCAGGTTACTCGGCCCTTTGGTCTTGAGGGTACCCGGGGTCATGGTAACGACAGTAGCCTCTAAGTGCTTTTTGATTGATCCAGTAGATTGCTTCCGACTAGTCTTCTCTCCATGTAGGAATTGATCTCAAGTGATATTGAGAAATTAAAAAGGACTTGACCTGAATCAAGTTTGAGGTACTTGACCTCGGGTGGACCAAGGCCAACAGGGCCTTGAATTAGGCATGCTGTCAGTTGACACCTAACTCTAAATAATATCAGAAAAATTGGATAAATGCTTGTTGAAACAAGTTTGTTTGTAAATACTGTGTATAAAACATCACTCAGCTCTCAGAGCTGATTAAGTCCATTGAGGAGATTTGAATAAAGTCAGCATCCGAATCTGTCGGCTAGGGTTGAAAGCATACTATGTAAATAGTACCCAACTGACTGAGTTGGCCTAAGCTGAAAAGCATGCCTACAAAGTTGAAAATTATGAATGCACGATCAGTGCATCATACTGATGTAGCCCCCGAGTTACTGTGTAATTCGTAGAATTGTATAGTAACTCAAAGTAAGCTGAACCAAGAAATAAGATCTTGATCCGAGTGGAAATAAATTCAACATCCGAATCTATCGGCTAGGGCTTGAAAGCATACTATGTAAATAGTGCCCAACTGACTGAGTCAGCCTAGCCCTTGAAAAAGGCATGTCTACAAATTTTGAAAACTATGAATGCACGATCAGTGCATCATACTGATGTAGCCCCCGAGTTACTGTGTAATTCGTAGAATTGTATAGTAACTCAAAGTAAGCTGAACCAAAAAATAAGATCTTGATCCGAGTGAATGAATGTACGATCAGTGCATCATACTGATGTGTTGAAAAGTAGCATCCATTATATAAGGAACTCATGTTTTCCTGCGCACAAGGCAATTAGAACAGGAAGTCACAATGAGTCTCAGCCAAAAACTTTTCATTCCGAGCTGGTGTCTAGGTCCATCCAGCTAATCAGTCAGGGATGATTACAACCCGTAGCCCCCAAGCTGTCTCTCAACGAAAACAATTGAGATTCAGAAGAGGATAAATTCTAGGTATTATCCGACTTAAATTGTCAAGGATATAAGGCAACCCGTGTGCCTGGCAAGTCTGCCAAGAGAATGGTGGAACTTACGCAAGTGAGTCCACGTGGACTAGCCCCCGAGTCTGCGGATAATCAGAATGATTATGTGCAGACTCAAAAGAGACCAGAAACATTAAAATTACTGATAATACACTTGCTTTGATTTTTCGTGAAACTCACGCAAGTGAGTCCACGTAGACTAGCCCCCGAGTCTGTGGATAATTAGTATAATTATGTACAGACTCAAAAAGAACTAAAAACTCACGGACTGAAATCTGTATTGTTTAAACAGAAAAATAGCTGAGTGTTATACAAATAATCCGAGAGATTAAGTGTATACTTTAATAATGCACATTTAAATTGTATCCGAGTCATTCATCCTTATCCACCGAGTCATAAGTTTACTGTGACGAGTTTGTCGCTAATGCGGGAATCTGGACAGGCGCTTTTCAGATCCTGAAGCAGAAACGTCAGATCATTTTCGTCCTTTCAGATTCTTCGAATGGGCCTTTAAAATCAAGTGTTGGTGTTAGCCGTTTCCGCATTCCTTCAGTATCAAACCATGGCTAGCCGTAGGAACTCCAGGCGTAGGGTTTCATCCGCCGCATCGCCATCAGCTCCGGGCGACTTGCCGCCGCCGCCAGCATCTCCAGCAGCTCCAGCCCCAGCACCACCTGTAGTTCCAGCACCTGCTCCTGTTCCCCTGGAGATCGTTGAAGTGTTCAACGAACCTCCACTCGCGGTGGTTCATCCTCCAGCGGAAGCTCCAGCTCTGCCGGAGTTCATCGTCATCTCCTCTGAGGAAGAGGACGAAGGCGAACCACGCAGGAGGTACCTGCCAGGACGCAAGGATCTCCTTGCAAAGCCATCCTGTGTTGCTCACAGGACCCGCAGCCGCCGTAGTGGGTAGATGTAGATCTTTTGTAATAGGTTAGAGCGATGATGCTCACCGGAGTCTCCTATAATGCATGCTGTTCTTTGTTTAGTATTGTTCGTCTGCATCTTCACTTTTTAGTGAAGCATCGTGTTTGTATTGTACTGCATTCTGTTTTAAGTGAAATAAAGAGACTCAATTTCTGATATGACCGAGTCATGTTTAAGTCAACTGAAAAACTCAGAATCCGAGTGATCTTCCTTGAAGAAAACCGAACTGTTCTTGCGTGTTTTCCGAGTAGTTTGGCCGAGTAATCTGGCCGAGTAATTCTAGGGTTCCAAATTTCCCGCCCGTTAGCAGCCCTAGCGTATAGGGGAAGCTAAACGGTTAATAAATCTGAGCCGCAGAGATAAACCAGGCGTTTTGGACCGTCAGATTTGAATCATCCGCGTATATTATTAGGTCTCGCCGCAAACGAAACTCTTCTTCTTCTTCTCGCCACCATTCCCCATACTGTTCATCAAATCCCTAAATCCGACGAAATCTTCGCAACTCAGATGGCCGGAGAAGAAGATCAGAGGGAGATGGAGGCGATGATGACTGCTATAGCGCAGCCGTTTGATGCTTCTGCGGGTGCAAGCTCATCCCAAGGAGCTATTGTTCCAGGGAGTAATGAAGGCGGATCTTCAGGTCCCCTGGTTGTCGTCCCAGATGCTGCTGAAGGAGAGGAAGCCCATCCATGGCCTAGATCAATCTCTTCGGAAAAGAGGTTGAAGTACTTGGTGAAGAAGGGCTGGCTGCCGAGCAAGGAGATCATTGGCTGGCGAGCGGCAGAAGGGGAAACATTCTCATCTCCAGGGCCAGGTGAAATCGTAGTGTTTGAATCCTTTTTTCGGAGCGGATTTGGATTGCCGACTCACTGCTTTCTCAGATCTCTGCTACATTTTTACAAGGTTCAACTGACGGATCTTAATCCGAATGGTATCTTGCATTTGTCAATGTTCATCACTCTTTGCGAGTGTTTTCTGTGGATTGAACCCCATTTCGACTTTTTCCGAGATTTGTTCTTCCTGAAGCCACATCCCTCGGCCGAGAAACCTCAGTTAGTGGGAGGCGCCGGTATCCAGCTTCGGAGGAAGAACAAATATTTCGATTGCCAGTTGTCCACCTCAAACAAAGGGTGGCACAGTGAGTGGTTCTATTGCGCCAATGTTCTTCCGGCCCTGCCCAAATTTCAGAACAAATATCCAGTGTATGAAGACATTTGGAAAAGTAGGCCGGGCCCTTCAGTCGCTGCCGAGTTAATAGAACTGCATAAGTTGATCGTAGCTGTGAAGGAGCCGAGTAAAGGGGTCCTCGGTCCAGCCATTGCGCTGAATTTTTGCTTGAGGAAGTTCCAGCCTTTGAAGGCAAGATATTTTCCAGCTTGGCTGTGGAGGGGTCCTAAGGATCCTAACCAAGAGCCAATTCCTGGGGGATACAGTGAGGTGAAACGCCGAGTCATCAGCCCCAGGAACGATTTCTTTGTCGTAAGGGACGCTGTCACCTTGCTGAAGCCTTCAGGCGATGAATATCAGTGGTTCGGCTACTGGCATAACGAACCTCGTCTTGAGGTTAGTTTACTCATTACCCAGTAAGTTTCCAAGTTATTTTCTTAACGAAATGTTGATCGCTTTGAACTATTCTTGCAGGGTCGTGACAAGTTCAAGAACCCTGGTCCTGAACCTCCGGTGATTACTGACAATAACTTGGTGCCTCTGCGAATCAGGGAGCAGAACATCGAGTTACGCGAAGATGATGATGAAATCACTGATGCTGAGCTCGAGGCCCTGTTTGGGGACTCGGATGATGACAATAATGCCAAGGCCGAAAGCGATGATGAAGCTCGAGAAGGTGGCGAGGAGATTGAAGATCCTCTGGCCACCAGCAGTGAAGATGGAGATCAGTCTCCTGGCCATGAGGAGGTCCCTGCTGCTAGCGCCGTCCCGACTGCTGTTGCTACTCAGCCTGCATCTGCAGGTGAGTTGATTTATAATCGCGAAAGGCGTAGTAAGGCTAATCACGACCGAGATGCTCGTCGATTAGGTCTTGAATATGCTGCAGGCCAAGGACCCCGCCAGCAGTTGCCTGAGCGTCCAAAGCGTAAACGGAACCCCTCCATAATCATCTCTGATTCTGATGAAGAGAGGACGCACGCGGACCTGGGAGATGCCGAACCTTTGCTCGAGAAACCAGCTGACTCGGGAGTTAGAAAGGTTAAGAAGACCAAGGCTCAGGTCCGACATCCTTCCTTAGCTGCTCGAACTTTAAGACAGGTATTATCCTTTTATGTGTGATGTCACCTTGCTTCTTTGTTCTGCTTAATGATTGAGTATAATTCTCGCAGGCTAAGGATGTGGCTGAGGGAGAGGACAGCTCCCAAATTCCAGATGCCAGCATAGTGAGGGGGCATGCTGAAGATGTTGATGCCAATGCTGGGCAAAGCATAAGTGTGGCTGTTGCCACTCTTGATAAAGAGTTGGCAGCTATTGATCCTCTTGCTAGGGGCTGGAGTTTGATGTGCGGTTGGGTCAGGAACTGAGGTAGTTTCCCTGGTAACCAGCTCATCAGGATCCTTATCCCTGACATCATCACCTCCCTGTCGAGGTTATAGGACCTCGATAGATTTGTTATGGGGCGAAGGGACCATGAATACGATAGTGAACACGAGACAAGGAGTTTAGACAGGTTCGGGCCTCCCGGAGGATAAAAACCCTACGTCCTGTATGTCGTGGTATTGATTGTGTATGTTTGAGAGAAGATCCCTGCCCGCTTTATATAGTCGGGGATACAGGGTTACATGGAAAGAGTCTTAGTCGGTTACATCATGGAAATACTTGGAGTACAAGGCAAGAAGCCTTTTCAATGTCCAGCCGAGTAGTAGAACCTTCCATCTTGTATCGTGGGCTACTCGGTTTCTTCCGGGCTGGTCCGACTACCCTTGTCAGGTTACTCGGCCCTTTGGTTTTGAGGGTACCCGGGGGTCATGATAATGACAGGAGGCTAGCCCTGTGGCCCACAGCATGCGCATTCCGAAACCGGATGCCTGCACAGACACGGACGACAAGCCTTGGACCATTTTGCTGCTTTCGGATTTTTTTATTTTTTTTTGAGAAATTACACAGTACAACTCAGATACTCACAACGCACGCACACTTACCCCTATGAACGCACATACGCAAACCCTACCCCTATGAGCATCTTCGAAGACTGAGCCGGCAAATTATCCAGATTTCCGAAGTCACCACTGGCGCCTCGCTGTCGACGGCCACGTCGCCTACCGCTGGAAGCACAAATGCCGTTAAATCCTAGAAAATTCGCTCCCACCAGGAGTCGAACCCAGGACTTCAAAGATGCTACTCAAATGCCTTAACCACTAGGCCAAGACCCCTTTCACTGCTGCTTTCGGATGTGCTGCAAGGAGAGCAATGGAGCCAGTTTCTTCCGACCTCGCAGCAGGCCCATTGGACCTTTCCCAAGCTGACCGGTCATATGGGCTCAGCTCACCAACGGGCCCATGGCTGGTCCCCTGCCCTGCTCTCTGGCTCTCTGCTCTGTCAACATGTGGTGTGTTGCCGTGGTGGCGTCAAGTGAAGCGATGGACCCTTCTCTATCACTCTAGCCTTCTCAATTGAGAGAAACACCGATTTTATCCTTGATCTAGTGTTCCCTACAAAAGGAGAAGTGATCTGACAGTTTGATGTCGATGCACCACCCACTGTCCCACATCATAACATGAGTGTGGTGTTGTGGTGTTTACCCGGCATGTGTTATTGCAATGTCGCGAGAATTTCTCTAGGAATTTCTTGTGAAATAAGCCTCCTCTCACCGGGATGGTCTATCCATTCCATTCATGTCTTTCTTAAACTAAATGAAATTACATTAGTTATGCCTGCTGAATTTGTTGGCCATGTATGCCGGATTAAAATGGTTAGGAGATGCAATGATGTAAAGCTGCTAAAACAGTAACCCACTAGCCTCCTTTTTATCCAAAAGTCTATGCGAAAGTGTAAAGTTAATTGCTTCTCTGGGACCATACCAGTACACCACGCCAAGAGGATCCGAAGTTGCTTATGTTGGTTATTATCAGAAATGTGATCAGTGATCACCGTGTGGGGAGCATCCTGTCATCCTCAGATGCAAGCAGAATGATGAGTGATCCATACCCTTTCTTTTTTCACCTTCATCTGAATTCGAGGTCTTGTCAAGAATCAAGATCACCAAACCACCAACCTTCATGAGGATAGCGATTGATTGATTGATTGGTGCATGTGTACATAAGTACATTGCAAGGTTTCGACATGGACATCTAAACCATCATGCATATATACATCACAACACATTGACATTGTTCAACACGTATGTACATGACAAGCCAACCACAAGACCCAGTCTCACACTCAAACATCAGAAACTGAAGCAGAAGCAGATTAAAATGAAGTACTCAGTAGCAAGTAGAAGAGTCGTACTAGGTAATTGAGCACTAATTAAATTACTTTGAGGAGCTCGGTCAGCAGCTACAAGCAAAGCGGGCACATGACGAGGCCGTTCTCGTTGCACCCGCGGCACCGCGCCGCGCGCCCGCCGTCGAACACCTTCCGGCTGCCGTCGCACTCGCCGCACACCACGAACCTGAGCCCCCCGCACGCCTCGCACTTGCCGCTCTTCTTCTCCGCCGCGGCGCGCCTCGCCTTGTCCTCCGCGGCGCCGGGAAGAAGCAGGGAGACGAGGCGGCCTTCCTCGTGGAGCGCGAGCACCTGCGCGGCGCCGCCGAGGTCGCGGCCGCGCACGAAGAGGCGCGGCGGCACGGCCTTGTCGCCCGTGAGCCCCCACAGCTCGTCCCGGAGGCCCCGGTCCATGGACACGTCGCGCTCCTGGAACGCGACGGCGAGGCACTCCAGCAGCGCGCGCACGCCGTTGCAGTCCTCGAACGTCCGACGCACGCCGCGGAGCGTGGTGGTGTACAGCACCACCCCGCGCTCCCCGCCGGGCGGGCACCGGGCGGGGAAGTCGAGAAGCGGGTCGGGGCCCTCCGCAGCGGCAGCGGGCGCCGGCGACGTCGCGCGGCCGTCCTCGTCGACGAGCTCCCACGCGTCGAGCGGCTCGGTCTGGTCCGCGGGGTGGTGGTGGGGGAGGAGGGGGCTCTTGGTGGGCGTCTCCGCCTCGCGCGCGTCGAAGAAGGACGCGTCGTCGGAGAAGGCGTCGAAGGATGCGTGCACGGACGCGACGGCGACAGGCTTGGTGGGGGACGGCGGCGGGGAGTCCGGGCCGGCGGATGCGGACTTGAGCGCGCGCAGGATGCGCGCTTTGAGGGTCTTGATGATCATGGCGGCGGGCGGCGGCGGAGGAACCGAAGACGAGGAGGAGCTTTTCCTGGTGACGAGATTCCGATTTGGGTTTCTTGCTTTGGTTCGCCTTTTGGATGCGTGTGGTTTTGGTGATGGTGGAAGGGGAAGGGGAAAGGGGAAAGGGGGAGGACTGGACGGAGGAAGGTGGAGAGGCGGAGAGAGGAATGGCGGCCTTTTTAACCGCCTTTCATCAGGCCGTTTTTTTTTTTTTTTTTTTTTTTTTGAAAGACTTTCGTCAGGCCGTTGAAAGGGGAGAAACAGTTCAAGGGCTCTCTAGAAGAAAACGACCTGTTCTGTTTAGGACGCTGAAAATACCTAAAATAACTAGGAAAACTATTTATCGTTATATGTGTACTACTTGTGCTAGAATTTAGTGCCTGAAGCCAGAAGAACAATGCTTCATTCGGGCACAACACAGCTGACGTTTTCGGTTGGAATCAGTAAACCAGACTTTGAAATCACTCTGTATCAAGAAAGAAATGATACAGGTAGGCATAAATATTTGCGGCACAGCACGAACGGATGCATATACAAGTTAGACGATTTGGACTTTGTTCATGAATGTGATTACATTACAGGCTGGTACAGGATTAAACCTGCTTACCGTGGTACAGAATGGACTGGAAATCATCATATTTGTAAAGAACAATCAAGACTACCGAACAGTAGCCCCTCCTTTTTACTCCCTTATTATACCTAACCAAGCTAGCCAAACAAACGATTAACACCGTCCTTACTGATACTACCAAATTTCAACGGATTTATTTAAGGATCCTTACAATACTGACATGAGCACCAAAACAGCACTCCTAACCAGGAGCTGTCATGAGCAAGCACACATTCAAATCATATTCTGTGTGAAAACCATATTTCGTCAGATACGCTGAGTTTCATTTCATAACAGCAGATTCGGTTTTATTACAATGTTCAGCTATGGCTAAAACGTCTGAGTTGAACACAAGTTCCACCACATCCACGAGCGTATTTAGAGTTGGCTACTAGGATACAAAGCTGTTTACAGTTACATCCACTAGCACTCATCACAGATTCATTCAGCTGGAGGCCGCGAACCCAATGCTGAACCCGAAAGAGATGCAGCTCAGTTCCTCGTCGTTTTCCCCCTTCACCGTCATGTCGATAGTGTAAGAACCCTGCAACAGATCCAATTGTCATAAGACTGCGATCAGAAATAACACAAGCAGATATGTAAGGGATAAGAAATCTGTCAGATCCTCTGAGGAGATGCAGCCAAGGAAGAGCATGTGTTCCAGACTCGAGGAACAGAACTAAAAGCAGATACAGGCAATGCAGAATATCTCACCGGTGGGGTGTATGATGGTAGGGTCTGCGAGTGAGCTATCACAAAGTCACCAGTTGCTGGACACGAAGTCTCCTGGCAGATATCATGAGTTTCCGAGTGGACGGGGATGGCCCAGATCACCCAATATTTAACATCAATAACCAACTTCCCCTCCTTAATGGGTTTATCTGGGGAAAAAAACACGGAACAGTATTAGATAATTCTCCCTTTTGCAAGGATGAAACGGTATGACAAAAAACGATAGTCAAATCTTGAGCTACTGAGTATCAACCACACTAGTGTTAATGACTATACAGCAAACAAAATACATCAGATAAATATGAAAGAAATCGTTACAGCTATATCAAGTGTGACACTCACACCCATATAATAACACAGTCAATAAAGGCACATGAATAGTAGATTACAAAAATGTTTAAAACAAGAATGCAATTCATAGGTTTTCCCACAACAGAGACCCAAATGTAAACAAAAGATATGTGGACTGTCAGAGAACTCAAATATACTTTAGAAACTAAATTAATCAGGTATAGTTGAAATAAGTGAGAACATTTCCAGATTCCAAATTTGGTATGGTTCACTGGGTAGTGGGTTCATGAGTCATGACTAAGAATTTTGCCATACCATGCCATCCCAGTATACTGCCACTTACGATGTCACGGACAGGATGTTACAACAATGTCCCTCATAGTTGTGGTCAATTTATTTTAGGTCACCAAATTTAACCGTGTGTTGTATATAACATCTAGAACGTCATATAATTAGACAAAGGAACTCAATGACCATGGAAAATATCCAACAATTTGAACCACTGACAACAAAAATCGTAATACTAGAATGCATTATCCTCGACAACTATAATTGTGTTCAGGACAACACCACCAAACTATATTGTTTGTCAATGGCAAGTAGCAGGACAGATCACCTGCTACGTTCTAGACGCAATGTGGTGCAGCTGATGCCTAAGTAGAACAATGCAGAGCAACCTGACTTCACGAAGATTCACACCATCCCCGTATGCTTTTTCACAACGATGCCTATAGATACAATCATACAATAGCAAGCAATCTTACGTGCTTCACAAAGATTTATGTCATGCAGTCATGGTTGTGACAAGTGTATTATTGATTTTCTTGAGTGGTATGCATGTGTGCGTGCCTGACTGTTGTTAATTCCACAACACAGACAAAGTAGATTGTCAGAGGCAGCCTTAAGACATCTTATCACCATTATGTGTTTTAAGCTGCTAACATAAGGTGTTTCACAAAAAAAAAAAAAAAAAAAAAAAAAAAAAAAAAAAAAAAAGGCTACTAAGGCTTAATATCATTCCACATTGACACAACTTCCATACACCAACACAGAATTGCTAGAATTACAGTAGATCCTTCCTCAGTGTCGCCAGTGAAGGAATTCAATAATCTATAACACTTAGTACAAAAGATAACTAGAGTTGTTTGTGAAATCAACTGAACCGTAATTGTACACTAGAAATTATTCTTCAAAGCACAAGACAGGGGCCAAACTGAAGTGTAACAGCAAATCCCAATCCTCAAATAGCGCAGCACACAAGAAATTATGTCCACCGATGGCACTGAATGTACAAGTACCAATACTTATTTTTTTTAAGAACTCTATAATTACCAATACTAGTAGTACATACTTAGATGTTCTGGCAAATTTCTGATTAAATCTTAGCAGTGCTACGAATTTAATTGACCAATTACTAATTGCATCCGTAATACTGAGTACCACACCGAATTCACTGCAGAACAAAGCGCCCAACTACTACTACTACATCAGGAAGCATAAAGCACAAGAAGATTGGCGAAAAGGAAATAAAGGATTAGCTGAATCTCTGAAACGTACCTGTGGAAGCTTTGACCTTGAAGGTAGCGGCCTGGCCGGGGACGACAGGATCCGGCACGATCTCCACCCCGCTCACCTTCACCGGGTAGTTCTTGCCCTTCTCTGCACGGCACGGCACAGCAAGAAACGATTACTACTTTGCATAACTCGGCGAAATCTTCTTCACAAGAATCAAAAAAAAAAAAAAGAGAGAGAGGGGTTTGGGGGTTTCGGGGGGTGCTTACTGCAGTATTCGACGGCGGTCGCGGCTGAGGCGGCGGGGATGAGGCAGGCGACGGCGACAGCGGCGAGGAGCGCGAGGAGGAGGCCTTGCTTGCTCGCCATGGTTTCGTGTTGTTGGAGGACTGGTTTGTGAGGGGAAACGATTTTCCGGGTCAGATTTATAAAAAGTTTGGAGGGTGAGGTAAAAGAGTTCTTGTGGCTTCGGGTTCTTCGAAGAGTCCACGTGTTCCTTTTGACTTCGATTTGGAATAGACTGGTCGGTGCATGGACACTGATTTGTGGGGCCGTGAAAAAATTACCACAGTACGTGTCGACTCTTGAATCTTGACAACAAGCTGGATACTTTTTGAGTTTGGCTAATTTTCTACTCTCGAAAAAAAAAATATGAAGTACTTTATTTGGCCCATGTATGCTCCGGAAATTCGACTGAATGACTAAGCCACTTCGCGAAAAAAAAAACAGCTGCGCAAAATTTCAAAATTTTCAAAGTTGTGGAATCTGCAAGAGAGGGAAGATCAAACTTCCATTCGTAGCTAAATAGGCCGGAATCGAAGTGGTTGGTGCTTCAGTTTCACTTCAAAATTGGAAACGTTTGGTAGTTGGCACTTGGCACCAAGAAAACTGGTAGTTGGCACCGTGCCCAAATCTTCTAGTTCTAGCCCAAGCATGCCAATTGCCACACCTAACGCAGTGTCTTCGCAATTTTTCAGTGGCAAGTTTGAGATACAGCTTAAAGCAATGAGACCAGTGCAGTGTGCCAATGGAAATTTGCGATGAGCGAGCTGGCGATAACCACTCTTGCCACGTTAATGAAGGCGGTTGCACGTACACACCCGAAACGTTGGACCCCTGTGTACCAGCCCTGCGATACGTGGGGTCCCGTACGTGACACCCTATCACACGTGCCAAGGACATCGCGAAGATGCCCTGTGCTCTTTTGGAAGGCTTACGCAGCTCGATGAGGCATCATTCCAAGTTGTACGTGCGTATTCGTATCGTCTGCTTGAAACGTATACTAGGACCACAACATGTTCTTTTCAGGTACCACCTTCACTGATCTGATAAAAATTACTATTTTAACTTCAGCATTTTAAGGGCGTGTTTGGCTGGGCTTATTGCCAAGCTTCTCCACTGGCTTATGCACTGTAGCGCACTGTAGCTACAGTGTATAAGCTGGAAAAACCACCTAAAAAGTTGCTTATCAGCCTGTTCGTATCGCTGCGGCTGCGGCTGCAGAAAAATAACTGCGAACACTATAGACACTATAGTTACTGTTGAAAACAATGTAGCTGCTGCTGAAAAAATAACTACGAACACTGTAGCTGCTGCAAAGCAGCACGCTGTATTCTGGCTTCTTGTTAGACAAATAGTGTTAAACAGTGAAATAAACTAGTGAAAAAGCCAGTAAAAAAGCCGGTGCCAAACACACTCTAATATGGAGATGGTAGCATGCACGATGTTGGACATTGTTTGTCGCCGCAGCACCTTAAGCAAGGAGCAACACTTACGATTAATGGCTAAACAATTTGGCTAAACGTAGTAGATCAAGATCCTTTGTGTGCGATACGCTACGCGAGAAAAACAGAGGCGGCGGCGGCGGCTCAAAAGAAAAAGCAACGTCGGCTCCTTCGTCTCCGGCGGCCTCACTGTCGGCGGAAGAGGGAGGTCCGGCATCCCAACGTCCGCTTCGATCCCTCATAGGTTTAGATAGGTAGGTCTTTCCGCGGCGGTCGCTTTTGACGGTGATCGCGGTGTTTGTTAGGGTTAGGGTTTCTCTAGTGGTTCGGTCGAAGAGGGCGGCGGCAACGTCAAGTTTGTCGGCATGGAACACTGGAGGAGGATGCGTCTCGACAGTGGTGGCGAGTCGAAGGCGCCATCATCGATGAAGAATAAGGTACTCCGACCCCTCCTTTGTCTCGTCATGGTTTTTCTTGACCATGACTGTAGGCTAGTGAGAGTTTGGTTTCCGGTGATATTCATCTAGATGTTACTCGGATTTGTGTTTTCCCATTGCGAATATGGTGAAGGAGGCGACGATGGGCTCGGCTACGGGCTCGACGGCGGCGAGTTCTTTATACTTGCATGTGGAATATCAATCTACCTCTCTTTTGCGAAAGGGTTGGGTTTCAGTTTTCCCCCGTCGGAGATGAGGATGACGGTGGTGGATGGTGAGATGGGTGTGTTCTTTCAGATCGGAGTTTTCGTCCGTGGCATATCCGTCTGGGATGGTGATCCTAGATGGTAGAATTTATGGCTCTTTTAAGGTTTCTTGTCTCTCATCAATGGAGTAGGTGTTGATTAGGATGTCACTGTAATCAGGGGATGTAATATGCTTCAATATTAATGAAATTTCCTTTTCGAAAAAAAAAATTAGCTAAACGTACACAGCTCAAGGGATGGGCCCGATGCTGCACCATGCTGATTGACTCAAACGGCAACGGAGATCTAAGTTACCTGTGTGTAACCTTCTGTCCCTTTTAGCACCTGCGAGTGCATCTTTTTTCCTGCATTTTCACGCAAACCTGCACTGCATGTAAGCTTATTGCTTTCGTAATGAAAATTTAGGTAGGGGTCTCCCCTCCCAACTTTCTAAAAAAAAACACTTACGATTAAAAAAAGGAAGAGAAGTCGAGAAGAGAGAGGCATCAGAAGGATCGATACGTCCGTCCTAATCATCATTATCGGCTCCTGACTTTTGTAAAATGCAAAGGGAGGCAAAGCGAACAACCGAACGGCGTATGCGTGTGTGGGACTGCACAAAGATTCTCTGCTCCGGGAAAAAGAACTCCGGAGCAGACGACACACATCTCACATTTGGCTACGGTCAGGCATGGCGTTCTGTCACCAAGGCACCGTTACACCTACTAACTGTGACTAACTGCCACTTGTGTTATTCTTTTGGAGGCAAGGTAACCTCACTTCAGTGTCAAAAAAATATTTAATTTCTTCCACCGCTGTTAAACAGCACGTTAACTGCCAGGTCACCTTATATCAGTAGCCATGGCCACAGAAAAATCACCAGATACCACAGTACGCAGTGTATAGTACCATGACTAATTCTTACTGTTGAAACAACAACTTTTGGCCGGATATTATCTTCGAGAAAAAAGGACAGGCAATCAGCTTTGGAAGGGGCCCCATGCAAAAGCAAAGGAATCATCACTCGCAGTTTTCTTATGCTTAAGATTCAACATGTTTGAATGTTTTGCAACACGCAGCAGCAGCAGCTACAGTGTTCGCAGTTATTTCTTCAGCAACAGCTACAATGTTTCAACAGCAACTACAGTGTTCACAGTTATTTTTCTGCAGCCGCGACAACATGCCAAACAACCTACTTGGCAATGGCCTCGTAGGCCGCTGGACAGGACGGTCAGGAGGACCGATACCGGTAATTATTTACGATTCTTGGTAACAGTCAATGCATCATTAAGAAGGCCATTAGCACGAGCTAATCGCATTCTCGAAGATTACTAATTGGATCCTGCGCCCTGCTGCTCTCCTGCCTGTACTCGGTACTCCTGTACCTGCGATGCTCAGTAAACGCGAGCGAGCAAGGAAACAACAGGACAGGAGGAAGGAACAAAGAGAGAGCACTGGGCACCCATCCTTCCATCAATCACTCGGTCGTCAGTGTCGCTCCTCCAATCCTCGTCGCATCTGCTGCTCTGCTCTGACGCCGGTGTCGCGTCCAGTCCCGGCGCGCCGGGGGCTCTGCCTCGAGGAATGGGCTGCCTCCGCCGCCGTCTCTGCCTCGGCGGCACGCGTACGTCGGTCATCCTCTTGCTCACCCGCGCTTTGTCGATTCCAACTGACGCCGTAGTAGTGTTGGTCTGCTTGGTCTCGGAGAAAGATGGGTTCTTCTTGGACGCGCTTGCCAAAGTCGTCGGGATTTTTTGATGGTGTGGCCTCCGCCTTGATTTTGTACACTGAATTTTTGCGGTTCATCAGGTACTCTGCCATTCGTGAGGAGGTTCAGGATGAGGGAGGTGGAGGCGGCCACCAACGGCTTCACCACGGCCCTCGAGACGGCCGGCGCCGCCCGCGGCACGGCATACAGGGCGCGCTTCGCCGGCGGCCTGGTCGCGACGGTCCGGCGGGCGAGCTCCGGCGAGGGCCAGGACAGGGGCGACTTCTACCTGGAGGTGCAGCTGCTGGGCCGCCTCAACCACCGCCACGTCGTCAGGCTCCACGGCTTCTCCGAAGGCCACCGCGACAGGTTCAGCTTCCTCTTCATGCTTTCAGTGACCATCATTGGTGGAAATTTGATGCTGCGGCGGTTCAGATTGATCTCGGATGTTTCAGGTTTCTAGTGTTTGATCACATGGAGAACAGGAGCCTGAAGGAATGCCTTCACGGTAAATGCAGACATGTTTCAGCCATGATTCTTCAGGGATTACTCATTGTTTCGTTTCGCTGGCACTGATGTTTCTTGACAGATCCTCTCAGAACGCCGCTGGACTGGCGGACCAGATTGCAGGTTGCTATAGACATCGCGGCAGCACTGGTAAGAGCCACTACATCAGTACACCATACTTGGAAATTCAGATTCATCTGACAAGAAAAGATTCAGTTTCTGAACCTGATATGACCCAGGAATACCTCTACTACTTCTGCGATCCCCCGGTGTTCCATGTGTCCGTCAACTCCAGCAATGTGATGATGGACGCCAATTTTAACGCGAAGGTGAGACACTTCACTACACAAAGCTTTAACATCTCATCATACACAATGCACAATCTGAACCAGTACCATTTTCAGTTATCAGATGTCAGCGTGATCAGCCACGACATCAAGCGCGCAATAACCAACGCCGAATCCTTCCAAGGTTTACAAAACCTCCAGTTCCCCAATCTGCGTTTCGCCATCTGTGTGTTGTTGTCTGAACACTGAGATGAGACGACGGCATCGTTGTTGTGCAGGCCAGGTGGAGCAGAGGAGGAGGGAGCTGGTGTTCCAGTACGGCGTGCTGGTGCTGGAGCTGGTGACGGGGCAGTCCCCGGGCGGCGACGGCGAGCTGGTGCGGTGGGTGCAGGAGCCCGGGCTCGCCGGTTCCATGCACCGGATGGTGGACGCCGACCTCGGCGGCGCCTACGATGCCAGGGAGCTCCGGGACCTCGTGCTCGTCGCGAGGCTGTGCACCCGACGCGGCGACGACGACGACGACGCCGGGGTCGTCTCCATACCGCAGATCGTCAGGTACTTGCAGGGGAAGGTGGAACGGCTTGGAAGATGTGACAACAGGTGCGGGTGACTTGTGTAGGGTGGTGGTCTCTCTCTGTGTTCGTGGTCTTTATTCTTGTGTTCTCAGTTGCTTACAAAAATACTTGATCATGTCAATAGGGAATCGGTAAATGTTGAACTGAAAAAAAGAGCATGTAATTTTTGTTGTGAACCCACTGGATAACACGTTTCAAGATCTCTGATTTGTACAACAGAACAGAACGCTACATGAAAGCATAAATGACTTACAGGGCCTGAAGAACTCGCCCTGAACACAAAAGCAAATCGCTTTTAATTTTATTTGGCAGAACACAAATACAAAATTTCAGTATTGAGTTCTGTTCAGCATATTTATCTGTGCACTCACAATCTTATACTTCTAACCCGAGGAAGGTAAAATGTTCGAATTTCATGTTTATTCACAATTCACAAATCTGAACAAATAATCCTACCTAAATTCTACACAAATTTACACCCGTAGGGAACGAATTTCCTGGCTCCTAATCCAACTAATTACTCTGTAGTAGTAATTTACACCGTGTGTTTGCACAAATGAAATGGGAATGGATCACCGGAACCTGACAAGAACCGAAGCAGAGAGCACTACCCGCACAAGCCACGAGCGCTAAGGTCAGGACCGCCTCGCGGACGCGAGCGGCGTGACCTCGGCGAGCGGCGTGGGCATGGGGCTGGGCAGAGGCGACGTCCGGCAGACGGGGCACGTCGGGCGCAGCCGGAGCCACGGGTCCACGCACTCGCGGTGGAACAGGTGGCCGCAGTCCGGCAGCGCCCGGACCACGTCGGCGTCCGCGTAGTTCTCCAGGCACACGGGGCAGCACGCCTGCTGCGCCGCGGGCCGCTGTTTCCTCGCCTCCGCGTACGCCACCGCAGGCGGGAACGCCTCCAGCGTCGCCTCGTCGATGCCCCCCTGCTCCACGTCTTCTCCGCCGGCGCGGGGAGGCGGCGGATGCGGCGCGAAGAAGGCGACGGCGGTGCCGACCGGCATGGAGGTGCGGGTGCAGAAGTAGACGGCGAGCGCGATGGTGGAGACGATGAGGAGGATGCCGATGGCGACGCCCACGCCGTACCCGAACCCGCTGATGCCGCTCGCCCCGAATATGCCGTGCGCGCTGCCGCCGCCGATGCCGTCGCCCGGCCCCGGCGGCGAGCTCATTGTTGCTCGCCTGCTCTGCTCTGCTTCCTTTGCCTCGATCGACCTGCTGCTGCTGTTGCTGCTACGCCGCCGTCGTCAACGCGAGCTCCGCAGCATGCTCATCAGCTCGTGGAGAACTGCAGGTGGTGCCGGACAAGTTCCATGGGCCATGGCGTGCTTAGTTGGTCAATGCGTTGGGTCAGTTGTTTATACGCGCTTGATTGGTGTGGCTTTGGTTTTGTTTGCATCCAAGCTCGAATCCAGGTGTACTTATGCTCGTATTATCTTGATAACAATTTTTTGATACCATCGTGTCCCATGATTCAATGGTTGTTACATATATTTTTCTTCTGCTCTTATTGGTCCATCGAGTTGAATTAGCTTAGTATTTGTTCGAGCTTGCGTTGCTTGCTTGTGGGAAACCACTACGGAGCTTGCCCCTCGCCGAAAGCAACGTCATCTCCACAGCAAGATATTATACTATGACCTGGAGGCGTCGTGGCCCCATAGTCAGCGAAATTTTGGCGTTCTGGAGTACACTCAAGTCTGTGGCGTTCACAACGCGACCTCGTGATCCGTCATATATGACGCTACAGTTGTTTATTGTTTTAGCTCCGCTGGCAATAATGCAGGAATAATCTCTATGAAACAAAACTGATTCTACTGAATCCACGCGTTCAAACGTCTATTTTTACTAATTAATATCTTAGCAAGAAATGAGCTATTAGTCCACTCTCAAGGCTACAAATTTGGTGGAAGAATAAGAGCATTGGATGCAAAATCTAGTGGCGTATTGAATTTTTATTTGCTGATCAATGGGTAAAATAGATACAAGCTATGACTTTTTTAATCGACAAGGTTTCAACAGTATTTAACTTAAAATGAACTAAGGATGCTGTCATAGCATAATCAATTGAAAAAAAAAAAAAACGGAGATATTCTGTGGGGCTTGCCCCTCGAAATACCGGAGCGAGGTGGCACAACTTTCAAATTCAAATTTCTCCAGATGCAGGGATTAGCATATTTTTGTGTTCCCTTGAACACTGATCACCCACCCGTCAATCTACCTCTGACGCGATCCTTATTCACGTGTAATCACTGCGTATGCTTCAGCAAAAGCTGTATTGTTAGCTTCTTTTTTTTTTTTTTGCGAGGGGCTGTATTGTTAGCTTATTGCTGGTAAATATGATGCTGCCACATCACCAACAACCTCTTCGAAACCTAGTGTCTCTGTACCTTGCTGACGTTGAAGCTGTTTAATTTTAATGCCGCTTTTACTATTTGCAACTTAGAAAGTGACACTAAGCATGGGTCTGGACGCGATATGAGCAGTTCTGTTACAGAGACACAAGACTTCAGCAAGCTCATCACCAAACCACTACGTCATCGCAGGTAAAAAATTATGTTAATGATCTTCTTCTCCTCCTCCTCCTCCTGAAATTATTTTCACTGGTTTTCAACCGAATTTCTGTATTGACCGCTCAAAACCAGCCAAAACTAGACAAAAATCATCAAAAGTTTATTTTTGAAATTTAAATTCAAAAATCGGTGTATCACTGGAACTGGACCAGACTGGTTTTCCCTGCACCCCAATTTTGACCGTTTTGGGGAACTTTGGTGTGGATGATCTACATCCTACACTACAGGAAAATTTGCAGGGATTAGCATATTTTTGTGTTCCCTTGAACACTGATCACCCACCCGTCAATCTACCTCTGACGCGACCCTTATTCACGTGTAATCACTGCGTATGCTTCAGCAAAAGCTGTATTGTTAGCTTATTGCTGGTAAATACGATGCTGCCACATCACCAACAACCTCTTCGAAACCTAGTGTCTCCTTGCTGACGTTGAAGCTCTTTAATTTCAATACCGCTTTTACTATTTGCAAATTAGAAAGTGACACTAAGCATGGGTCTGGATGCGATATGAGCAGTTCTGTTATTAACAGAGACACAAGACTTCAGCAAGCTCCAGTCATCACCAAACCACTACGTACGTCGTCGAAGGTATAAAAGTATGTTAATGATCATCTCCTCCTCCTGAAGTAGGGATGGCAACGGGTGGAAACCCGCTGGGTTTTGCCTCCACGGACCCGCACCCGTCAGGTAAGAAATTTCCCGCTGGATTACCCGATAAAGGTCACGGATGAAGATGTCAACCCAGACCCGAACCCGCCGGGTGAAATCCACCCGTCGGGTACCCATAACCCGCCAGCCATGTCAAATTTTCAGCAGTATAACAATAGTAAAATAAATGCATATTTAGCAGTGGATGCACAGCAGAACTAACGTAAAGCAATGGCATTTTAGAGCGGAGACCATCGCACATACTTAGTATCTGCTTGCTAGCTGATTTATCCCCAATAAAAAAGTAATCACATCACACATCAGATTGGACCCCAATCTTAATATATACAAGCTTGCTAGCGAGGCTTGCTTGATGTGGAGCAACTACTGGATGCTTAGCTCTAGCGAGGCTTGCTTGATGTGGAGCTGGAAGTGTAGTAGTTGCAGGCTTGTGGCAGGAGGTGGTCGCGATGTAGCAGCCGCAGCAAGAGCTAAGCATCCAGTGGGAGGAGGCGCAGGAGACGGGAGCGGTGGAGTGAAGCTAGGGTTGGCCGTTTTATATCTTGCAAAGTTGGGCTGCACAGTAATGTAAGTTGGGCTGGAATCTCAGTGTAAATGGGCTCCTAGTGTATTTGGCCCGGGTCCCTACGGGTGACGGGTTTGGGTCTAACTAAACCGTCTTCAAACCCGGCCCACCCGATGGGTCAGGCTTTCTACCCATTAGTAAACCCATGGGTACAATATTTCACCCAAATCCGCCTCCTAATAGGAGGAAAACCCATCGGGTGACGGGTAACGGGCACCCATTGCCATCCCTATCCTGAAGTGTGGATCAAGGTTCTAAAAACCGGACCCAGACCAGAAGCCGGACCGCAAACTGGTTTTCAACTGGTTTTATGTTTTGACCACTCAAAATCAGCCAAAACCGGACAAAAACCATCAAAATTTATTTTTTTAAAAAATTAATTCAACCGGTCTATGGGTAGAACCGGACCAGGCCGGTTTTCCGTTACCGCTAAATCGGTGCGATTTTGACTGTTTTGGGGAACTTTGATGTGGATGAAAACTTGCTTTCATTCTCCGTGACAAAAAAAAAAAGGAAAAAAAAGAAAAGAAGGAAACAATTAAGTCGGGACAATTGCATTTATGTTATTTTGGATGCCCATTCTGAAAATAAGCATATTTTTGAGACTTTACAAAACTAGACATTTTTCTTGAGTCCTATGAATGGGCTGTACATGTGAGTCACGGATAATCTCGACCCAATTTTGTTCTCTCCTGGGCCGGCGGCCTATCTTCCACCAGCAACACGCTCTTTCTCGCATGCACAATCACAATATGTGCTTCTTCCCCTTTCCCGCGCTCGGCGGCGGCGGCTTCTCCCTCCCCCGGCTCCTCCCCGCAAGGCCACAAGGAATTCCTGGCTGACGCCGACCTCTGCCGCTCCCATTCGTGCCATCCAGGAACCCGATCGGGCGATCCCAGTGGCGGGCCCAGGATTTTAACCATGAGTATTCAAATTTTGGGACCATAAAATATTTTTTGACACCCTAAAATTTTTTTGGCACCCTAAATAATGGATCCATAATACATAATTGAGTGCCTAACACCATTGATTAATAAAATTGATGTCAATTTGAAATTGTTCCCCACATAGATGTAGTAAATGATCAACATATTAAAGTGGCAACATGTGCAATAAATAGAGGATAAAATAGAAAAATGATAAGAAAGCTTACATGACAAATGTTCAATTCTTAAATATTCCGACACTTGCGAAGCCGCGCCGTGGAGAATTGGTGATTCGGAAGGCAAGTAGGGCGTGCACGGCGGCAACACTCAAGCTGGGCCAGGGGTCCTGGGTGGCGTGACGGTCAGAATTGGCGAGTGGCGACGATACTCAGTTCCGATCGAATTGAATTTCCTGGGCGGCGCAGCGGCGGAAGTCCCGATCGAAATTTTGGGCGGCGCGGCGGCAGTCAAGCTTGTGGCGGGGCGGTTCAGAACTTGATCGAGCGAGGCGAACTCACAATCCTGGGCGCTCTCTGCTGAAAACGAATCAATCGATGACCAAAGATGAGGTGGGTCAACATTCCTAATGGGCTGCGGTGGGTTGAGGCAGGTTGGGTCCAGGTGGGTCTTTTTGTGGAAAAAAGTTCTATTTGCCTCCCTCAACTTTTATAGGAGGTGCAATTTTTACCTTCAATTACAAAACCAGGTACCCTGACTCCCTCAACTCCTTCTCTCAATTCAATTTACCTCCTTCAACGGTATTGAGAGCGGTTTTGTCTGACGTGGCACATGTGGCCCCACATGTCAGTCGCCACGTCATTTTTCTTTTCTTTTTTTTTTCTCTCTTCTCTTTCTCCCCGACGAGACGCCGCCTTGCTTCCTCGCGCGGCGACGCCTCCCCCGCATGGCACGCGCCGCTACCCCTCCCCGCGCCGCAACGCCGGCACGCCCACGCCCAGCACCGTCGTCCTGACGCCCCGCTTCTGCCGCTCCGCCGCCCCGCTACTGCCCCGCTGCAGTCCCGATGCCCCGCCGCCGCATCTCGACGCTCCGCTGCTGCCGCATCCCGGCTACCCAGGCTCACCACTGCCTCCACTCCCTCGCGCGCCGCCCTCCCATGGACTGCTGCCTCCGTTCCTTGGCGCTCGCCCTCGGCCCCGCGCGTCGACTTGACGACGACAGAGTAGGCGGCGTCCTTGATGTCCATGGCCTCGAGCCAATTTTGAACCAGGTGTGCAGAGCCTCGAAACAGGTAGTGTGTTGGGCATCAAAGAGAACCTACTTATGCAGCGGCACAATCAGGTGCGTATCAGAGAATGAAATCGAGCCGAGCGGCCGTCGCTCGCCCGGCGGACAGGGATGACGGCCCGTCAGCAATTCCGGTCGTCTCTGGCAATGAACCGACAATCAAAGATAGCTACCTGAGCATGGGTTTGTGTGTAATAACATGGAGCGATTGATTTGTACAAAGGTTCAACCTGGGAATTGAATTTAGCTTGAAACAGAGCAGCACTTCGAAGAGGAAAAGCAAGCTCACAGCAGCAGAAGGTTACGGTTCGTGCTTGAACTCACGTCTGCAGTGCCTTTGCAACTTGCAAGCTCATGATGGGAACAACGGATTGACAATCCACGGCATTGCACATTTGCTTGCGCCGCCAAGAGCCACTCCACCCCTTGCGCACTTGCTTGCACCGCCACCGCCGGCCTGGATTGTGTTCCGCCACGATGAGCTCTCGTGATTGCGTGCGCGTGCGTGTTCAGGGAGGCATTCGTGTGCATCTCCATGATGATAGTGTCCTTGGGCCTTGGCTTGGCCATGGAGGAGACGAACGCGGCCGCTATATGGTTGGGAAGGTGGCCGCGTACAAGGTGTTTGATGGAATGTGCCTTTGGGTCCAGCAGGAGGAGGAAAAGAGAGAAAAAGGAGAGAGGTGTGTGGTGACGTGGCGCTGACATGTGGGGCCCACATGTGTCACGTCGGACAAAACCGCTCTTAATACCGCCGAAGGAGGTGAAGTGAGAGAAGGAGTTAAGGGAGTCAGGCTACCCGGTTTTGTAATTGAAGGTAAAAGTTACACCTACTGTGAGAGTTGAACCAAAGCTTGTGTTTTCCTTTTTTTTTATGTATATACTACCATACATTTTATATACCAATTTTTTTGCCAAAAATAACGGGTATTCAGTTGAATACCCTTGAAGGCCCGCCCCTGGGCGATCCGCGTACAGGCCATGGCCGCGCCGCCCTGCGACGTCCCCATCACCGCCGGCCGCCAGCAACATCCAGGTGCGCCGCCAGCAACATCCAGGTGCGCCGCCTGTTAAGAGCAACTCCAGCAGAGCCCCTATTTGGGACCCTACTCTATTTTTAGGGTCTTGAGTCAAAAAAATCAACTCCAGCAGGGACCCTACTTAGGCCCTCATTTTGCATGCCCCCTCAAATTCCACCTCCAAGCCCTCATTCCCAGGGTCCTCCCACCTCCCCCCTCATTCGTGGGCCCCACCCTTTTCTTTTTCATTTTCCTTTTTTTTCTCTTCTTTTTTTCTTTTTTCCTCTTCTCCCTCCTCCTCCCGCACGCCGCCGCGACCTCGCCGGGCGTCCTCGACGCGCCGGGCAGCCCGCGCTCGGCCCCCCTCACTGACCGCGGCCGGCAGCCAGGGGCCTCGCCACCCTCGACAACCGCACCCGGCCGTGCCTCCGCGCCCTCGTCGACTGCAAGGTCGCGCCGCCTCTCCGCCGCCGCCGGCCGTGCCTCCCCGCCGTCGTCTGCAAGGTCGCGCCGCCTCTCCGCCGCTGCCGGCCGTGCCTCCCCGCCGTCTTCGACTGCTGGCTCCTAGCTCTCGCGCCTACGGACGCCCGCGCTGTTCCTTCAGCCGTCACCTCTCTCCGGCCGACTCCTCACTGGTAATCCACTTCCTTCCCCTTTCCTTTTTATTGTCACACTTGTTTGATTAGTATATCAGTGGTGTGAATTTCAAATGCTTGACAATGTATTTTTCCTTTTGATATGCTGCCATTTTCATATGGCATTTAAATTTTTTATTTCTGTTTAGATGTAACTCAGGACAGAAAGAAAGTTTAAGTTCATGTGGCATTCCCAATCATGTGGCATTTAGATTTTTTATTTATGTGGCTGGCGAAAATGAATCACAAGCACTGTTTGAAATCATCAATTTTTGAACCATTGTTTCTGAATTCAAGCTTAGTATATCTTCAGAGATCAGTTGTTTACAGTGATCAGGAATTCAGTAGTGTCCTGATCAGGAATTCAGTATTGGATCAGGAATACAGTGATCAGAAATCATCAATTTTTGGTTTATAGCTGAATATGCCTGACTGAATTTTGACCAAAAGTTATTGCTATCTTGGTCACATTTTGATCAGTTGTATTGATTGACATCTATTCGTACAAAAGGTGCTCCTTCATCGAGTAGTAGTTAAGAGAGATGTGTATGAACCAACAAGCAGTATATCCGATGACTTACTCTTTCACTTAATATTTCACTGAACTGTGTGTTCATTTTTGGGTAAACAAAAATCCCAACTGAACTTTGTACATATCAGAAACAGATTACATCAGTATACTGAAAAGCAAGTAGTTCGGTTTCCAGCCAAGGTGTATGCCATATAATTTCATCTGGACAGATTACAACAAAAAATGAAAAGACAAAACCAGGAAATTTCTCACTTTCATCAACCAGAAACAGGTTTGCTGTACCATTTATTTCAAGCCTTAAAACTAAACAAACTACAATATTGCAAGGTTTGTTATACAATATCGTCCTCTTTCTCTTCATCCCACAGTCGAAGAGCTCCACTTTCAAGACTTGACATCTGTCATAGGAAAAAAATCAATATCAAAATTTCAAGAACAAATGTATAGTACATGTAGACAACATAGGCAATTCTACTCTCCCAAAGGAAAGCAGTGAAGTCAGGAATTATAAACAGCAGTGATGAGGTTGCCGAGTTCAGATCTCGGAATTGCCAACCTGTTGAATGGCACGTTTTGCCCAAGTTCAGTCCATCAGATTAAACAGATGCAATGCAATGTGATCACAGACGAACACAACAACCAATGCCGTCAATTGAGAAGGCAGACAGGTGACGTACAACCAGACTTGCAATTGGCTCAATACATGAATCAATTTTTTTTAAGTAAATGAATCAAATTATTCAGTGCAGAAGCTCAAATAACAAAGTCATCTTACACTCGGTTCTACAGCACACACATCTATCCTGTCCCCTTCTATTCATATCAAGTCAAACACTCAGTTCATGAAACTAAAACAAGCACAGGCCTAGGATTCAGCAAATTTGGTTATGAACTGAGATTTTTTGCACAACCCATCAGGCCTAGGATAGCTGAATTCAGCACCGGAATCCGCGACATCAAGCACCAGCGCAAACAGAAACAAGAACAACAACCTAGCTTGGCCTGCTACGAGTTCAAGAAATTGAAGAGGAAAGAACAACCTTAGCAGCTGTGTCGGAGCTCCGAGCACGCCGGAGCAGACCAGGGCGCGTCGGGCACCGCCGTGACGGGAGAAGCCGCAGGACCGGCGTCGGGGCGGGCGACGGGAGCGGACGGGCGTCGCGTCGGGCGTCGCGGTGGCGCGCGGCGGGTGCGCGGCGGAGCGGCAGGCGCGCGGCGTCCTCCGGGCGGAGCGGAGCGGGGCGCGCGGCGTCCTCCGGGCGGAGCGGAGCGGGGCGCGCGGCGGAGCGGTGGTCGAGCGGTGCGGGAGGAAGAAGAATGATTTTTTTTTAACTCTGACAAGTGGGTCCCACAAGAAATAGGGTTTTTGGGCCACAACAGCTGGAGTTGAAGCAAATTTTTGAACCCCTATTTTTATAGGCCGGCCTGTAAAATAAAAGTAAGGGCTTTAATTTAGGGTCTTTTGCTGGAGTTGCTCTAACTCCTCTTTACTTTACACATGATACGTGGATTGGTAACCGCTTCGTGCCCCCCTCAATCTCGAGCCGCTTCTCTCTTTGTTCTCGCAGCCGTTCTTCGTCCTGCACAAGGCGTCCACGGCTTCCTCGGCCCCATCTTCCCGGGGCCGACGCCGGGTCGATACCTCGCAGCCATCCTCCCCCAACCCCAAATCGGCCAAGAGGTCCCGCGATGTCGATGCCGCGGAGGAGGATGACTCGGAGCTGTATGAGCGGCTCCGCCTGGAGGCGTTCCATAGGACCTGGTCCAGGATCCAGTCCACCATTGATGTACGCCCCTCGCTCATCCGTACAACCATTCTCGCTTGATTTGGTTCTACTTCCCAAATTGCAGCAAGCTCCGATTGTTATCTCATCATAGTATTGTTTCGTTTGGATTCTTGTCGACCTCCACCAGGAGGTCCTCAGGGGCATCAACCTCAAGCTGTTCGACCAGGTGCTGCACTGGGTGCAGGAGTCCTTTTCTGCGATCCGCGCCGTCGCAAAGCCTGACCCCAATGAAATCCAGCAGCCATACCCGCTCCTGACTGATGTGGTCTGCAGAAGGATACCTACGGCGTTTGTTCTCACCAGTGAGCACTTGCTGTCAAAATGTCCAATTTACAGTTGTTTCTACTGCATAAGGTTTGCCTGATTGATGGGCTTGGACTTCTCGCTTTTGCAGAGAATGCGGAGTTTGTTGATGATATCACAACGTTTTGAGATCTCGCGGAGCATCTTGAGTGCAATGGATGTCACCTGGCCAAGCTGTCAGCAACTGAATTGTCAGCGAAATATGGAGTTGGTGGTTGCTTTAGGAACCTACTGAGGCAGCTGCTGTTGGACGTTCCAGATGTGAGTGACATTACTTGGGCTTAAATGTGTTACGCTATAGTTTACTCGTGACTAGAGTATGCATTCTAACTTCAATTTGCCTGTTGCTGCTTTTCTCCACTACAAAAGGTAGCTGATGTATCTGCACTGGCATCATGGTACTGTTACACCGAGAACTATGAACGGCCTATCATTATCATTATTGATGATTTGGAGCAATGTTCTGGTGATGTGCTTGGAGAGCTTGTGATGACGCTGAGGTAATTTATCCTCATAGCATCTGTTTGATTTCTTCAATATTGAAGGCATGTGCTTCCGTCCATTATGTACAAACATTGGAACATTATTGCTGCATTTAAGTACTAAATAGTACTTGTTTCAACTCAACCGTTGATCTCATCACGACTGTTTCGAAATTGCCACTTATTTGTTGCAAAAAAAAAGTATTTATCTGGGATGAAGATGAACCGATATCATCATAGCTTACCTCGCTGTTGTATTATTTCTGCTCAATGAAACTTACCTAACCTAGTTTAATTGTTAGAAGGCATTCTTTTGTCGGTCGTGATCCTGCTATGCTGCTCCCCTTTTATTTTTGTGATTACTTTCTGTTAAATACTTTGCCTAAATGAGCTTCAACTATGTACAAGCATTTTATGTTTGATTAATCCATGACCTGTTTATTGCAGTGAATGGATCGTTAAGATTCCAATCTTCTTTGTAATGGGGATAGCAACAACCCTTGATGCACCAAGAAAATTGCTCTCGTCAGAAGCTCTTCAACGATTAGAATCTTGCAAACTCACCTTGGGGTCTCCCTCTGATAGAATGAATGCCCTTGTTCAGGCCATCCTTGTTAAACCATGCGCTGGATTCTGCATCAGCTATGAAGTTGCAGTGTTCCTCAGAAATTACTTTTTCAGGCATGATGGGACAATAACTTCTTTTATCAGTGCTCTGAAGGTTAGTGCTTGATGTTACACCGTTATTTCCCTTTTCACATTACAAATTTTATTGTTCATAATTCATGCATGTGTGATGGGTATGTTGTTGTTGTTGTTGGGTACTAGGACTAAAACAAATTCAGCTTGCATGCAGTAAGCACTTCTCCATAGAACCTCTGAGCTTTTTGAGTGCGGGAATGCTTGAAGCAGATTGTGAGGTTGTTGCTTTATCCTGTTCTGAACATTTTTAGTTATTTATACGTTACTGCTTGTAACTACAGTCTAACTTATACTCTCTCCTTTATTTTACAGTTTAAAAGAAAACTTATTTATTCTCATCTTTGTTTTCTAACTCACCATGCGGACATATTTTCCCACCATATAGGAATTTTGGTGTGAGAAGTTTGAAGCACTCCCTGAATCCATGCTGAAATACGCGTCTGGTCTTCCCTCATGCACAAGGTATAAAATTTGGCAATTCAGTTTTCCATAATTACTGTAATTTAATAATTGGTAAAATTTGCATGCAGTGGAAAGAACTCAAGCAATTCTAGCAAAAATGTAGCAGAAGGGCTATCAGAGCCGCTGAAAGTGCATAAGGATTGGAGTGCTGTTCTCTTGGTGGGTTCTTGTTTGCTCCTGATCTTTCTGTTTTTGATGATGAATATGCTAGTTATTGCATATTGTCATGTATTCCTAGCACCTCAAAGACATATAGTAGCTAGATAATACTTCGTAGTTGCAATGTTGTTCCCTGATGGTCTAACGGTAGTATAAAAAAACATGTCTTTGCAAATTACCTACCCAAATACATCTGGCTTGAGCACACTCTTTTATTTACAGATTAAAATGCACACTTGGTTTATAAAGATTGAAATGAAATCTAACCTAAAGTGCCGTATCTTTCCACGAATGTACAGCCAGTATTTGGGTACCTCATACATTCTTTTTGTGTGCAGTGCTTGTATGAAGCTGGAAGATACGACAAAGTGCAATTTTTAGATATTTTCTGTGAGGCGGTTAACCCAGATCTGCAAACTCAAACTGCATCAAATAGAGACTCATTCTCTAGAATGACTAGTGAGAACTTATCAGAAGTAGGATTTATAGAACGAGCAATGAATACCGTGAGGTATGACTCGAGAACTAGGTTTCAAGTTTGGAAACACATGGACTCTGCTTTATTATCATTACTAGTTGCCGTGTATGTGCGTGCTGCACAATTTTATTTTATTTTCAACGTGGTATAGTTTGAGGGATCTATGTGAACACTGGTCAAGGGCTGAGGTTTCAGGCCCATGGACCTGGTGAGTACCCAGTACATGCAAGAAAAATGGGATTAGTGCCCTTCTTGTTGGAAATAAAAAGAAATACAATGGATCTTTTTTCCTGCCCAGAATGAAGGTGAAATGCCAGACTAAGAAAAGCTCAGCTAGCAATCTGAGGAAACCCTGGTCGAAACATGACCATTGCTGGAGCTCGGGATTACCTAACAGAATTAAGATGTCATCGATTTACATTTGCAAGTACTAATGAAGTGGATGTGATTTTTTTTACGAGTCACATAATATAACTCACTGATACAGTAGTTTTATAATAGATTTCTCTGTAAGGTTTATTTCTTTCTAGGTTCTGTCTTTTTTTTTTTTTTTTTGAGGAATTCTAGGTTCTGTCTTCAAGTAGGAATGTAATAATGATTGATATATGTTCTTCTGGATTAGGTATCTGCCAATGGATACATTATCACGGGTTCTTGATGCGTGGATCATCCTTTTAAACGGAATGAGTGAGGTACCTGGTGCACTTTTTCTTCCAAAAAACCATTCAGCATGCATTCTGAACGGAGCTTGTACATTTATGATCCTCGTATGGCTTCTTGAATTTTCGTTAACAATTTTGTCCCATTCCATATAGGTTGTTTTTCTTGGAAAATTAATATTCCATCCAATACTTTGATCTATCAGGGATTCAAAGTCATTTTCTTAGTCTCCACTAAAGCTCTAGACTTGACTGTTATAGAATTCTTCTATGCTGGTTGTTTGTATGTCTTGTGCAAAAAGGATTTTTGTTTGGTTGTTTGATGTTCCAATGGTAGGCTGTGAATTTTTCTTCTTGTTGAATTAAATGTTGACTAGAGAACCTAATTTGATGAAACGGATAATTTGTTCATCCGTTTATATTGGAGAAACCGTATGCTAACTTATGGCAGAGGTCAGACAGTAAATGCAATATTCGAATCCTGTACATGTTGGCTACTTATCAATGTTGTAATTCCTTAAACAGATCAGTGACAAATTGAAAGAGCTTCAATCAGCCATAGTAGGTGCAGATAGTGTGAGGATCACGAAGGAAAAATTGACAAGGTATGTCTATTCTGATGTAAAATTTGATTGATTGAGTAATTATTATGGATGTCAATCAATAAATATTTGCTGATTATAGTTTATAGTGGACATACAAAAATAGCAATACCGAGCTAGAATCAGTGTTTTAGTACCATAGATTACAGTATTCTTGTGGCAACTTGAGGTTCAGTATCTTAGCTACTTGAAATTCTGATATATTATTTTTAGTTTTTATTACCTGAAACTCCCTCACCATTGGTTCTTGTGCTTTGTCAGGAGATCGACTAGCAGTATTAGAACTGGGAAAGTACAAACGAATGATAAAGCTGCTGTGCTATTGCATGATGTTAAGAGGTATAAGTTATTGCAAGATCATATGAACTTGGTTTAATTTCAAACTTGTTATTTTGGAAAAAAAAAAAAAAAGAGGATCTAGCCGTTCTTAAGAGCTTCCAAATAAGAAATTTGATATCCATCGAGATAACATTGGCATCACTATCATCAAACCTTTTGTTGGGTACTATGAATGAGCAAACTTGTCTATCACTTTATTTTTGCAAAATTCTTTTCATAATCTTCAGGCACAGCAAAGTTTTCTCAGCTTCTTTTTTTGAGATATTCATACAGGAAATATTTGGTGCCTGTTGAGTGTTTACCATTTCATGAAATCATCTGCTTCAAGAATGTTGGCATTCTCCAATCTGTGAGTTCTGACTTACTAATGGGATTAAACTATTCACTATTCTGGAAATAAAACCATCCTGAGTTTTGTTCTAAGTGAAACTATCCTAAGTTTGACCAACTGTATAGAGAATAGCATCAATATTTATGAGACAATATATTTATGATGAATCTAGTGATACTTATCCTAAGTTTTCACTTAAAATGGTTTTAGTTTACATCTTGATTTTCCTTGATTTCTGACATTACATCTCGATCTAGGCGCTGATTGGAAATCCAAGAAGAATGGTTCAGCTTGACCTATTGAAGTTACACAGCCATGTAAAATGCTCTTGTTGCAGTAGGAGCGGAACTGCTGTGTCAGGATCCTTGCATGACACGTCAATTATGTACGTCAAAATAGTCCTTGAACTAATGTTTGACTGCCTTTTCCTTTAATTTTGAATACCGCTGCCCACTATCAAAACGAAGCAATTTGCTTTGCGCAATGCAGCATTTTACAACCTCAATGGAATATCCATTCGCTTTTAATTTTATGAAACAATTGTTCTCAAAAACGAGTTTTATCAAACAATATTGTTAAGAGCCTGACTGCCAGGTAAAGGAAGGGAGAATAGCGAACTTCTTTTCTCTCAGAATCTTACCCTTGTATAGAGGAAAGCTCAAGTATATAGAATAACAAGGTTACTAGCACTCGGCCACTCGCAAAAGGAAACTAAACTAATCATATTCATCCTCAATGAACCCTAACTGAAGTACTGATGGAAGGAAACTAGCCATATTCATCCTTAATCAATCCTATCTAAATTAGGCTCTTTCCTATTTACTAACTACTGCCACTTAAAAATGCTGCCGGTTAGGCTTCACGTCATTAGAAAGGCCCATAAGCTATAATTTCTTACCTTCAAGTGAATCTTTTTTTTTTCCTTTTTCTTTGCGAGTGAGTCTCTCCTATTGAGTCCTATACTTTCGTTGGATCTCATGACTTGCTAGGCAATATTCAAACCATGGCATGCATGGTTACGATGATATGTGGTGCCGTGGTGGTAGCATATCCTGAAATGGTATTCGACTGCTATTCGTTGGTATGGTATAACATAGCAGACAAATTTTGCTGCTGCTGTTTCTATAAGAGCCCATTACAGGACTTAGTTGCACAGGGCTTTGCTGAGAGTATTGAGATCCTATGGCATGAAAAGAATAGGAATCCAGTTTGAATTAACTAAAGAATAGGAATCCAGTTTGAATTAACTTAATACTGGAGTAAGTTTATACTACATGCTGATGTGAATTTCTTCTGCTTTGTAGGTGCAATCTAGCCCAAGAATATGGTGATGTCATTAATCTTCATGATTGGTACATAGCCTTTGAAGGAATCATCAACCGCACTAATTCAAAAGCCAAACGTAAATCACACAGTTCTCCGTCAAAAAAGAAATCAAAATCCACGCCTCCAGAGGGTGATGCTATGATCCAGTATCCTTGAACTATAAGTTGTTCCAGAATATTTTATTATACTGTTCTATTCTACCCAAAAGAAAACGTTGAAACACCCATTCCAGAGCACGATAGGACCCTGATTTTGAACCACCCACAGCTCCTGTACTAATAATTTCGTTTTCAGATTTGTGCAATTAATTTGTAGGAACATTGATTGACATTTTCAGCGAAAATATAGATGCATTGTCCTATAGAAATACAAATCTGAATTGATGTAATCCTTGACACGATGTCTCCCAGAGCAAGATTCTGCAGAGCTGTTACTGAGATGCAAATCACTGGCCTTCTTCGGATGCCAAGCAAGAGAAGGCCTGATCTTGTACAGAGAATCACGTTTGGTCCTTAGATAGCTCTGTGGTGGGGTGTTAACAGGTGATGAATTTGCTACAGATGGGGATTTGATTGATTGAAGCTGAACAAGCTAGGTTACGTACAAACTTCCGCTCTCTAGAGGGGATCCTGTTTTCATGGCATCACCAGGCCCTTGATAGTATCTTGTAAATTAAGCAGCTGTGGAACGTTCAAAACCCTTACGGGTACATTGTAAAACTGAAGTGCAAGTGAGCAACGAAATGAAGCTAGGTTTGTAGCTCCTGATATTTGCACTGAAGGCTAAGCATGAGTTTGGAGCAATATTAACATGATATCATTAGCTATTGGCTTAGTATAATATATTTGGAGCTGACTTCGACATGAATGTAGACATTGCTTGTAATGTACCTACTTTGAGCTGATGCAATGCCCTATAGACCCTGAACAGTTATAGGGAGCAGAACTATAATACGGTGAATTTCGTATAACTTTGTTTGTGATCAAATTGAAGGTTAAATGCTGGACAATGACCTCACGTATAAAAAGGTACAAGGTTATTGATCTTCTTTTTCCTTGAAGATGTAAACAGTTGGGCCGCCATTTCTGGTAGCTACAGGCCTCCTGGCCTCCAGAAGAAGGTAAATCCTCAGTTCTTGATTTTTTTTTTTATTTTTAATCGATTTTTTTATTATATTTTTATTAATAGTCGCACGTTTTAAAAATTTGCAAGACTAGTCGCCCAATCGCCCACCTATAGGGCGATTAAGCCTTATCGCCAGGCCAATGGGCGAGAAGAAGCGCGATGGGGCCTAGTCGCCCTGCGGTTGGGCGACAGGTTACTGTAGCAATTTTTATTTTTCGATTTTTTCTGCATTAACAGTTAAGCCTCTCAAAGACTAAATTAAAAATACTTTTACACATTTAAAGACAATGGTGATTTTAATGGTGGTGAATAATATGTTGATGCAACCATTTTAACACAGAACATGCCAAAAGTTGTTGGTAGTTTTAAACTAAAAATCCCTGAATCAAGCTAGCTGTTAAGCGCTAATTGAATTTTTAGACCATCTTAATCTTCTCTAAAAATTAAGAAAAAATTACCTAAATTCATTGCATCCTTTGTAGTACCAATATAATTTTTTTTAGTGTTAGGTTAAATATAAAATATTTGAATTATTTGAATTTAATTCGAATTTGAATTTGAAATTGAATTTGAATTCAAAGTACAAATGACCATACTTTAAAATCTAATTTCAAAATCTGATTCCTCTTAATTCAAACTGAAACTATGGTCATTTGTACTTTGAATTCAAATTAAATTCAAATAATTCAAATATTTTATATGGAATCTAACGCTAAAAAAATTATATTGGTACTACTAAGGATGCAATGAATTTAGGTATTTTTTTCTTAATTTTTAGAGAAGATTAAAATGGTCTACAAATTCAATTAGCGCTTAACAGCTAGCTTGATTCAGGGATTTTTAGTTTAAAACGACCAACAACTTTTGGCCTGTTTTGTGTTAAAATGGTTGCATCAACATATTATTCACCACTATTAAAATCACCATTGTCTTTAGATGTGTAAAAGTATTTTTAATTTAGTCTTTGGGAGGCTTAACTGTTAATGCAAAAAATTCGAAAAATAAAAAATTGCTACAGTAACCTGTCGCCCCCACAGTAGTTTGACAAGAATCGCTACAGTGCCTGTCGCCCAACTGCCGGGCGACAAGAGTCCTGTCGCCCACCCGCAGGGCGACTAGGCCCCTTCTTCTCGCCCGTTGACTGGGCGATCTATGGACAGGCGATTGGGCGACTAGTCTTGCAAAATTTTAAAACGTGCGACTATTAATAAAATATAATAAAAAAAGATTAAAAATAAAAAAAAATTCCTCAGTTCTTTGTGTATGCTGAGCAGTTGGGCCAATGGATGACACTTCAAGCCCTACCGTAGCGTCGTGATATAAAAAGGCACATAGGTGGCGTCTAGAATTTTGTTGACGAGAAAAGTCTTCCGGTTCCAAAAGGAATGAGATTCTATCCGCAATACGGACTGGTGCGGATCCGTGGTTGAAAACAGAGTGTAAAATGCATTTGTGCAGTTCTGTATCACTGAAAATAAAAAGGTGAAACACGAGGTATTTCCCTGTCTGCTTATAGCTTGATTTGAGCGTCACTGTGTCGTGGGATGAATTGCCATGACAACTATTTTGAAATGAAAAAAGTATCTAATTTTTCTCTTCAAGGTAAATATAAAAGGTTTTTCTGCTTATTCGCTAGGTTGTCAATCGTACTGAACGACTTGCTAATACCGGTTGCCCAATAGTAGCAGCCCACCATGAGTGTGATCTGTGAATCATACTAGCAGCTTAATCTTTTCAAAGTGTTTTCTATGCATGCGCTGAGAAATGGACGGCCCCAGGCGTCGCACTCGCACCTGGTCCGGCTCCGATTCCCCAGAGACTCGGACCAATTTTCTCGGCCCACCGAGGCCCCAGCTCCGTTAACAAAAACGCGCACTACGAGACAAGCATCTCACCACGTGTCCCGCCGCCACCTTCCTTTTGCCACGTCACTCACATCCAACGGCTCCAGTTCATCCATAGCCTCAACAATGCACCCACAGCCGTCCATTCCGCGCCTACCCCTTCATTCACCAGAACCCCACTCGGACACTCACTGCCACCGGACCCCACGTTTTGTCGACCCACATGTCATCTGCAGTGGAGGGTCAAGCGTGTTTGGTTTCCGGGTCTCGTCGGGCTGCTCGCCAGAAGTGGAAGGGAGTCGAGAAAGCGAGAGCAGAGAGGCGGACGCGAGCGAACAATCGCAGAGCACTCACTGCTCCTCCTCGCCTTCTTACTCCCCTTCCCTTTCCTTCCCTTCCCTTCCCCGATCACGGCCACCGAATTCTGGCATCCAAGATGCGGTTGTGACGCCGGATTCGAGCGATTCGATTCGTTCCGACCACTCCCTAAGTTTCTGTCCGCTGAATTTGGTTTCGGAGTTCGCAGCGAGGGATCACCAATCACCATGATGTCGTCGCCGATGGTGCTGTCGCTCCTCCTCTTCGCGTCGCTCACGGCGCTGCTCCTCCTCGCGCCGCGGATGTCCCCGCCGCCGCACGCCGTGGCTGCTGCGGGGGCGGTGGAGGCGGAGGAGGAGGAGTCCCCCGCCACCGCGGGGGGAGCGGCTGCTGCTGCTACCGCCGGCGTGGGGAGCGGCGGCGTCTGGGGCGCGGGCGTGGGCGACGAGCCCGACGACCTCGCGCTGTTCCGCCGCGCGACGCTTGACGCCGGCGCGGGCGCGGCGGCGGCGCCGCCCAAGGTGGCGTTCCTGTTCCTCACCAACTCCGACCTCGCCTTCGCGCCGCTGTGGGAGCGCTTCTTCGCGGGCCACGAGGGCCGCTTCACCGTCTACGTCCACGCCGACCCGGCCGCGCGCCTGCGCCAGCCGCCCACGCCCTCGTTCCGGGGCCGCTTCGTCGCCGCCAAGCCCACCCGCCGCGCCGACCCGAGCCTCATCGCCGCCGCGCGCCGGCTCCTCGCCGCCGCGCTGCTCGACGACCCGGCCAACGCCTACTTCGCGCTGCTCTCGCAGAGCTGCGTCCCGCTCCACTCCTTCCCGCGCCTCTACGCCGCGCTCTTCCCTCCCGCCTCCGACCACCACCGCCGCCGCGTCCGCCCGCCCAGCTACATCGAGGTGCTCACGGGGGAGCCGCAGATGCCGTCGCGCTACGTGGCGCGCGGGGAGGACGCCATGCTCCCCGAGGTGCCCTACGAGCGGTTCCGCATCGGGTCCCAGTTCTTCACGCTGGCGCGCCGCCACGCCGCGCTCGTCGTCCGGGAACGCCGCCTGTGGCGCAAGTTCCGGCTGCCCTGCCTGCCCGAGACGCGGGACGACTCGTGCTACCCGGAGGAGCACTACTTCCCGACGCTGCTCGACATGGCCGACCCCGCCGGCGTCGCGCGGTACACGCTCACGCGCGTCAACTGGACCGGCAGCGTCGCCGGACACCCGCACACGTACACCGCGGCGGAGGTGACGCCGGGGCTCATCGACGAGCTCCGCGCGTCCAACAACACACACCCGTACATGTTCGCGCGCAAGTTCGCGCCCGACTGCCTCGGCCCGCTCTTGGCCATCGCCGACTCCGTCATCTTCAAGGACTGACGGAGGCGCCCGTGCACAGCTGCACCATGATTGAGGTAATAATCTGAGTTACTTTATCTGAAATCCGAGCTTCATCAGAGCTCAAACATAGCTTTGCAACTGCAAATATGCAGCAGTCTTTACTTGCTGAAACTGGCAGTAGTACTTCTTGCATACCCTTGCAGCTGCAGAATTGCAGTCTTTACTTGCAGAAACTGGTAGTTGCAGTTCAGTTTTGTTCATCTTCAGTTCGCAGGATAAATTTTTTTAGCCCAATCAACACAACCACATACGTTGCTTTTGCTTCACGTGATTGCCAAGAAAGTGATGCATATCTTTAATTAGTCTTTCCCTGCATTTCTTCTTTTCTTTCAACACAAACAGAAAGTCCTGCCCTGCATTTGGCCAAAACTTATGTTGTCCTTGTTCAATGAGATCACGCATGGACATGTCAATAGATTTGACAACGATGTCCTATCCCCACAATTACAGCCCTCAGCCGGTGTCGCACGCACACCACCAGTCCACCACGCATTTGTCCACCCCTTTGACCATGAGCGCTGATCTTTTTCCCATGCGGGGATTAGGTTCGAGTGGTTGGTTTCAAATCTGCACTTTTGTTCATTCAAAGCTAACACTAGTATCAGCAACTAACAACTCCATTTGGATCATCCTTGCAGGTATCGAACTGGGTCCAGCGACGGCGACCAGGACCAGAGCTGCGGCCTTCTTTTTCCCCCCTCTCTCTCTCTCTGCACCATCTTCAGAGTTCAGACTCTTCAGTTTCCCTCTCCTCGTGCCCTGTACTTGTTCAGCGTGCACCTGTAGTTTCTGTAGATTTAGAAGAAAAACGAAGACGAAGAAGACGACAGCAACGACCTAATGCGAAGCGGCAGGCGTTGCGTCGATCGGTCTTCGGACGATCAGAAGGTTGATCGTCCGTCCGTCAGTCAGTCAGTGAGTCCATCAATCCAGTGTGTGTAGTTTCCTTGTAGAGCAGCCGAAAAGGGTGCTGCCTGAATAAGGATGATGGATTAGCCTTAGATAAAGCCAAGTGTACAGTTTTTAGTATGAGTTCTGTTACTTGTGATGTTGTGTATGCATGTACAGGAAGCAAAGGTTTCCTTTGCTTTGCTTGCCACTTCAGAAGTGTGTTGTGGCAAAAGACCTGAAGAAGAACTTTGCTTAATCTCAAGTTGCAAGTTACATCAGCCTCTGAATCTTTACGTTACACTGCTTATAGCTGGTGACGAGGCACGAACGAAGCAACCTGGCAACAGAAGCAAAAGTTTCCATGCCCGTGGTTTGACCCGTCGGTTGCGGATCCAGGCACCGGGAGAGGGAGACGGGCACGAGGCGAGACGACCTCGCCTGACGAGATCGAGGCGGCGATCCATGTGACGTGCGTGCGTGCGGGCCGTGTGCATCGACGCAGCCGCGGCGTCCGCGCGCCCTGCCGCCAATGTATCGTGGCATCGAGCGCAGTCAGGTAGGTGGCCCGCACGCTTCTTGACTCACTCGCAGTCCGTCAGTTGCGGCCTGGGACAGGCGCCACCCGCCGACGCCGGCGGCCGATCGGGTCCGTCCGTCGCGGATCGAGCGGCGCAACGTGGCCTGTGTCGGCCGGGCCCAGGGGCAGGTGGCGCGCATGCAGCAGAGCCGCGACGCCGGCGGCGTGGCTCACCTACCTGCCAGGCTGCTCCACGGCCCACGGGCGCGCACACGCGTGCGGCATGCGCGCAGGCGTCGCCGGCGCGGAACGTGGAAGACGTGCGGTGCGTGGTGCCGCGCTGTCCGGCCGCGGATCCGATGCAGGTGCAGGCAGCGCTGTGTGGGCTTCGTGGCTCTGCGCCTGTGCCTACATGCGCGCGCTCGCTCTTGCTCGCTGCATGTGAGGTGGATGAAAAGCACCGAGGGATTTTTCTTTTTTTGCAAACCAAGGGATTCGTACTGGCTTTTAACAAGTACTAGCAATACGTAAAAGAAAAAATGTGTGACAAAAGAACAATATTAATAGCCGTATAACCAAGAAAAAATATGCACTACAATAAGTAACATCATCAATTTTGAAACATTACACTTATCTGGTTCTTCTCAAATACGTGGGGTGTTTCAGAAACCAATTGTGACCAATCGTTTATGTTTTTTTTTTTAGAAACCAACCACTTATAGACATTTTTCAACGATATATGTTATGCTCTGGAAATTATTAATCGCACTACTGTTGCGGTCAGTTAAAATTTTGAGTAAGTATATATGATTATAAGATCACCAAATCCGAACATGAACTTGCAAGACCACCATTAATTATTCCAATTGGATTTCAGTTTGCACTACAAACAAAGAGTGTTAATGTAGCTCTGAATACAGCATGTGCTTGTCCGCTCTGGAAGTATATGCAGCGGTGACCATGTTCGTGCAACACATCTAGACAGCATCAAAGTTTAGCATTATTTACGAATTAAAAAGAGGAGCTTAGTGTGTCGTCCAATCTTCACCCTGTATTTCCATGCACAAATCAGTTCAAGAAAAGAAATTGATCAGTTTCAGAGAAAAAATTGGTGAATACATAAAGTGATGACTGAGGGTAGAAAAAAGATTTTTGAAATTCGTCTGGTTCTGATGCCTAAAGTTTAATTCCACATCATCGTGTGCACAAAACAAAGTCCTATTCAGTGGACGGTGAAATAGGCAAGATGGAAAAATAAACTGAGTACGTGCATGTAGTACTGGAGAATCAATCATCGCCAGCATGCAAGCGGTCCATATGTCGGTCTTTACACGCTCAGCGGTCTATCAAGCGCCAATCTTCGTAGCACGGTGCGATCGTGTCACCCTAGCCTACTGCTGCGACGTCAGGTCTGCACGACGACGACATGACCAGTCTGAAAATTTCAAAAAAAAAAAAAGGATGAAAACAATTAAACGATAGCATTTTAGGGAACTTAGGGCATATCAATTAACATACATTGATATACGTACGTCTAACCTTGTTCAGTGCGTGCAGTCAGGCGAAATGGATGAAAACAATTAAGTGATAGCATTTTAAAATCTCGGGGCGGCACCAAGCAGCGCGGCCAAGATCACGTTGCGCGGCTATTGTTCCTCGTCGGCGATCAGCTTTGCGGGGACTTGCATCGTCGTGTGTCGGTGTGTGCGGTGCAAAAAATTGTGATGCCAGGCGCCTCTTCAACTGCTAATGTCGTATTGGGCTAGAAGGAAGACATGCTGCAGGCAGCAACAACAACAGACGTGGTGATGCCTGATGGGCATGATGGACTGCTGATTGTGATTAGCCCATTTTGGCTAGGGTGTTTACCATTTTTTGCGGAATAAAGGCCGGGAGCAGATCAGATGTCTATACATATACATACCTTGGGTTGGGGCCCCTCAGATTTGGGGGACCAGCCAGGACCAGCCCTGCGTACGAAAGGCAGCGACGCCCGGCATCACCCAGCGGCAGCGTTCAGCCCTAACCCCTGCTTCGAACAATCGGTGGACTGAGCAGAGCCGCACAAACGACCTGCTATGGGCTGCAGCTCGCAGCCCATAAAGCTAGAACTAACACAGAACAGCCTGTGGCCCAAACTCCAAAGCCCATAACGGTTTGATGCTCCGGTCGTCTTCTTCCTTGCGATGTTCGTTTCGTGGACGGTTTGAGGTCTGCAATGGTAGTGCGAACCTGAGAACTGCGGATTGAATAGAGATCTTTGCAGTCCGCTAATATAGTTTCGATTTGAACAATGCAGGTTGATATATGCAGGTTAGAGATCGATGCATTGTCCGATCTGAACTCCAAAACTGGTCCGATTTGAACTCCAAAAATTAAATTCCGATTTCGATTTGAACAATGCAGGCTGAGAGGCATAGAATAGAACCTGGCAGGATGAAAAACGAAAAATTGAGTCAAAGATCTCCTTCAGACTTTTTAAGTAGTAGAGATAGAAGATAACATGTATAACAAATTTTTTTTAGACGGAACAATTATCTTTTTTGTTTTACTGACTCTCAAGCCTTTCGTCATCGTCCTCCTCGTACCCAACTGGCTGCCACTTGGCCGCCTTGCTTGTCATCATTAAGAAAGCAAAGTTGATCTACTGGAATACAACGAGGAGACGAGACGGACAAGGGAATACTAAGCGTGGCAGTAGCATCAGCACAGTTAACAGTGGCAGTCCCCGATCGACCACGACCAGTAAATAAGTGGTGCGAGGATGCACGTAACAACAAAAACAGAACCACTTGGAACAAGAAAAGAGCAGTGGAGATATACGTATGACGAGGAGACGAAAACTATACAGAGAGCGGCAACATCTGTTAGAATGTTTCAAAACTTTCAACCTAGATACATGCGAGGTAATAAACTGTCATTTTCTTCACTTGATCAGGGAGTTGATTGTGTTGCCACCACAGAGGAGAAATTGAGCTTGTTGTAAAGCTTGTATGTAAATTGAAAGCTGCAATGACATTTTTCCACCTTATATATGTAGATCTCAAGTTAGCCCACGTTTGCATGTGCTTGAGATATATATTATGAAGAGCAATGACCTATTTACCGAGGGGGCTAGGGGGCTCAAGCCCCCCCCCCCCCCCCCCCCCCTCCTCCGTCCCCGCGACCTCTTGCCAACATAGCCACAACGACCTCCCGCGCTCACCGCCACCCGTCGCCTCCGCGGAATGATGTTGTATGAGTGGCCTCCTTTTGTACCACATAAATGCAACTTCCCTAATAAGTTGCACACAAGATGATATTAAAAAAAAGACTACGCAATATGTTAATGAAGTTATTAATTAATGAGCATCGTTGCAGCAGGAGCATAAGCGGTGCAAAATGTTTGTTTTCATATTGCTATCATGTAAAATTTCTGTATATTTTTCCCATTCACCTTTTTGGCTTGAATCAATCGATTTTAGTGTGATGCTTTGCTTGGGTGAGTTGGCAAGAAGAATATTTGTCTCATTGCAGCATATGTACAAGGATATCCAAAATAAGTGGCTAAGCATTTCCAATTTTTTGTGAATACGGTATCAGTTACATTGTAAATATCAGAGCCTATTAGACACGTGCGTGACGCATATGCATTAGTACTAGTAATAAGTTAAAGAGTGAATAGCACAAAACACTAGGTTTTAGAGCCATATTGTCACAATGCACCAGGTTTTAGTGAATGTTTCACCTTACACCAGTTTTAAGTTCAAAAGTCTTACGTTGCACCACCTTTTAGTGCTGAATAGTAGTTAGAGGCCATAAACATGATTAGGCAAATTATGAAGTGTTGGAGTTTGAACATAATTTGATGACAACTTGGTTGTTTCAACCAATTTGGTAGCATAAGATTAAAAGTGAGAGACTCGATAGACAAAATAAAATGGCTTACTAATACAATCTAGATGATCATGTCATTGATGTTAAGTAATTGGAGGCTAACAATAAATAATTTTATGATAAGTTCCATCACACCATCAAAAATGTGATTACTGGTTATTTCAAACCTATGGACAACAAAGTCAAATCGTAATGACATTTAAGACCCTTATATTGAAGTATGATCATTTTTAGGTGCCTCATATGATGTCTTATGGTGTTGTAATGGATTATTCTAAAATCACATGCGCGGATGACACGTGGACCCAAGATTTTTAATCAGTTCAATGCTAAGGCTCTGTTTAGGTCCTATAGCCGGCTAATTCTAGGCTGCTAAAGCATTAGCCAGCTAATTTTTTAGCTGACTAGTTTTAAGAGGCACTTGTTTGAAACGAATTCCACTAAATCTCAATGTTTAGTCACTTTAGCCCTCTTTGGAACGCGAGATTTTTTCCTATTCCTGCGTTTTTCCTGTGAACAGTCAACTGATTCCTGTGAAATTCCTGTACAATTCATATGAAAATCCTGCGTTCCAAAGGGGACCTTTAAGAGGTAAGGTGACCAGGGGCTAAAAGTTTAGGAGATGGGCTGGCTAAAAGTTTAGTCACTTTTAGGAGATCATGTTTGGATCCAAAGTGATTAAAATTAACCAACTAAAAGTTTAAGAGGTTGATCCAAACAAGGCTTAAAATGTGATGCAATGTGAGAATTCTTACGCTAAAACCTGGTGCATAGTGAAAAATATGCTAAAACCCGATGCAATGTGACAATATGGCTTCAAAACATAGTATTTTGTGCAATTCACTGTAGTTAAAATTATCCTATACTTCGGCTGTTGAACTCCTAATTTGGTCGACACTGGGTTGTAACATATAGGTCGGCCTAATCAAAGTTTAATGAGCCTTTGTTCCGTTGCCGAACCGTTAGCCAAACTAAAAGCACACGGAAAGGGAGATTTGTGCCTGGGGAAGGACAATGATGTGATGTGAGCGGCGGGAAGAAGGGCAGAGAGCTGTTACATCTTTACATGACACGTGACGTCCTACTACGATTGATGAGGTTTAGTGGAATACGGTTTTGAATCCAAAAACACCTTTTTCTTTTCTAGAAATTGAGCCGAATGGCGGATCTAGGCCAACAAATTATGGTAGAGGGTCTCATCTCCCACCTCAAGTGTCTCCTCCCCCGGTTCCGGCTTTGCGTGCGTCATATTTTTTTAACTGTTTGAACTCTTTACAGTTAATACAACAATGAAAAATCCAGTATTTAGATATTATCTTTTATTTTACATTTTATTTCACTATACACAACTGGCTTAATAGTTTTAATGGATGGTTTCAACAGTTTTGTAATAGTTCCCTATAGCTGAATGGGCTGCTCCGTAGGTGTGCTTATTGGGCGTTTCCCAGGCCGAGTGCTAGCACTCAAAAGCGAGACGGCCGGCGGCGACGTGGGAGAGCAGCCCAGCATACGGCTCGGCGGCGACTGGAGCAGCCCAAGGACGGGTTGAGGACAATGAGGAGCTAGAAAACGAAGAGCCGAGGAACGAGCAGCCTTTTGCGATGCCCTTGCCGTCGGATACGGCAGGGATTCGCGGAACAAACGGCAGCACCCGTGCGCGGTCAGAACAGCGCGTGCAAGCAGCAACACGCGAGCTGAGATATCCACGCTGTAGCTTCTGCAGCAAGGCACGGACACAGCGACAGTACCACTACCTCGACAGCGGCGGACGACGGCGCCTGCGGCCACGCGCACGTAACCAGCCCACAACTGAAATTAAGGATTATCTTATAAAAGGAAAAAGTCCTATTTACCTCCCTCAACTCTTATAGGAGTTGCAACTTTTACCTCCAATTACAAAACCAGGTAGCATAACTCTCTCAACTCCTTTTCTCACTTCAATTTACCTCCCTGAGCGGTTTTGAGAGTGGTTTTGTCCTACGTGGCTCAGTGGGTCCCACCTGTCAGGTGCCACGTCATTTTCTTTTTCCTTTTTATTTTTTTCCTTCTTCTTCTCTTCTCCTCCGGACATGCACGACCTCCACCGCTGCTCCAAGGACGGTGGCGCCGCCACGCGTCCGCCTCCCCATCGCCACACCCGCAGACTCCTTCGCCGCACAAGGAGAGCCGCAGGGAGGAGCTGTCATCGCCCGCAGCTGGAAGAATAGCGGCGTGCACGCGCTCGGCGGCGTCAGTGCGGGCCTCGGCAAAGTGGGCGTCGAGGCACGGGCCGGCGAGGACGGCGCGCGGCAGGTCCGACGGCCTAACCTAGCTCAGGAAGGCCCAGAGCTTGGAGTGGCTGGGGGCGGAGAGCGAGACGCCGCCGGATGACTCGAGGAACCTGCCGGAGCTCGGTGGTGGCAAATGGCTGCGGGGGAAACTTCAATTGTGCCTCGCGCAATTGCAAAAGCGGAAAAAGGAGGGGTTACAGAGGTGTCCGACCGTGATGCCCAGCTCGAGACACGAGCAATCGATGATTGACTGACCAGGGAGAGAGAATCAGACGACGACGGAGTGATTCGCTTGGTTTGCCGGACTTGGAGCAGAAGCGTGTCGATCTCCGCAATCACGAAGAGAAAAGGAGGCTCGTGGCCATGGTTAGCTTCGCAATTCTATGGAGAAGGTTTTGTGGTGGTGCTTCTTTCGGGGAGTGCTCCTCGGCGGCGGACATCGAGCTCGACTCGGCGTCAATGGAGGGCGGGGAGCGAGAGAGGAAAGAAGGTGGCAATGGGCGGACATCCAGCTGCGGACAACGGTGGCTCCTCCCTGCGGCTCCTCCCTGTGGCTCTCCTTGTGCGGCGAAGGTGTCTGCGCTTGTGGCAACGGGGAGGCGGACGCAGACGCGGCGGCGCCGCCATCCTTGAGCAGCGTTGGAGGTCGTGCATGACCGGCAGAAAGAGAAGAAGAAAGAAAAAAATAAAAAGGAAAAAGAAAATGACGTGGCACCTGACAGGTGGGACCCACTGAGCCACGTAGGACAAAACCACTCTTAAAACCGCTCAGGGAGGTAAATTGAAGTGAGAGAAGGAGTTGAGGGAGTCAGGCTACCCGGTTTTGTAATTGGAGGTAAAAGTTGCAACTCCTATAAGAGTTGAGGGAGGCAAATAGGACTTTTTCCCTTATAAAACGAATTGGGGAAAGACCGAGGTCCAGCCTGTTTGAAGAATGGGCCGAGGTCAAGGTCCAACCTATTGTTTTAAGAATGGGCCGAGATCGAGGTCTGAAATGCCTGTCAGTAATTGATATTGTGTACTGTAAGATTTTTTTTTTAAGAAAACTTGTGAACTGTGTAATGGGCCAATTTGAAATCCTGCACGATTAGAGTTTGTCATACAAGCTAAGGCTATTTGCAATGCAAAGTTTCATTTTGTAATTTCCAAGGATGCCACATAAGCAAAAAATCAATTATTTGATGAATAAAATACCACATACAGTGTTTTATTTCATTTTCTGTTGTTTCCGAAAACTACATGCAAGAGACAAGTTGTGTTGGAACATGGTTTCATCTAGATGAAACTCTATTCCTACTGGAGATGTACGACACCATAGGAACATGGCTACGACTAGTTCCTGCAGTATTTGTGGAATGGAGGACTCATGGAAGCACTCGATGCTAGAGTGTAATATGTCCAAGTGCGTCTGGGCACTGGAGAGGGAGGAGATCATGGAATTTCTCTGTCAGATTGAGGATCAGAGTGCACGGGGCTGGTTAGCACAACTGATGAAACATCTTTTGCATGAGGACCTGACCCGAGTAGTTGTCAGGTTGTGGGCTATCTGGCATGCGCGACGGAAGGCTATACATGAAAGTGTGTTCCAGAGAGTCCACTGTCTACGCACTGCTTCGTCGAGCGCTATATCGCTGAGCTAGAGTCTTCAGTACCTCCTGCGAAGGAGAAACAACATGGACAGGCTGGGGTGGTGCCTAGATGGATCCCCCCTCCGTCGGGTATGATGAAGGTGAATGTTGACGCTGCCATGTCAAAGAACCGGAGCATTGCAGCATGTGCTGCAGTAGCGCGCACCGAGAGTGGTGATTTTCTGGGAGCCTCTGTGATCATCATGGAGGGGGCCCTAAACCCTAAAGTTGCAGAAGTGCTTGCATGCCGGGAGGGTATGGCGCTAGCAAGTGATATTGCCCTTCATAATTTTTGTTTGGCTAGCAATTGCTTGACGGTCATCAGAAACTTGCAAGGTGCAGGGATGGGCCGGTATGGCCAAATTATCCGGGAAATCAAGACCAGAACAGGTGCTTTCACAGAGGTGAAATTTGTATACGAAAGCCGGAGATCAAATCTAGACGCTCATGTCTTAGCTCGTAGTTCGATCCTTAATTCTGTTGGTAGACATGTGTGGTTTCTATAGCCACCACAGGGTGTTTGTACCTCCTATACCGACACTGAATAATAAAGGGTGGTGTTCCTTAAAAAAAAAATCTAGATGAAACTCCTTTCACATCTCTCTCTTCATCAATTCTTTCTCACATCATCAAAATTGCTAACGTGGCATCATATTTAATTATTTAAAATGAAACTTCCATTGATAATAGCCTTAGAGGTAGAAGTTGGAGGGAGTTAACTTAAGCCCTGTTTGTTTCAGCTTTTCAGCTGGCTTTTTCAGTTGAAAAGCTGGCCAGCTGAAAAGCTGAAACAAACAGCAAACTTCTGATCGGGCTTTTGGAGTGCTGAAAAGCTGACTTCTGATGAAATGAACTAAAAGCTGAAAAGTTTGCTGAGAGCTGTTTTTCTGACTTTTGACATGCTGAAAAGCTTAATATATATTACAAAAGCCAACATTATAAATCTAACAGACAACTTTTCAGCTACTCAAACAGCCAACTTTTCTAAAAGCTCAAAAACTCCAGCTCAAACAAACAGGGTCTTAATCATATGTGCTTGTTTCATAAGCTGGCAACCCTAGAAAGACAGCTTTCAGTATAATGCATCCTTCGTAATTTACTCTCTTTACTAAAATATGAGAGTTTGTAAGCATGTGGCAATTCCTGACCATGCTAACTTGCCATGCTAGATGCTACTACCGGCATCACGTTCTTGGGATGTACATGTACAGCAAGAGAAGATGAACATTGCTTCTGAATGCTTGGTAATTTACTCACTGACCCCGAATTAGTTGGATTCAGCAGATCTTGGATAAACCATTTAGTTTGTTATAATAATCTGGTTAGCTCAGATGCATGTCAGGTGCCAAAGAACCATGTGACCAATATCGAGAAGGTTATTGAACTTGATCTCAGGAGGAGGGACCGAGTGAGGAAAGAGAGAAAGAAAGGAAGAAGATGATAAACAGGCATATGGCTTGTGGGACCCATTGCCATGCCGACAAAACCTCCTACCAAAATTGCCTCGGGAGGAAAAACATCTAGTATTGTGAGTTCAGGGAGCACGAATACCCGTTTTTCTCAATGGAGGGGGGAAATCGGACTGAGTATAGCCGAGGGAGATGGATTGGTATTTTTTTTCCCCTTATAATTAAGGCGGAGTTGAAGAAATAAGCTGGGTTGAGGTCCAACCTATATATTGTTTTAAGAACTGTGGATGAAAAAAAGGGATTTGCAATCTATTAGTTGTAATCTAGGAGATGAAGGAAGGAGGTTTTCGACGGCGGAAGCAGCCATATATTACGAATGCACACTCTTTGGTGTGGTTCTATTCTGCTACTATCGAACATTGTAATATGGAGGCCAATCAAATAGCTAATTTTCTGGCTAGAGTAGCTTTTTTCTTTGAAACAAACTTTTATTTCGGTCGATGAACCCCCTAACTTTATTTTGGAGGCTCTCTGACGATGTAACTATGTTTTCTAATCAATAAAGAGCATCGAGTGGCTTCCATAAAACAATAATGAGAGATAAAGACTTGAGTGATGCAATATGCTAGTCTGAAATACCTTGTCATATAGCAATATCATGTGGTTGTCAGATAAATACTTATGAATGGTGTAACCAGCTAGGTTGAAATATCATGTGGTTATGCTTTTCTTCGCGGTTAGAGTTTGTCATAGAAGCAGCTTATAGAGTTCGAAGTTGGAGGGACCGAGGGAGTTAAACCTGTGAGCTGGTTTTATTGTCAGCTGGCAACCATCGAAACACAGCTTTGTGCTTTCAACATAAAGCAGAGCAAAACCTTACTAGAACAGGAAAGTTTGTAAGCCTGTGGCGGTTCCTGACCATGCTGCCTGCCATGCTAGACGCTACTGCCGGCATCACGTTCTTGAGATGTACATACACAGGAAGAGAAGACGAACATTGCTTCTGAATGCTTGGTAATTTACTCACTGACTCCAAATAAGCTGGATTCAGCAGATCTTGGATGAGCATTTTTGTTTGTTATAATAACTTAGCTAGCTCATGATCCAGGGCGGGTGACAAGGAAACCGTGTGAGGTATGGTCGAGAAGGTGGGCGCTGACGTGCTGAGCGCCTGATTATCGAGCCGTATTAGGCTGCTGCATCCCTGACCATACATCTGCAGTTTCCAAATGAGGATAAGGAATTCAATCATAATGTCACTGATCAGGTCGGACAGGCTGATCCGATCGTGCCCATGCATTTGAAAGGAAAAATATACATGGCACCACAGTGCCACGTACCGTCCATCCAGTTGCATGCTCATCATCAGCGAGTATTGGCCAAGCTATTACACTGAGAGGAGCTACCACGTCACGGTCCGTTTGATTGACACCGCCCATGCCTCTGTGTGCTTCTACGTGGCACCGCTGCCACGTATGTAACTATGTATACTAGCCTGTCAACCCGTGCGCTTGCACGGGCTAGTAAGAGTTTGTTAAAAATGATTACACATTCAAGATTTTGAATCAGGCAACAAGTATTTTTTTTCAATATATGTGATAATGGTAACATAATAGGACTGTGATTTTCTATGATAATGAAATGGGCAAATTTGCTACAACACACACTACAAAGATGTGGCTTTAGCCGTAGCACATTCCAACTCTCGAATTTAGCTGTGGCACACTTAAAAAGTGTGGTTTCATAGCTGCAGCACACTAAACAAGGAAAAAGTGATTTTTTCAACTTTCGTATCTCATTTTACAAAATACATTACAATTTGAAATTTTGCACAGTGATACATTGATGCATTCTCTATCAATGTAGTTTTTTTTTCAGATTTTTCACTAATTGTTCACATAGATTTTTTAACAAAACACAAATTATTCTCAATGAAATGTTATTTAAATAATCATGAAAAGATCTGTGAAAAAACACATGGATAGAGAATGTCAAAATGTATCAATGTGCACAGTTTGAAGTTGTAATGTATTACGTGCAATGAGATAAAAAAAGATGAAAAATCACTTTCCCTCTGTTTAGTGTGCTGCAGCTATGAAACCACACTTTTTGAGTGTGCCACAGCTAAATTCAAGAGTTAGAGTATGCTACGGCTAAAGCCACATCTTTGTAGTGTGCTGTAGCAAATTTGCCCTAATGAAATATATTCTTCTGAACAAAAAACTTGCCGCCAGCTTGTTGTGTAATGAAAAGACCATACACATAATACCATATATGGAAAATGCCTTGCAATTTGTCGACTATTGTTTAGTCATATGCAAATTTAATGTTTGTTTTCCATAGGCCTTAGCCTATTTAAAACTCTGAAATACAAATAACGAACTTCTTTGTTTATGTATTATTTGCGCTCTTGTTAATATTTTAGTATACTGTACCACTTATGGAAATCGGCCGACTATGGCAAATGTCTCTTTCTAATTCCTTTCCTCTATGTAATTTCTTGATTATTTCCTTGATATCCTACATTGAACCCCAAGAATGTATCCTACCTTGTAATCGGTCGACTATGGCTAATGATTTTATTCATACATTGGTCTTCCTAGAATTGGACGTGGGAAGATGTTATCTCACAACTGTCTTGGCTCTTGAAAGGTAATTAGCAAGGCCACTGTTTTCTTAAAATTTAATGCCAACATTGTTGACCCTGTGTAGCATACCGCCTCAAAAATGAGGGGTTCGCATTAACAGGATCGATATCGGGTGACATTTGGCGAAGCAAGCATCCAAATGACCACACACATAAACATAAATAAAATAGAGTGCAAGTGATTTAGTTATTACAACTTAGGTTTGTACTTGATTACATAAAAGAATGCATGCTCTTAGGTGAGAGTTTTACAATACATAAAAGAGTTCGAAATTCGATTAAATAAGCACTAGCGGAAGCGAAACACACGACGATACATATCTACAAGGAAATCATCTCCGGCCCGTAGACACGATCTCATTCACCTTGCTCCTGGTTGGGAGAGGAGGGAACCCACTCAATGGACCAGTCCTTGGGCGGCTCACCCTCCCACACCACTTTGCCACAACAATCACAGAAGCTACAATTAGGAATACCTGCAACAAAAAATTTCAACAACAAACTCTGAGCAACTAATACTCAGCAAGTCTTACCCGTCAAAATGGTCTTCTAAGATCGACTCCTAACATGCAGGGGGCTGACCATGGTAAAGGTAATATTGCAATAAAACAGCACTAGAAGTTAGTCCTTACTTTCATATTTTAGCCAAGTTAACAGGGTTCTTGCATAAACATAAAGGTTAGCACCTATGCTAATTCATACAAGGTTACAATACAATTATTGAAGTATCAAATCAGCAAGTATACATCATTATGTGCACTTCTTACTACGATGTGACGCAGTGAACAAGTGGTACTCAATAACCGCGAGGGACGGCGATTCGAATCGATTTACACCTGCAGGCGAAACCCGAGATACACGACATACGCACACTTAAAAGAGTCAAGGCACAGCAACCTTTCACAACGACACCATAGGGCCGGGCCGGTTCTCACCTCTCCCAAGTACAATGTCCTCCACGCGATACCACACATCGGGGCTATCCGTGGTTAGCCCATGAACTTTCTCAAATATCACCCTAGAAAGAGAGGTGGGTTGTCGTCCAACCACTACAGTAATCGAGTTACATCAGTTTACTAGCTCCCATTTTCACTAGCATGCATCCGGTACTGTTCAAACTTGTTGGAGCAGGGCCACAACGAACGGTCCTCAACCGACACAAACGGGGCTATGGCGAACAAGGGCCAACCTTGCCACCTCAGCCTACACATGAACTTCCCCGTTCGGTCTCAATTCAATATCATCATCATGTGAGAGCATAAAGTAAACCCGATTCCACTTATATCGAGCAGGTCTCCATACCACCCGATTTTTCCTACCGATGACTCGATATTAAGCATAGCAAACACTACCCAGCGGCTGTACATAACTGAACCAACTCATAGGAATAAGGATTTCTAGTGCATCTATGGTTTCATACAACTCCTAAACATAATGCACATTTCATGACTCGAAATACATGTGTGAAAACGAAAAACTTAGAAAACATAGGAGTGCACCGGGGCTTGCCTTGGGTCTGGTGGTTAGCACACTCAAGCACGTTCAAGTCAGTGCCGGTCTCCTCGGCCTCGATCTCCACGTCCTCGGTTCCGGCGTTGTTCCCTAAATGAATGCAATGCAAGTTCACAAATAAGTGCAATGAACATATTAAACTTGGTTAAATGAAAGAGTGCAGTGGCATGGTAGTGGTGCTGATGTGAGGTTCAGAAGAACCCAAAAGATTTTTACGACACTTTTGTTTGAAGTGTTTCACCAAGGAACTAAAGAATCTGATAGTTTTCAAAGATCGAGACAAAGATTTCATTTTGAAATTTCTTTAACATGGTTCTGGAAGACAAAAACCTTATTTAGAATTTTCATTAGAGCACTAGTACTCTGGACAATAAGATATCCAAAACTTGAGTTAAGAACATGCAAGAATAAAATACTAAAGAGGCAACAATGAAAAGCTTGGAAATCAAATTACTGCTAAAATATGCATCAATTAACTATGCCACTTGGTGAAAAGTTCAGGGATGCCATGGGGTGCAAGAATACCAAAAATCATAATTTTTGCATGAGCCGAAATGGATATATGAATTTATGTTTCCTTTAATTCTCTGAATTTTGTACAAAGATTTGTTTCGTATGCAGATGTTTATGTTGCACCACTGGATAGATCTATTCACAAGGAATCTAAAGAATTTTGTTTCACATTTTCCGAGTTTTATTTTATTTTTTATCGAATTTACAATTCAATCGATTTATGGGGAAAAGAAAAAGAAAAAGGGTCGCGACACTGTAGCAATGGCAGCGTGCATGGAGTGCGCGCGCGACATGGACGACAGCGAGGTCGCCGTTCCGGCTAAACGGCGGCGTGTTTTGCGTGAGCGTCAATGGCAGCGTGTAGAGGGCGTCAAGGCGGCTCTAGGGTGTGGTGGTGTGCTCGTGCGCGCATGGCGGGGCGATGCCGGTGGCGTGGACAGCGGCAGCGGCCATGGCGCGGCGGTGCTCTGGCGAGGTAAGGCGGCGCGCAGGTGAACTAGCGCGAGCATGAGCTCCACGGGGTCAAGGCGAAGCTCACCGTGCTACAAGTCGACATGGGGAAGCACCGGGAGGTGGACTTCGTCGGGGAGGCGGATCGGACCGGCGGACGGCGGCGGGGAAGAAAATCGATTCCGGCGAGCTCACTGCGCGAAAGACGACGAGGTCAGCACTGGGGAGTGTGCAAGAGGACTGTGCATCATCCTGCGCGAGGAATTGCGAAATGGCTCACCGATCTGGTTGAATTTGGCGATGAACTCGACGACGTTCACCCGGCAGCCATGGTCGGAATCCCACCTCGATCTCGCGGCTCGTCGTGCTGAGGGAGAAATGGAGGTGGGGATGGGGTTCAGGTGTCCCTGGCGCAGCTTCGGTTGCCTTAGGTTTGGCTTGGGGGTGGCGGAACCGGGCGAGACGCGAGCTCTTGCTTGGGGGCGGCAATGGCGGACGGTCTTGCAAGGAAGAAGAGAGAGTGCGCGGCGACGACTTGGCTAGCTGGTCAAGCGAACGGATGAGGGCGAGAGTTGGCCGCAATTTGGGTGCCATTGCTCGGCAAGGACAAAGTCATGGCGTCGACCACAGTGGAGTTGGCAGCACAGTGAGAGAAGAGGAAGAAGAAGATGACACGTGGTCATTTTTCTTTTTCCAAACAATTTTCCAAAAGGTGCAAACTTTAAGTGCTCCAAACCTAACCTTACACGGTTCAGAAAAATCTGAAAAATTCAGAGTTGGAGGGAAATGTATACAGGATCATTTTTCATTATTGGAACGTTTCAAATTTCGGCACATAATTTGAACTAAAATTCTGTGAAGACATAACTTGTTTGAATGTTCCTCGAATTATTTGAACTGCTTCCCCTTTTCATAAAAATCTGGAGAATTCTCCAAAAATTTATCTTCGGACATGGAACCCAGTAACATTTTCATTTGATCCCACTTTTGTGCACAATTTGGTCGCTTTAGTTCAAGCTCGCATTTGATCACTTTTGAAATAAAGGATTCGTTTGAATTCTTTAAACATGATCACCTGAACTTTTGTTGGTTTTGCACTGACAGTGCAATTAGAAGTGTGATTAGGGTGGGGATGTTACACCCTGTAAATCTACGGTCCTGCCAAACTTCTGTTCTCAAACTCACTCGTACAATATCTTGGGGATCTTCTATTTCTGCTAGATGTACGATATTATTTTCTTGCAAGTCCACCCAGTATAAAACTCTGAAATTATTCGCTTGGTTGTTACCCTTCGCTAAAGCCTGTTCTGTAGGAGTGGATGAAATTATTCTGTGCAAATTCATCATGCACGATGATACGTGAAACCTCTTATTTATTTCACAACTTGATCGAAGTGGCCGTAACATTAGCATTTGTTTTGCATTAATCAGGACATAATATATGCATTAATTCTATTTAGCAGCAAAGGAAAAAAAATCACGTAAACATCACCTGCAAGCATCTGGGAGCATGAAGGAGATGCTTCGTAGTGCTCTTTTCTGTCCCGTCTCCTGTCCGTAGCAGATCAATCGCCCGCATGAGGTCAGTAGGAGATCATTAGCAAGATCCAGTTGTAGTTTAACAGGGGAAGGGCAGCCGCTGGATCGGAACAGCGGGACGTGTGCAGAGTTAGATTAGCAACTACAGCAAGGGCTCCATCTGCGGCGTCGGCGGCGGCGGCAAGGAGAAGGCTTTGCTCTTAGGATTAGCGATGAAAGCATTAATTCCGTATGTGTTGGTTTCTAGGTCATGGCTCTACACGCACGAAATACAAAGGAAGGAAGACGCGCTGGACTGCTGGCCGTTTTTTTGTTTTTTTTGTTACAACTCTAGCACGTGATAGGTATTTGGAACTGCACGGAACTATAGATTAGATCTAAGGGCTATCGTTGTAAATGAAAATTGTAATCTTACAACCAACGGCCGGATGTTTTGCTTTTTTGTGAGAATTTTTAGGATTTTTCATCGATTAACGTGGAGGCTTCAAAAAGAGCCTCCAATTAGTAAATATAAGATAAGATTGGTGTTCTATAAATATGACTTGAATTGCATTGCAGCAGCATCACAAGGCATAGTACGTAGCCAGTTCATAGCATTTCGCACGCTACCCAGTGAAAGCTTGTGCAAGTTCCACGAGAAGGAGAAAATGGCGGCGACGATTGAGATCCCGGTGATTGATCTCAAGGGCCTCACCGGCGACGAGTCCGAGAGGTCCCGGACCATGGCGCAGCTCCACGAGGCCTACGAGGACTGGGGTTTCTTCTGGGTACGTGATCCATCGATCCTTTTTGTTTTGGTCACGACATCTTTAGGTTGTATATAGCTAGCTCCGGGGTGGTGTGTGGAGCTGCTGTTGTTCTTAAGCGATGTTGATGTGTGGGTTGTGCGTTTTTTTTTTCTTTTGGTCGTTGTAATTCTCTTACTTCTATCTTATCGTAAGAATTCTAGTCCCTCAACTCGTGCACCTACACGGTCCTAGATCGTTGATTAAGGTCCTAAAACGTAGACTATGTGTGTAAGTTTTATTTTAGAACAAAGCTTCCTTGTTTTGTTTTAACTTTGAGCAAAATGGAAATTTGACGAGAATATATAATGTGAGGATGTAGATTTACAAAATGCTTGGAGAGGTGTTCTAGCAGGTGAGGGGCTATTTGTAGTCGAGTCTCGATATGTTTGCGAACCACGGTTTATATCCACCGTTCGACCTGGTTAATATTTCACTGTGGCAGTGCAATCAATGTCGGATAGTCGCACCGGAGGCCAGCTGTTTAGGGGGCTGTTTGTTTCGGCTCCTCCGGCGGCTCCCGGAGCGGCTTCGCCTCCGTGACGAACAAACAGGCAGCTCCCTCAACAGCTCTCCATAATTTACGGAGGGAGCCGAGGCCTCAAAACAGCCGAAGCCGGGAGCGGCCAGACCGTGGCTTCGCCCGCTCCTTCCCCCGTCCCCACCAGGCCACGTGAGCGCTCAGCGAAAGGGTACCGAGAAAAATACGACGCTGTTCCCTTTCTTCCCTGACTCCTCTTTCTCGTCCTCACGCCGCCATGAATCCGCGGCGCCCCCGGGCAAGAGGCGGCGATTCATTTGCTGGCGCATCTCGCGACGGCGCGAAGGCGGATGGTGTCGCGGGCGCCGCTGCAGGGGCTGGCGGAGCCGCGGCTGCAGGCGTTGTCGCGGGCGCGCCTTGGCTGGAGCAGCAGGGCGGCCAAGCTCTTTCGCGGTGCTTAATCTCAATCAAGCGGCTTGATTTGTTTAGTTAGGAGCTCGATTGAGGATATGGACTATCCGTTCGACAACTACAACTCGAAGAGTACAGAGGAACTCATTCGTGGCTAGTAGATGCACCTCGAAAAAAAAATTTAAGCGCAACAGAAGCATTTGCGTGAGAACTTTTGTAAACATTACAGTTTTTTTTATTAGCAACCAATGATTATTTATTAGATTCTTATTTCTTACATTAATATTGTTTCATGTCATATAGAATCGCATAAAAAACTTTATTAATTTTTTAACCAATTATAGTCTTCATGGCCAATTATGGTTCCACTGCTTAATTATTGGTTAAACTCTAATTTCTCTATTTATTATTCCTTCATATTATATTAAGTCATATTAAAAATAGATGAAACATGACATATATGTAAAAAATCAAACAATATGTATAAGGGCACTATGGACAATTGCCTCTTTCATCCACGAAGCTGCAGGTGAAGCTGCAGGTGAAGCTGTTCTACCAAACGATTTCAGACACAGCCGCAGCCGAAGCTGGCACAGCTGTTTTTTCAAAGAAGCCACAGCCACAGCCGGAGCCGGCACAGTCAGAGCCCAAACAAACAGGCCCTAGGTAGTATGATTGGGCTCAGTGATGTGGCGACAAGCTGAAGTTACAGAGTTGCTTCCCTCGCCACGCCACCGGAGCGGAACACAGACCCCTCCTCCCGGTCGACGGCGCGCACGAGAAGGCGGCGCGTCCGGCGAGGCGCGGCCCCGGCGACGCCGCGCATCCAGCGAGGCGACAACCAGGCGGCGCTCTCCTCGGCCGGATCCGGCAGCGGCACCCGCCTCCTCGGCCAGATCGGGCGCTGCCGGATCCGGCGACGGCGCTTCCTCCACGGCCAGATCTGACGGCGGCGCCCCCTCCTCGACGGCTGGCCTCGACGTCCCGGCGGCCGGCGTCCCTCCTTCGGAGGCGTGGGAGGCGACGGCGGCGGCGGCGCGATGGACGGTGACAGGGCTTCCTCCATGGCGTCGCCTCCCTCTCCCATCACATCACTCCCTCCCATTGTGCCATCGAACTAGCAGCGGAGAGAGAAGGATGGAGATCGTACGACGACTTGTTCTGGGTGTTCGGGCCTCCGGGTGGTTCGTGGGGCAGGGAGCAAGCAGCGAAGCGCGCACGCCGATGCAGAGGAGAAGGTGCCATGTGAGGCGGCCGCGGACGGCGGGTCGACGGCACAGCGCCATGGCGGTGGTGGTGGCCTAGCCTGGTCCTGCGTTTCTGTGCAGGGTCTCGTCGCCGCCGGATCCGAGCTAAGCCGCGGAGGTCGGCACGGCGGCGCGGCACGCCGGCGGCCTGGATGGTGTGTTCGCGGGCTCGCTGTTGTGGTCGCTGGACAGGTCAAGTGTCAATCCGGCCCCCTCTGTTGTGGTCGCTGGTCACTGGAGCGCCGCCGCATATCCCCCCCCTCTTGGTCGTGGTCCCGAAAGGCCTTGCCTCCCTGTGAGCTTGCTGTAACATAGAGCCATGGCCGGGCAGTGAGGTCTGCACTTTGGTCGCGAGCTTGATGTCCCATAGCGCCATGGCCAGGCAGTGAGGTCTGCGCTTTGGTTGCGAGGTCGCTGTCCCATAGAGATGAAATAGTACTATTTTTCTTTCACTGGCAGTTTACAAGAGCTAATGCCTCAATTATAGGGCATTGTTCACCTTGTGCCATTTGATGGCAAGAGAAAAAACAATGTGATTGTGTCTCCAAACTGATAGCATGTTGCACTAGGTTGTGCGCGGCTGTGTTTGTGATTCCTGCTGATTTTGTACACCGCGGAGGCTGTGCCTTTTGTGTTTGCTTGGAACTCATGCAGCTGTGCCTATTGTGTTGCTTGGAACTCATGCAGCAGTGGGCACAGACTTCGGTGGCCAGGCTAGGTGACACATTGTTCCGCTGTAGTGTATGCAAACACCCGACTGTCTGTTTGATAATGAACCCCAGACGGATTGACGGTGGTGTTGATTCTTGAGACGAGGGTGTTGCGGTCGTCATCGCCTGGACGCGGAACTCGTGGTCGTTATTCTTTGGTCATGGTCTATGCCGACTGGACGAGGAACTCATGGTCGTTGTCACTGGGTCGTGGTCGTGGTCGCTGTCGCCTTATCGTGGTTGCCGTCGCCTGGACGCAGAACTCGTGGTCGTGGTTGCTATCGCTTGGTCGTGGTCCGTCGCCTGATCGTGGTTGTCGTCGCCTGGACGCAGAACTCGTGGTCGTGGTTGCTATCGCTTGGTCGTGGTCGCCGCCGCTTGGACGGGGAACTCGGGGTCGTTGCTGCTTGGTCGTGGTCGCCGTCGCTTGGTCATGGTCGCTGGTGGAATCGCCTCGGACATTGCTTGCCTCCACTCTCCCTTCTCTCCCCTCATGGTCGTGATGCCCCGAGCACCTTTCCGCTGGCCAAATCGGCGTGTTTGGCTCGCCTCCCTCTCCCTTCTCCCCCCTGTGTTTGTCGATTTTTGTGCTAGTGTTGAATTCCACTAATCGTTGTTATACTAAGTAACGAGTGGTGGGGGTGATAAAGAGGTCTCCGTGGAGAATTCTTCCCACCTGAAGTCGTGACTTTCAAAGAACTTGGTCCGGGTTTCCACCTGAACTGTCTACCCTTTTTTTTTAGTTTGCTCGTGGTCGCATATGCTCATTAATTTTGTTGTGCTTCAACGGAGCTTTGAGATTTGAGTCTATTTTTCTGGTTACAATGTTGCATAGTGCAGTACAGATGTTTGATGTTTGCATGAAGAAACGTTTTTTGCAGCACTAGTTGCACATGACCATTTAATTTGCACAGGGACACACCATGTTCGTAGTGCCCAAATCAAGTACTCTGTCGGGAGAAGCAAGGTCGTGGTCGCATGGTGAGGGTCAGATCTGCACGAGGGCCATCCTCACCCGTCCCCTACCCCTTGACGACACCCCCCTTGGTCGTTGTCGCGTTGAGGTGGCCTTTGCACTAGTGGGTTGGCGGCGGATCCGACGATTTTTGGGGCGACGCGCTTGTCAGGCGTCTTGCTCCCCCCTTCCCCCCTTCACCCTTCGTTTTGTGGTCGCTCGATTTCTTTGGCGCTGACGGTGTCTAGCGATGGTCGGCCCGAGGGCGACGGTCTCTGCCGCTTAAGCGCTGTCAGCTTGCGTTGGTCCGTCAAAGGTCTGCCGGCATCCATGGTGTGGTCGCCGTCTTTTGCGAGCCGTTGTTCGTGGTCGTGGGTCTCTTCGCGACCGCATTTTCCTTTTCTAGTCGTCGTCGTTCTGCCGGGCCTCCTCCTACCCGCCCCCCCTACTCCCAGATCCGGCGCGCTCGGTCGCGGATCCGCAGGCGACCACCACAGTCCCGCGCGTCCACATCCCTGCGCTGGCGGCTATTCCACCCCTAGCGTCCTACAAGCCGCCTCCTCCCCTCTCCCCTATGGTCGGCTCCATGCCCTTCTGTTGTTCCCATGGTCGCGTGTTGGTGATCTGCCAGGTCCGCGGGTAAATCGGATGTTCAGGTCCGACGTTGGTCGCAACCCTGCTAGAGGGTGATGGTTGCCCTGGTCCCAATCTCGTTGGATGGCACTGGTCGTATTGGTCGCAACTGCCGTTGGTCGCCCTGGTTGCTCCACTCGACGTCTTCATCGCCGCGCGGCTCGCCGCCGCCTGCTCGTTTTGGTCGTTGGTCATTTGGTCGGGGTCTTTAGCGCGGCGCGGCTCGCCGCGTGTCGTTTGGTTGTGGTCGCCGTCACCGGAATCGCCTTGGCCCTTCCCCGCCTCCCCTCTCCCTTCTCTCCTCTCTTTTCCATGTTGCCCCGACTAATGCTCGGCGTGTTCGGCTTGATTATCAGTCGGATCCACGCGAGGACCACTGGATCCAGCTCTCCCGCGTTGGTGCGTCCAGCATCGAGTTCACCTTCCCCTCTCTCTTCCTCTCATTTGGTCGTGTAACTGGTTTCTATTTGTGTCGACTTCTCCCTCTTGGTCAAGGTCACTGCTAGTCGATGTGGCATTGGAACCCTTTCCGTCGTCATAGGCCGCTCGCACGACCTCAAGGAAGGCGGTTCGTTTCTTTGGTCATGGTCGCAAGGCTATCCGATCACTTGCACCTCCGTCGCCTCACTAACTCATCTTCTTCTGGTCGGGGAAGGCTTTGGAAGGCTCCACTTCCAAGCATTTCAACTGTTCACTCTGTTAAGGAAGCTCTGGGAATGTTCCTAATAGGCTTCTTGTAGGTCGTGATGGATGAGACAGAATTGCTCTAATTCCTCGCTACCGTTAGGGCAGAATGTCGAAATCTTGTGGTTGTGGTCGCTTGGTCGTGGTCACTTGGTTACCGTGGTCGTGGTCGCTTGGTCATGGTTGTCACCGCCACCGTCAGGACGCGGAACACGTGGTCGTGGTCGCTGCTGTCTGGATGCGAAAAACGTGGTCGTGGTCGCCACCGTCATCGTCTGGACACGGAACTAGTGGTCGTGGTCGCCGCCACCTGGACATGGAACACATGGTCGCCGTCGTATGGACGCGGAACATGCGGTCGTGGTTACCGTTGTATGAACGAGGAATGCGTGGTCGTGGTCGTCACCGCTGCTGGAACTACCTCTCCACATCGGGTCGTTGAGTTCCCTCTCCATGGCGTGCCCAGACCATTGGGTTCCATTCATAATCGCCATCGCATAACCTCCGATGCGGGTCATAGCCGCCGCTAGCTCGTTTCCTGGGTGGGAGGGTGCTGTGAGGAAAGGCCCAGCCCGCTGGACCCCTTGAAAGACACGTCTCACTCTTGGTCGCTGCTGCCCCACCCTGGCCACCTGTCACTGTTGGCCTCAAAGACCGTGACCTCGCACTCCATTGGGCTCTCAAGGTCGCTAATCTATCACGATTGTGCGTTCACACGCACCTTATCACTTTGCCGACTCGTCTTCTTTTGGTCGCATGGAGGCTTTAGAAGGCTCCACTTCCAAGTGCTCTAACTAGTCGCTCTCATCGAACAAGTCTTGGAAACATCCTTATAGGCTTTCTCGAGAGTCGTGGAGGTGTGGTGGGTTATCTTGTTGAGGCTAGTCGTACTACTAGGGTTCCCACTCCCCTCTCTATTGACGTGCTTCTCTGGTGTTGCTGTGCTACTCATGGCTAGTTGTCTGCGAAGGTTCTGACTGTTGTTTGTTATTTTTGGTGGTAACGGTGGACTCCTCTAATTATTGTTTATTATGACGAACGGTGGGGGTGATCAAGGAGTCTCCGTTGGGGATTCTTCCTACCCGAAGCCATGACTTACAAGAATATGATCAAGGGGTCCACCATGTTGTTCCTTCCTTGGACGATATGCCTTTTGTCGAATGGTGGTTGCAGGCGCGCAAAAGAGTGGACAAGGAAACCAGACATGGGTTTGATACTTTGGTAATTTTGGTCGCATGGAGGCTTTAGAAGGAAAGAAACAAAAAAGTAATGCATTCTTCATTGGGCAGTCGGAGGTGCTTGGGGCACGCCTGCTATAGTAGGCAAAAGCACCTAACAAATGTCGCTTCTTCTTTTGGTTCGTGTTACTTGGTCGCAATTGGACATCCAATAGGCTCCTCCGCCATGGCTTGAGGGATGATGATACCTGCGCCCTGTGCGCTCAGGAACCAGAAACGCTGGACCATCTCCTCCTGCAATGTGTCCATAGTCGCGAAACATGGTTCAGGATCCTTCGTCGATTTGGCATCACCACGTTGCTCCTTCATTGGACGACATGCCTTTTGTGGACTGGTGGGTGCAGGCCCGCAAAAGAGTGAACAAAGAGACTAGACAGGGGGTTCAATACACTAGTAATTTTGGTCGCCTGGAGGCTTTGGAAAGAAAGGAACAAAATGATACATGAATTCCAAGCCCTTCAACCGGTCGCACTCGCGCAAGAAATCGTCGACGAAGCCAACCTTTGGGCGATGCGCGGGTTACTCCAAGCTTAGGAAGTTGTTTACTCCGCGTCTAGGACGGGCTTAAACCCCATAGTCTTTGTTTCTACTTGCTTGTATTGCTAGCTTGTTTTGGTAGTTTCTTTTTGTAGTTGTCATTTCTTGTATTCTTTGTGTATGGTCGCTTGTAACTTCTTTGTGGTTGGATTTTGCTGGGTCCCTTAGGGGGTCTAGCTCTGGTCACGAAGTAACAATTTCTTCTTCTTCTTAATGCTCCGCACGTCTAAAAAAAAAAGATGTAGATTTACGCTTTCCCGATCTAGCGTGTGGGAAGCAGCCATGCACACAGCTCCCAGTATTTGGGGTTTCCAAATAAACAAAATTGATGCCCATGCACGCACGTGCAGCTGGAGAACCACGGCGTGGACGCAGACGTCATGGAGGACGTGAAGCGCTTCGTGCACGGCCACTACGAGGAGCACCTGGAGAGCAAGTTCTACGCCTCCGACCTGGCCAAGAATCTGCAGCAGAACGCCGCCGCTGCCGGCGAGTCCTACCGCGACCAGGTCGACTGGGAGGCTGCCTACACCATCAAGCACCGCCCTAGCAACAACATCGCCGACTTCCCAGAGATCTCGCCCAAGACTCGGTTAGTATCTGTAATCCTCTCTTAATAAGCAGCAACTCCATATATTTATTCTAGCTACTATTACTGATGACGCCTCATCGATGTGCATCCAGCGATTTGGTGGACACGTATATCGCCCAGACGGTGACGCTGGCCGAGCTGCTGGCGGAGTGCATGAGCCTGAACCTGGGCCTCACCGGCGACCACATCAAGGCCGTCCTCTCGCCGCGGTCGGTGGGGACGAAGTTCGCCATGTACCCGCCGTGCCCGCAGCCGGAGCTGGTGTGGGGTCTGCGCGCGCACACGGACGCCAGCGGCATCATCATCATGCTGCAGGACGAGTCGGTGGGCGGGCTCGACTTCCTCAAGAACGACACGGCGGAGTGGGTGCCCGTCCACCCCAACCCCGGCAGCAGGATCTTCGTCGACATCGGGGACCAGATCGAGGTCATCAGCGGCGGCGTGTACAAGAGCGCCGTGCACCGCGTCGCCGTCGGCACCGAGGGAAGGAGGCTGTCCATGGCCACGTTCTACAACCCCGGCGTGGATGCCGTGGTGGCGCCGGCGAGGGAGGAGGAGGCGCCGGTGGAGTACCCGCGGAACTACAAGTGGGAGGATTACCTCGAGTACTACCAGGAAACCAAGTTCGGCGACAAGGCCGACAGGTTCGAGGGCATGAAGAAGAAGATGCTCGGTTGAGCCAGACGACTACGACAGCCGCTGCGTCATGTGTTCCCTATTTCATGCCTTCTACAACGTGTCAAGCATTTCCTTTTGTTTTTGCTACTCTCCCAGTAATTCAGTCTTGTGTGGCATTGTATGTTGCGATGTTCCTTAAGGGCAGCCACGAAGTTGATGATCAACGGCTATGTACCATTATATATATCTACCGTGTATGTGTTCCAACCTATATAGGAAACTTCATAAAAGAGTTACACTCCACAAAAGTGGAACAATATCCGCGTGATGCAACCAAACTTTTTCAAGACACAATTAAAATCATAAATGATCATGGAACTTATACTTCATACATAACGCGTAATAATGTATGTGTTTACATCTACCGCATGTCACCAACTTTACTACCTCAAATTTCATTGCTACAAAATTTCAAAATTGTAATTTTAACATGTATTAAAATTGAATCATAATTATAGAAACATATTAAAACTGATCACTCAAGGTTATTTAATGATGTATGTATTATTTAGTACATTATCTAACACTACGTTTGGATGTCGACATTGGGCCTGGAATTGGGGAATTGGTATTGGGCCAAGCCAATTACAGCTGTTTGGATGCACCTGGTATTGGAATTGGCATTGGAGCCCAATACCGTATGGATTTGAGGTGAACTAAAACTGGCTGCCTCCAATGCCAAGCTCTTCACCTCTGATTTGGATAGAATCTGTTCGTTCCCAAAAGAAAAAAAACAAGAGAGAGAGAGAGACGAGCGCCGCTCAACTCACGGCCAGACCAACGACCACAAAACCTTGGTCCCCGGCGAGCTGCGGCCTCCTCTCCGGCGAGGTCGTCTTCCCCGGCGAGCCGCGGCCTCCTCTCCGGCGAGCTCGTCTTCCTCTCCGGCGAGCCGCAACCTCCTCTGCAGCGAGCTCTTCCTCCTCTCCGGCGAGCTCGTCCTCCTCTCCGGCGAGTGCGGCCCCCGGCCCTCTCCGGCGAGCTCGTCCTCCTGTCCAGCGAGCTACGACCTCCTCTCCGGGGAGCTCGACCTCCCCTCCGGCGAGCTTGCCTCCCCTCCGGCGAGTTTGTCCTCCTCTCCAGCGGGCTGCGACGGATGGGGAGCGATCTGTGAATTCCTAATTCGACATCAGATGCATCCAAACATGAATTGGTATTTTCCCCTGTGTTGAATTTGATCTTCCAATTCCATGTACATCCAAACAATCACTTTGGCATTGAACTCATTTCAATGCCTATCCTGATTTGGTATTCAACCGGGTTGAATTCAATGCCAAGGCCTCTAATATCTACATCCAAACGGACCCTAAAGGATTTTTGACACCGTGGCTTTGCCTCGTCCATCATGACCACACAATTGAGCCTTCATGCCATACTTAAGACTTTAGCACGCCTGAGCTAAATAAAAGTCTAAAGGATTGGTGGAATGACGCAGTCATAGGAGTCAATGCAAGACTCCGATAATCATACACACAATTTGGAGCTTTTGAAAATTAAGGAATATGAGAATCTTCCAAAGGCATAAGATGACATCGCAACAAGTGTGCTCATTGATCAGAGAAGAAATAAAGCAAAGGGAGCTTGCTTACAGGCCAACACAAACAGGAGTAGCTCAATATTCTGAACAACAAGTTGTAATATTGATACCCTTGATATTGCAATAGGTCATTTGCACTGAACTTTGTATGAAAGAGCGGTGCTCCAGCTCAATTGTTAAAAAAATGATAGACTTAGAGTCACAAGACTCATCATACATAGTTGAAACTATAATGGTGATTCTGAAATTAAAGTAGAAGCAAAATTGGACTTCAAGTAAGCACTTAATTACTAATATTATTAATAAAGGATCATCATTTTCTCTCGATTATCTTGCTCCCCATAACATATCATCCAATCACACCACACTTTGCCATCATTTTTTGTTGGCACTAATTTTTTTGTGTGGATGGGTTGCCACACTCACCAAAAGATGCGATATATTGTTGTTGATAAGTCAAATATCATCACTGTCATGAATACAAACTTGGTTAAAAGGAGTTTCGTACTAAATTTCATGAGACAAATTGTTTTTGCAGAACTATTTTATCAAAAAAAAAATTCATTTATTTTTCAGCTGGAAAAAGAAAAAAATCATACTATATAATTTTTTAGCAAGAAAAAGAATTCATATTATACGTTTTTTTCTTTTGGACACAGGAATTAAGAAAACGGGCCAACTCTTGATTTTTTTTGGTGAGATCAGGCTAACTTGATTTTTTTTTTTGAGGCGCGAAATTGCACATGGGCTGCCCGAGCCGTAGCTGAAGAAAAGACAGTAAGCCCAATAAACCAAAAGCCCAATTGTACCCGTGCTTTCGCTAGAGGGGGCCCTTCCCTATTGACCACGCACACCCACAAGAAGGCCCGTCCTTGTCCACACGCTAGGGTTTTCCATCTCCGCCGCCCTACGTATCCAGATCCTTCCACCCTCTCCCCTTCCGGCGGCGGCGACAACCACCACCTCCCTCACCACCACCACCAGCGCATCCTCACCGCGCCGCCGCCATGAGGCCGATCCTGATGAAGGGCCACGAGCGCCCGCTCACGTTCCTGCGTTACAACCGCGACGGCGACCTCCTCTTCTCCTGCGCCAAGGATCACACCCCGACCGTCTGGTACGCCGACAACGGCGACCGCCTCGGCACCTACCGCGGCCACAACGGCGCCGTCTGGTCCTGCGACGTCTCCCGAGACTCGGCGCGCCTCATCACGGGCTCCGCCGACCAGACCGCCAAGCTCTGGGATGTCAGCACGGGCCGGGAGCTCTTCAGCTTCCGCTTCGACGCGCCCGCCAGGTCCGTCGAGTTCGCCATCGGGGACGCGCTCGCCGTCATCACCACGGACAACTTCATGGACCACACGCCCACCGTCCAGGTCAAGCGCATCGCCGAGGACGTCGAGGACCGTGAGTACTAGCGTTGGCTTCGATTTGTTTAGTTTTTGATGGATTGTGTGGGTTTTTAATGAGTTTTTTGCAGAGACTGAGGAGTCGGCGCTCGTCATCACCGGCATCAAGGGGAGGATCAACAGGGCCGTCTGGGGGCCGCTGAACAGGACCATCATTACTGCTGGCGAGGACGCTACCATTCGCATCTGGGACTCAGAGGTTAGGCAGCACGTTGCTCTGCTGGCCACTAGTGTATATGGTGTTCTAGTTTTCGTTCAGGAACAAAGGCGTTTTCAAATGGTTACTAGGATATATGATGATATCGTCAAGTGCTGAGTGTTAGTGTTATGATTTTAGAATGCCAAATTTTATTTTAACTGATGCCAGCATTTTTAACTGAAACGACCAGCTCAGATTGTAGTAATCAATGTACAACTTGACACATCCTTTGCTGATTTTGTGTCCAGTGTTACTCTAGTAATCTCTATCCAATGAGGCAATGATAATTTGTGTTCGTGTACACTTTTTACTTCAAAGTACAGAACAGGAAATTGAAAACGCTATGGGCTTCCAAATGAAACCTGTCATGTTGTTACATATGCTTTCTGGTGTCTCACTTCCACCTTTTTGCTCTTCATTAAATATGCCAACTATTTATAGTGATAATAATGTAATAGTTTTTTCAAATCGCTGATGGGATGCTCTTTGAATTGTTTGTAGACCGGAAAACTGCTAAAAGAGTCCGATAAGGAATCTGGACATCAGAAGACAATTTCATCCCTGTCTAAATCCCCGGATTGGTCTCATTTCATTACAGGCTCCTTGGATAAATCTGCTAAGGTGATAATTTGTTCAATTGGTACTCATAATTCTTTTGTTCTGCTATGGATTTCCCTGACGTTCAGTATTTTCTCTAGCTATGGGATTCAAGAACGCTAACCCTGATCAAGACATATGTCACGGAACGGCCTGTTAATGCTGTTGACATCTCTCCTACCCATGATACCGTATGTCCCTTCACAGATCATACATTTCTGTTCTATACTTGCTTTTGTTCATGCTAAAAGCACAAAAGGCTTGTGAAATATTGACCTATTTCAGCTTATGCTTTTATTTTTGTTTGGCTGAACAAACTTTTGGTTGCGTTGTATGCTTAATGTGCAATATTTGTTGTGTAATGATTGAGATGGAATTAATTATGGTATTGTCTCGTGCATGGGGTCTGTCGTTATGTGCCTTGTTGTGTTGCCTTTTTTACCCGGTTGATTTCCATATATTTCAGACAGATTTCATGGGGTGTAACTTGTTTGATGCATCGTTGCATCCAGGAATCTTGGGGCTATGATTCTGTAAACTTTTATTTGCTGACTTCTACTTTTGGATTTTTTTTTTTTTGAATTTATACTAGGACAGCATATTTGTCATGTTTATACTGCATTTCTTTTTGGTATTTACGCCTGGATAAGATCATTCATCACGTTTCAATATTCTAATCATTGGTTGCTGCGTTTGTGATAAGGCCAGCATTTGTGTATGATGGTCAGCTAGGCAGTGCATTTGGTTACGTACATTTGTTCATGTTTATAGGTGGTTCTAGGAGGTGGTCAGGACGCAATGAATGTGACCATGACAGATCGCCGTGCTGGTAAATTTGAGGCTAAGTTCTATCACAAGGTAAGTTCCTTCGAGTTGGAACATGGAAATGTATTACTCCTTTTTGTGTTACTTCTTTTTTTTAAAAAAAAAATGCATCAGCGTTCAAATTTAAGAGTTTCATGTTTCTTTTAGATTTTGCAAGAAGAAATCGGTGGTGTTAAAGGACATTTTGGACCAATCAATGCTTTGGCATTTAATCCTGATGGGCGGAGGTAATAATTCTAGCCAACTTGTATTATGAGATCTGTTTGGCTGTTGTCCATTTTATAAGGTTATGCTCGTGCTTTGTATTTCTTTGTGATTGTACGCTCAGTGATTCAACCATGTTAAATCATGGTAATATACGCTATTCTGATCCTCATTAGGATGTCATAAGCTTTATGAGAGCAGATTCTTTATTGATATGCACACACTTGATATTGATTTATCTTTTGCTCAATGATCTAACCATGTTAAATCATGGTAATATACGCTATTCTGATCCTCATTAGGATGTCATAAACTTTATGAGAGCAGTTTCTTTATTGATATGCATACACTTGAAATTGATTTATATTTTGCTCAATGATCCAACCATGTTAAATCATGGTAATATACGCTATTCTGATTCTCATTAGGATGTTGCAAGCTTTATGAGAGCAGGTTCTTTATTGATATGCATACACTTGAGATTGATTTATCTTTTGCTCAATGATCTAATCATGTTAAATCATGGTAATATACGCTATTCTGATCTTCATTAGGATGTCATAAGTTTTCTGAGAGCAGATTTTTTTGATTGGCACGCATACATTTGATATTGATTTTATCTTTTGCTCATTAAATTTCTATGAAAAACTTTTTTTTAATTGGTTTCTTCTTCTTGCTCGCTTGTGGGTGCAGCAACTAAGCCCTTTTGCCATTTCAGCACTTCTTTTGTTTATAGTTTATGTTCTTGTCTCTCTTAGACCATCTATTTTCCACCGTAATTTTTTTATTGTTTTCACCCTACCTTTAGATGAAGCTCAGTGATTGAAGCCAATTTTATGTTGGAAATATACGCTATGCTGACCACAGTTTGATGTAAAGTCAAAGTATGAGAGCTACATATAACTTACTGCCTAAAGTAGCTTTAGAGTATCTCCAACATATCCCAACATGGTCCAAAACCCCAATAAACTGCCATATTGGGGATCATGCGCCAACAGGTCCCCAATAGCTGTTGGAGATGCTCTTACAAGTGAGTCATGCCTTTTGAATTTTTGTGAGTGTTGCATGCATCTGATGGCTCTGATAGCTCAATGATTTCAACCAGTTATCTGGTATATACGCTATTCCGAATCCAGCTGTTGAAAATAAGATTTCTGAGAGCTACCAGTCGATCCTATCAATATTTGCTATTGACATTTGTTTCGAAGGCTGTTTCTTTTCTTTCTTTGAGTTGAAGGGGTTTTGGCTTTGTATTTGTGATTGCTAATGCTTAATTCTCAATGTTGTATCTTCAATCTTGTCAGTTTTTCGAGTGGTGGTGAAGATGGATATGTAAGGCTGCACCATTTTGATTCCGACTACTTCAACATCAAGATTTAGACGACAAACATCACAAATCCACTGATCTGAGGTAAATTCTTGTCACTTTGTCAGTGAATTGTAAATAAAGATCTTTAAATTGGTTCAAGCATCAGTTGTATCTCTGTTCGCACCTGCTGAACTCCCAGTGGAAAGAAATTTTGCTTTTTGCTTTCATAATCAGACTGCCCTCTGATCTTTCAATTCATTGTACTGGTTTACTTCAAGTGTTAATCTAAATGCTGCAACCCTTTTTCAGGTTGCATGAGGGAAGATCGAACAGCTACAGTTTTCTTCAGTTGGTGCTGCTGTTTGGTCTTATTAGAGAGTTGTTCAGATCTTAAACCATTGTTGGTGGTGTGTTCTCTTTAGACGTGCCTGTTGCTTTTTGTAGATGCTTGAGAAATTTTTATACTCGGGAATGGAAAGATCCGTAAGTTGTAATCTTGAGCTCGTTTTATGCTTGCCCATGGTTGTCTCTTTTTATTTTTCGTGACAAGTTGCGGCGGACGCTCATTAGTTAGTAAAATAAATTCTGAGCAAGCTGTGGCGACGCCGGGTATAAAAAAATCTGAGCAAGCTGTGGGGACACCTAGTAAAATAAAATCTGAGCTATGTTGCTAGATCTTGTTATATTGTTTCTCGAAACTATTGTCATACGCAGATTAAGATAATAATATGGAATTGTAACCATGAACTTTGGTTGAAATGTGTTACGATTTACAGATATCGGCAAATATCTTTCTGCGCTCGTACATCTTTCTGCGCTCGTTCGTCTGGTTCAAATATCGGCAACCACGTCATCTCTTCCATCATCTAATTTTGCGCTTGATGTTTTGGCTTGTGCACGAGAAGGACATGGTAATTCGAACCTAATCAAGTGCTCCAATCAATCCCCACGCCTCCGAGCCTTTTCCCTACGGGTGACCTATTTATGCTAATCGTACATAGAAACCCATGAATGAACCTTTAATATTACAAAACTGGACATAATTATTGTCTGTTCCGATTTAGAAAATTTCATTTATTTTAACCTATAGAGAGATGTATGAATTAAGAAACTCAATGGTTATATTTCGACTAAAATCCCCTCTCTGTCTCTATTTCCAATCTACTAAATCTAAACTCCTTCCAGTCTTTAAATAACATAATTCTTATCCTAATAAGTTAGTCTACTAAATCTTAACTCTTGCATTCTTTAAATACCATAAGCTAGTTCTCAGAAGATTGAAATTTTGTATATCTCTCAATCATATTTTCAGAACAAACAAAATGTATACATAGGACATTTCTTTTGTGAAGCTGGAGCATTTTTTTAACCGAACCTAGAACATTTAGTTCTTCAATGATTAGGACCTTGTTTATTTGTTGATCATTTCTTATGGAACAAATTAAACGCGCTTCTGGAACATTACTTTCTTGAAGGTGGAACACTTTTATATTTAAGTTGGAAGATTTTGTTGTTTCTATAAAAATGATAAAGAGAGACAAGAGGATCTAGATGGTTGGATCAACATGTATGTTGGGGATCGTGGTGCTTTCCCCCCATATCCTTCGCCTCCTAACACTTCACCCTATCCTACCATCGTCTTGCAGGAATGGGAAGCGAGTCCCTCAATCGCCGATGGCCATTGAGGAGGATAAGCGACGAGGCCAAAAAGGACGCCACCAGCGAAGTCCAAGCAAAAAGGGCGGCGACCCTTTGCACCCGCTTGGAAGAAAGGGCGGCGACCCCTTGGAGCGGGTCTACCTGCGTTCAGGACCACACGACGGCGCACAGAAGATGTAGAATTGACTGTCGTGCCCTTAGGATATTTTTGTACCGCTACAGGTCAAATATGTAATGACGGGTCAAGGGGTACTTTGGGTATGCCTGAAGTAACTCTCGACCCACCTATAAATACCTGTCCACGGGCACCTACTGAGGGGACAGATGGGACGTTTGTGCTTGTACCCTTGTGAATACAACATGAATCTCCTTTCCTGTTCTCCCTACCGCCTATTTCCTATTGTTCGTGTTCGGGAGATTCGTGTTCTGCGGACTTGAATCCCCAACATCGGCGCCCACCGTGTGTGTAGCTCGAAGCAAAACCCGTGATGCCCCACAAAAAATCCAAGGCCAAAAAATCCAGCTCCACAACTATCCCAGTTCCATCGGTACCGGAGCAAGAAGAAGAAGAACTACCCGAGAACCCAGCGTTCTCGGAGGAAGAAGTCCGTTGGGCCGCCATTCAACGCAAGCAAGCAGAAATGACCGAGGCAAGCAGAAATGCCGACAAGCAATTAGGCAAGCAGCTCGCCCCCGAATCAAACTTCGAGAATCAAGGCCCCAACGATGAAGCAAGCAGAAAGAGGCAGTTGCAGGCGACAGAAAAAGGCACAGGCCCATCAAAATACACCAACCCTTTCACCATCGAGAGTGACTCAGAGGAAGCAGATATAGAAAAGCAAATCCTCGAGCTTCGCACGCTCCAGAAGCTAGCTAAGAAGCTCAAAACAACGAAAGACAAAAGATCCTCTGAAAAGAGAACAAGAGAAAAAGAGAGGCTGCGTCAGCAGATCGACGAAACAAAAGCCACCATCATCGAACTGCAGAAAGAGTTGGAAGAAATGGCCAATGCCAGTGGTCAATACAGCGAAACTAGGCAGGAACCACCAAAGAAGGGACCTGTCGAGCAAGAGCAAGAAAACAATGCCGAAGGCAGCCAAAGAGCCAGGACGTACTATCGCCAACCTCTACCAGTCATCAGCAAAGCAGATAAAAATTCACCACTATCCGAGGGATTGCAACTGACTCCATGGCCGGTCACCTATAAGCCAGTCGCAGTTGCCAAATACAACGGCTCTTCAGACCCAAGACAATTTTTGATGTCCTTCGAACCCGCAATCGCATCAGCCGGCGGCGACGATTCTGTGTTGGCGAAAACGTTCGTCACCGCAATTGAGCATCAAGCATTGGACTGGTATTCGCGATTGAAGCCAGGATCGATATATTCATGGGAAAATCTTAGGGATAAGCTCATGGCAAATTTCCAAGGCTTCCGTAAGTCTTCGGTATCGGCAAATGAACTCAGGGCCTGCAAACAGGACGAAAAAGAACCACTTCAAGACTACTTCCAAAGATTCGTCAAGCTGAAATCGCAGGCGTCGGATGTAAAAGACGACGTCGTGATTGACGCTGCAGTCGACGGAATTCGTGCCGGCCCTTGCGCCACCTACCTCTCCATGAACCGACCGAAGACCATCGAAGAGTTGTTCACAGTCATGGACCAGTACATTGTGGCCGATAATGACCATAGAAGGAGAATCGAGCAGCAGAATGCCCTAAGACAGGCAAAAAGAAGCCAATCAAACTACAAGCAGCAAAATTGGAACTCTTCCAGGAGGCAAAGCACTAGCCAGCCACAACAGTCACAATTCATCAACAATATCGACAACCAAGAGAAGCCAGAGGCCGAAGGCCCCCCGGATAATCACCACTTCAGAGGAGGAAGAAATGGAAGAGGCCGGGGTTGAGGCCGTGGGTATTCCAACAATTCCCGCAATCAAGAACCGTGAAAGCCTTATTGCCTTTTCCACGGCCCGGACAAGGGGCACAACTCCAAAGATTGCCCAGAAACAAAGGATACTATGGAGAGAATGAAAAACAAAGAATCGCGCCAGGAGCCGCAAAAGACCATAAATCACACGACCACCCAAAACACATGGCAATCACACCAGCAGCCTTTTAGCCACCCGTATCACCAACCATAGCCAATTTCCACCACACCCATACTTTCCTAACCACTACCATAGCACCCCACCACCACCACCACCACCGCACATCCAACAAATGCCCCCATCCCAAATAAACCATATACCACAGCTAATGCCGCCCCCTGACCAAAATCGTGCAGCGGACCAATTGCCACCACCACCGCCGTTATCCAAGCACACCTCACCACAAAACGCCCAAAGTCAAAACCTACCTTCATACGGGGTAATTTTACCCATCATCGGTGGCTCTTCCTCGGAATTTGAAAGCAAGAAACAGAGGCAAAATTACTTCTGAGCTGTCAACGCCGTCTGCAACGGCCCTGTCAAAAAGTCAAGATGGTTCCATATACCAATCACCTTCTCAGAGGCAGACCTCAATTTAAGATGCTATCCTCACACGGATGCAATGGTCATTCAGGCAAACACATATGGGTGGACAATCACCATGATCTTGGTCGACAACGGAAGTTCCGCCGACATTTTATTCAAGTCAACCTTTGATCAGCTCAAGCTGGACCCTTCGCTATTACAGCCCTCAGAATACCCACAGTACGGATTCGGAGGAAGAGAAGTCCGAGCAGTTGGAAAAATAAGCCTCCCAGTCTCTTTCGGAACGTTGGACAATGCAAGAACAGAGCACATCACGTTTGACGTAGTGGACATGCCATATCCCTACAACGCCATCTTTGGGCGGGGAATCCTAAATGCCTTCGAGGCAGTGATACATAGCTCATATCTCTATATGAAAATGCCGGCATACAAAGAAGTCATAACAGTTTATGGCGACCAGCAAGAGGCAAGAAACATAGAAAGAGCAGTGGCACCCGGGCAGAAGAACGTGCATTTTCTATACACACACCCAAACGTACATGTCATGTACCCCGGCACAGAAGAAAAGCGACCAAGACATGCCTCAGAACCAGAAACAGAGAAGCCTCAGAAAAGCCCCACTGAGTTAGAAAAGCAAATGGACAAGGAAAGTCCGCCCATTGAAGCCAATGAAGAAACAGAAAGAGTCCTGCTAGACAAGCACGTACTGGAACAAGAGGTGCTGATAGCAAAAGGAATGCCAAAAGACGAGGAAGAAGAGCTTATCAACTTCCTCTGTAAGAACAAGGATGTATTCGCTTGGTCGGCGAACGATCTCCAAGGGGTCAGTCGAAGCATTATCGAACACAAGCTCAGAATTGACAAAAACGTCAAACCAAAGAAGCAGAAACTGAGGAAAATGTCCGATGACCGAGTGGAAGCGGTTAATGCTGAAGTGCAGAGGCTGCTGGACGCCGGAGTCATAAGAGAGGTAAAATATCCAACATGGTTGGGTAACACAGTACCAGTCAAGAAAAAGAATGAGAAGTGGAGGATGTGCATTGATTTCACCGACCTAAACAAAGCTTGTCCAAAAGATGACTTCCCGCTTCCCAGAATTGACACCATCGTTGATTCAGCAGCGGGCTCAGAATTGCTGTCTTTATTGGACTGTTTCTCGGGCTACCACCAAATCTTCATGTACAAGCCAGACGAAGAAAAGACAAGCTTCATAACACCCTTCGGGACTTATTGCTTTGTCAGAATGCCAGAAGGGTTAAAAAACGTCGGGCCGACTTTTTGCAGAATGACAAAGGAGGCTTTCGGAGACCAAATAGGGAGGAACCTCTCAACTTACGTCGACGACATCGTGGTCAAAAGTGCAAAGAAGCAAGACCTCGTTCACGACCTCGCAGAAACCTTCGCCAATTTGCGAGCAGCCAACCTCAAGCTGAATCCCGAAAAATGTGTATTTGGCATCAAGAAGGGGAAAGTGTTAGGATGCCTTGTGTCACTAAAGGGTATAGAGGCAAATCCGGACAAAATCAGAGCACTCACCAACATGAGAGAATCGCAGGTGTATCAAAGATGTGCAAAAACTAACAGGCAGAATAGCAGCCCTCAATAGATTCATCTCCAGATCAGCGGAGCGAAGCCTCCCATTCTTCAAAGTCCTTCGCAATTCCAGGAATTTCGAATGGGGTCAGGAGCAGAAGAAAGCTTTCGCAGAGCTCAAAGAGTACCTGAAAGAGCTCACCGCCTACGCAAGCCCAAAGAAAAATGAAGTGCTGCTCATGTACGTATCAGCTTCGCACTCAGCAGTTTGTGCCGCTTTAGTTCAAGAGCAAGAAATGAAAAAAGAAGAAAAAATAGTGAAAATCCAAAGGTTGGTATATTATGTATCAGAAGCATTGTCAGGATCCAAGAGGTTCTACTCAGAGCTAGAGAAAATTGCATACGCCGTGTTAATGGCGGCAAGAAAACTGAGGCATTACTTTGAAGCTCACACAATCAAAGTATTGACCAACCAACCGCTTCATGACATGTTCAGAAATAGGGAGGCATCGGGCAGAATAGCTAAGTGGGCCTCAGAGTTGTCCGAGCACGTCGTAGACTTCGAGTCGCGCAGCGCCGCCAATTCACAAGTAATAGCAGATTTCATCGCGGATTGGACCGAGCCGGCTACTTACACGGAAGGACCAGTATTTGAGGAGCCATGGGAAGTACAGTGTGATGGGGCCTGGTGCCATCTCGGTGCCGGGGCCGCCGCCATTCTTTTCCCTCCGTCGAAAATAAAATTGAGATATGCAGTCCGGCTTCAATTCGATCTGGACAGCGATAAATGCACCAACAACATTGCTGAGTATGAAGGCTTTACTAGCACTCCGAAAGCTGAGAGCACTAGGTGTCCGAAACTTCGTCATCAAAACTGATTCCAAAGTGATAGCGGGGCACATCGATAAAAGTTACAAAGCAAGATATCCACACCTGGCAAGGTACCTTGACCTGGTGCGGAATCTAGAAAAAAACTTTCGGGGTTTCACCTGCGAGTACAATGATAGAAGCCTCAATAGCGAAGCCGATATGTTGGCAAAAGCGGCGGCCAGGAAAGAGCCAATGCCACCCGACGTTTTCTTTGAAACAATGTCGGCGTCATCAGTGAAGGCAATGGAAAAAGAGCCAAAACTAATACATGCTATACAAAGCCAGGATTGGCGAGCACCCATAATGGCATACCTGCAGGGTTTTTACGAACCCGAAAATGAAGCAGAAGAAAAGAGAATGAGGCAAAGGGCAAGAAATTACATAGTCGTCGATGACTTCCTCTGCAAGTACGGCACCTGTGCACCGCTACTGGAATGCATCAGTGAAGAACAAGGCACAGCGTTACTTCGTGAAATTCATAAAGGCATCTGCGGCTCGCATATCGGCATCAGGACTCTGGTAAGCAAAGCATTTAAACAGGGTTTCTACTGGCCGACGGCTTTAAGAAACGCATAACAAATCGTAAAAACATGTGAAGCATGCCAGAAGTTTGGGCGAAAGATCAACAGCCCATCTCAGCTGACTCAACTTATCATGCCAGTATGGCCTCTACAAAGATGGGGGATCGATTTGGTCGGCCCCCTGCCAACGGCCAACGGGAACTACACACACGCCGTTGTAGCTCTCGATTATTTCACCAAGTGGATAGAGATCAAACCATTGATCAGCATCACCGCTGCCGCTGTTCAAAAGTTTTTCTGGCAGAACATCATTTGTCGCTTCGGCGTCCCTGAGGAAATAACAGTCGACAATGGGAAACAATTTGATAACCAAGACTTCCGCGAGTTTTGTTTCTCACTGGGTGTCAAAGTGAATTTCGCCTCAGTATATCATCCCGAGTCAAACGGCGCGGTCTAAAATGCGAACAAGCAAATCTTTGAAGCTGTAAAAAAGAACCTCCTCGGCCAGAAGAAGGGAAAATGGGTCGACGAGCTGCCCCGGGTGATCTGGTCACACAACACCACAGTATCCAGAACCACCCAATTCTCACCATTCAGGCTCTTATTCGGCGCCGATGCCATGTCTCCAGAAGAAGTCAAGCACAGAAGCCTCAGAGTGCGTGAAGCCAGAAACACCGGCGAATACCAGGCCGTAATCAAAGACATATCTGAGCTCGACAAAAATCAAGCCATCCTCAACTTGGAGAAGTACCAAGACGAAACAAGAAAATGGCAGAACCGCAAGGTGGTGCCCAGGGAATTCGTTCAGGGAGACCTGGTGCTACTTCGCAGCCCAAGAACGGAAAACACCGGCAAGTTAAACGAAAAATGGCAAGGACCATACATTATCGTCAAAAGCAACCGTCTGGGATCCTATCATCTGGTGGACAGTGAAGGCCAAGAGCTACCGCATTCGTGGAATGTGGACAACTTAAAAAAGTACTACCCCTAGCAGTGTAATGAGAAAATGACGATGCGGTTTATAAGCGTCGCCATTAACTCATAGTAGGAGTTCCTTCTATTTTTACTTTCCAATGTAACCCGGGGCCCGTACTCTTTTCCTCACAGGGGAACCTCTACACAGAGGGTGAGGTTTTTAACGAGGCGGTACCTCTGTAACAGTCCCTTAATGCAATACATCGCAACCTTTCCCCAGAAAAAATAACATGTACGAATAAGGTCGATGCGAACTTGTTGGAATTCGCCATATCGACACGGCCAACAGGCCATTATGAGCCGTGCACACAATAGGAAACTCAATTGTGTAGCATTGGCTCCCCACGCAAAATGGGGCTCAAGCATTCACAAGCCCAAGAGGCGCGATTGCATCTCTAGGCCGCACAGGCAAAAAGAGACAAACTCGCCAAAATCGCCCAAGGGTCAATACCGGCATCTTTTTTCCATGACAGCCCTGACGAGCAAGTCATTCCACGAAATAGAGGGGCAGACAATACGATAGGCCGACTAATGAAGCAGTGCATGCCACGGCAACAATCAAAACAAAACACCCCCTTGTCCCAAATTGCTAGAAGGGAGGGGGTGACGTTCGTCATTTCAAACCAATCAGGCACAACGCGATGTTTTCTTTTTAGCAGAAGCTCGATAGCGCCCTCAGTTTAACTCCGGCAGGAGAAAACACAAACTACTCGCCACAAAGCCGACCGTCGCCTTAAATCGCTAGAACGGAGGGGGTGACGTTCGTCTAAAGTAGCCATCTAAGGCGACGCTCCTCCCCGGCCACAACACCAAATGAAATACCGAGCATGAGACATTACAGTAATTCACCAAACGAAGCAAACACAAAGAAAAATAATTCCGCACAACCAGTCAAAGCCTCGATGTTCCACAGCCCGGCACCCCTTCGCAAGTCCTTCACTTGCCAGGCAGGGGAACGGCGCCAATCAATATTCATAATTCCAAGGCGGCGCGTTCATCGATGACAACTCCAATTGTCAGCAAAATTACGAAGTGTATCGCGGACCCAGTCAAGTAAATACGGGATGTCCAATAAGTAGAATTGTCAAGAACACACACTCACAATAACTCACAAATCCGATGCCACAAAATGACGACGACAAATCAGCCTACACGACTATTACAATAAAGGAGCAAGCCTGCACGGCTATTACAATAAAGGAGCAACGCTGAACACCAACAACTGGCGACCCCAGCTGACCTAAAAGCAACTACTCTTTTTCCTCGTTACTCTCCGATACAGTCGTGAGTTCCTTGGAGCCTTCAGATCCAAAGGAGCCTTGGAAGTAGAATCATCAGCACTGCCGGATCCCTCAACTCGGGCAGTCTTGGCAAGGAGCTCCTCAACGTGCGCGGACGGCGGCCTTTTTTGCATCGCAGCATCCTTCGAGGCACCCTGCAGCTTCAGCCTCATCTGCGCGCAGTAAGAAGCAACGAGTTAGAAAAAATAATATCGCTGCACAGGGACCAGACAACAAAAGCCAAGAAGCCTACCTCTTCAAATTGCCGCTCAGCAAATCGGCGACAAGCCAGAACCCCGTACGCCCGCCAGTAGCAGCGCATAAAACGGCTAAGCACGACGCGCACAGACTTGCTATCGTTATTAGTATCCACCATGCCAAAATTCGCCTCGGGGTAGCTTCCGCGGCCAAAATCCGGGAAATGTTGGCACCCTCTTTTCTCTAGCAAATCCAAAAGAGCGAAACACCCCGTCTTCGCTGAGAAGTAGCCGACGTTGTCAAGGACGCCGGGTAGATATCCAAGCTCCCCTTTCAGCCATCCAAGAAAATCGCCGGGCAAGACAAGCCCCGGCACGGCTGGCAACGGGTTTGGTTCCCCACCGAACTTGTCCAGAATCTCGGTAAGACAAGCATGAATGTCCGACGCCCCTTTCGCGAAATCTTGGGCCAGCTTTTGTGACACTCTCTTCAAGTTCTCACAAGCATCATCGGCATTTTTGGCCCTCTCCTGTGCTGCAACCTTTTCCTCCTCGACTGCCTTCAAACCAGCACGAAGACCAGTAATTTCTTCCTCATGGCTCTGGATCAATTCCTTCAAGGCGGCAAGCGCTTCATCGCGCTTAGTAAGCTGATCCTGAAAGTCAGTATTAATAGTCCTCAATGACGCCTGCTCTTCGCGCAGCGAAGCATTTTCGCGGCGCAAACGCAACACCTCCCCGGACGAAGAACCAGAACCAGCAAGAGTCATGCGATCACTTAGAATTCCCGAAGCCAGTGCCGCCTGCAAAACAAAACCGAAGGGGTAAAAACCGGACCCAAAAATCTAAAGCAAGCATGGACGATAATGCAAACAGCTAAACGTATATACCATGGAGGCATTCCGATCCAGGAGCTCGACCACTGCAGCATCATCAGACTCCTGGAGATATTCCAATAATTCTGAAAGAAAAAAAAAGAAAAAAAATTGCATCAAGCGGGCAAAGGAAAAAAACGCGAGCACAAGAGAGGCCAAAGAGTCAAACCTCTATGATCGCATTTTTTCGCCAAGTCAACAAACTCCTTGACCATCGCAAACTTGCCATCACCGCTTCGGGGCTCCCCCTCCAAGGGTTTATCACCTGCATCAGAGTAGCTACTCTCAGAACAAGTGCTAGACTCGCTCCCACTGCTACTAGAGTCAGATTGGCTATCGCCGGTGTTAGAAGGGTCAGCAGCCAGCCCCGCCTTTTCGCCCGAAAGCTGCTCCGCAGCATGCACTGTGTCACCTTCAGACATAGCATCAAAGGCAGCCCCAATAGCCTGCTCTACTTCTGCTCGAGAATCCTCGGCCTCTTCCAATAGTTCCTCCTCCTCACCCACATCAAGCATTGAGGGAAAGATTGGCCGCCGCGGCCTAGCACCATTTTTCCCCAGAAGGTCCTCTCTTTGCAAGCCCAAAGCCACCGACACGATATCCACATTACCATGCTCGTCAACACCCTCGACAGAAAAAACAGCGGCTGATTGCTCATCTGGCTCTTCCTCCAACAGTTCCTCCTCCTCAGAATCCCCAAAAGCAGAAGCCATGAGCCTACGACGTTGAGAGCACTCCTTGCGCACAAGCGCCTCCTTAGCCAAGCAAGCATCAGTTCCCCTTTCCAGCGCTCGTGTCGGTCAAAGCGCAAGTAGCGTTCACCTCCGGCAAGCACGCAGCCGCTCGCGATTCCGAAACCTTGCGCAGTACACGGCGTTTCGCTTTCTCGGCGGCTTTCGTTGACCCTTTAGCCTTACGACCGGAGCATCCCGTTTTCCCCAAGCTTCCGGACACGGACACCGGCTTTCCCGGGTCATTTTGCCCTACTCCCTTCGAGGCCCCTGTCGTTCCTTCAGCCCCACCCTTCACCCTTCCGGCCTGTCGCGCAGCCTCCGCCGCTTTTTGGGACGGCGACAAGCCGCTCCCTCCAATACCACCAGACCTAGCCGCAGTCACCGCATTCTTACCGGCTTTTCCAGTTTCTCCCTTGCAGCGCGAACCTTTACCCCTCCGAGCGGGGAGCACCGCCTTCCCTGCCGACTCCCAACCCCGCTTCTCAACAAAAGTCGCCCCAATTATCAAGTCATCCTTTTTCTTCCTACCTTTTTTCACAGGCTTGATCTCATGAGGGCCATACTTCACCTTCATCTCTTCAAACACACGGTTCATACGTTTGGATAAAAGCAAGATATCTCCACACCCTTGTCTCTCCAAGCCAGTGAAAGGGCCGCAAATGACCGACGCAGCCTGCTCCACAAACTCAACATATTGTTTGTCCGTAAGGCCAGCAGGTTTCTCCAAACCAAAGATAGGCGACTTAAAAGAAACCTTCACACTCTTCAGCTTGTTAGTCACAAATCGACGAGCCTTCCAGTCTTGCGAATTGGCCAAATGCAAGCAGCTATAAACTCCTCAGCAATATCACGCCCACTGCTCAATTTGGCAGCAGTGCAAAATGCGGCGCAGCAGCGATTAAACAAGTCGCTAGTCTCAAAAGACGGCGCGGCAATCACCTTTATCATAACAGGATGGCTAGCCAATGGAAAACTGATCTTGCCCTCACTGTCCGTCTCACCCGGAACCTGAGCATAGAACCAATAGTCTTGCCAATCTCTAGGCCATTTGTTGCGACGACCACTGACGAGCTCAACTGTGTCATACTTAGATTTTTTCCCAAACACACGAGTCTTGAAACCACACGAGCCATACTGAGGAACCAGTGTCTGCTCGTCGAATTTCACGACATGAGGACTGCGCTGCACTTGGAGATCAGAGCAATCGCATTTGGAGTCAACTGGTGCAGTTCCAGGTTGTACCGGGCAAGCATTTTGTGCAGGAAAGGAAAGGACGGCAACCTCAAACCCGCTTCATAAAAGTCCCTGAAAACAATGGCCTCACTAGGCTCAGGCCTAGGAATCTGCTCTGTATTGGGAGCCCTCGCCTTACCAGCTTCAAAATACCCAAGAGCAACATATTTCTCGATCAAAGCCGGCGTCACTTTTGAGAGTCCAAACCTAAATGTCGGTTCCAATTTAGGACCCTCATCTTGGTCATCTGATCCACAAGTAAGCTCACTAGGTGAAGCTGGAACCCCGGAAATATCCTTCCCTTCATCATCGCCAACTCCGGCATCAGACACAACAGCAGGACGCCTCGCCCTTTTGGTCCCAGGCGCATCAAGAGCGGACTCAACATACAAATTGTAATAGCGAGTCTCCCCCATTCCCTTACCTAAATCACCATCAGAAGCCGTCGAACCAGGCGCAGCCGCCCCACGCTCACCATTCCCCGCGGCGGTGGCAGCAGCGGACGCACCTCCCCCTCCGGCGCCACCAGCACCGGCGGTCTCTGAATCAGCGGGAGCCGCCTTGTCTTTACCACTCGCGGTGCCAAGATCCCCGCCGCTCGCCCCCAAATCCGCCACATCGGTCGGGGCCGCGCCCAAAGCCGGCGCCGCGTGAGTAGCAGCCGCTCCTATAGCCGGCGCCGCGCGAGCAGCAGCCGCCGCTCCCAACGCCGGCGCACCCGAAGCCGCCGCACTTGGATTTGCAGCGGGCGCCGCTCCCAACGCCGGCGCACCTGAAGCCGCCGCACTTGGATTTGCAGCGGGCGCCGCCAGATCCACAGCGTCGTCCAAAAGCTCCTCGTCCTCTTCATCATCCCCAATCGGGCGGGCGGTCTGCAGCACCCGCACCATCAATCTGAAAAGGCGGCAGTTATCAGGCTAGGCTCACACGAAAATCGAATGCCCAAGGAACAAGCACCAACCTCAGCTTCGCCAACCAATTGGAGAAAAGCCGGTGACGGGGATGAAATGGCGGCAGGGACGGAACCTGCCGTCGTTTCCCAAAATGGCGACGCCAAACGGATAAATCACAACACCCGACCCCCCACCCCCCCTCGCCTTTTATAGCCCACGGCATCTGAGCTGTATAAAAAAAACCAGATACATAAAAACAAAGGTACATACAAAATTATATTCAGTAAACCAAACTATTAAAATATATATATATATATATATAATAATAAAAATAAAAATAATAAATAATAACCAGAAAAAAAAACAAAAAATATATATATGTAAAGTGTGAAAAACGACGTTGCCCGCCGCATTTAACCAAACGTCGGACAACCTCCAAGGGGGTGACGCTCGACCGATCCTACTCGTTCGCGGGCTGTGTTCATCGTCGATAAACCTCACCCGCGAGGGGCTAATGTTGGGGATCGTGGTGCTTTCCCCCCATATCCTTCGCCTCCTAACACTTCACCCTATCCTACCATCGTCTTGCAGGAATGGGAAGCGAGTCCCTCAATCGCCGATGGCCATTGAGGAGGATAAGCGACGAGGCGAAAAAGGACGCCACCAGCGAAGTCCAAGCAAAAAGGGCGGCGACCCTTTGCACCCGCTTGGAAGAAAGGGCGGCGACCCCTTGGAGCGGGTCTACCTACGTTCAGGACCACACGACGGCGCACCGAAGATGTAGAATTGACCGTCGTGCCCTTAGGACATTTTTGTACCGCTACAGGCCAAATATGTAATGACGGGTCAAAGGGTACTTTGGGTATGCCTGAAGTAACTCTCGACCCACCTATAAATACCTGTCCACGGGCACCTACTGAGAGGACAGATGGGACGTTTGTGCTTGTACCCTTGTGAATACAACATGAATCTCCTTTCCTGTTCTCCCTACCGCCTATTTCCTATTGTTCGTGTTCGGGTGATTCGTGTTCTGCGGACTTGAATCCCCAACAATGTAATGGTTGAAAAAGTGACTGATTGATTAGCAAAATGTCAAACACCTAAGAAGGAGACATCCTCATACCATGATGCTTATTCTAACAAGTTAATCTACTAAATCTTAACTCTTGTAGTCTTTGAATAACATAATGCTTATTCTAACAAGTTACCATGTGCTAGTTGGCATGTTGTGACGATACCTCACTTAGAACACTTGGTACGTAATAGATTCTTTATGAATAATGAGTTTAATTTTATATTTATACTTCTTTCACACTAGTAAGTTGCTTGACTTTTAGTTTTTTTTTTTTTTTTGTATTTGTATGTTGTAAATATGTTTGCTAGTTATTTAAAGACCTTATCTCAATCCGTTGTGATAAAGTAACATCAACGAACCGTATATGTATATGGTCGGTTTGAATTCAAATCACCAAACATTAAGGTAGAGTCATCAATTATGTTTGCCATTAAAAAGGCTCTTGTTTGTACACATGCTCATCTCTCTTAAGTCTTAAGTCTTCATGCATGCGAGACAAATGGACTCAGAATCGCTCTTCTTGAATTGACAATCAAAACTTTTATGTAAAAGCATGTAATAAATCTGATGGGTGTCTCAGATACTCCTGGATATTCCTGTTGGATAATGTAGTAATACTACCCTGATATTGTGTGGAGCGTTAGAAAGCAAATTCTGCAAATAACAATTCAGACAAGGATCAACTTAGAACGAATTCTGACGTCTGCCTGTCGATCCTAACCTTCCTGAACTGGAGTCCTCTGGCTCACCATCCCGATCCCGACTCAAACACGCACCCATGCTTCATCCCCCTCTGAATGATTGAAAAAACGATTAAGGCCACAAAAAACCATCCGTTTGAGTGGATGGCCATTTTCGAATTTGAAAATTTGGAAAAAATTATAAACAAAATTTGTAAAAAAACAGACGAAAAATGAAACACATTGGTGAAACGCTTTCCGAAAACAAGTTAGCCGGGGGAAAAATTTAGAAAGTTAATCACGAAAGAAAAAGAAAAAAAAAACACCCTATCCACTTGCCTGCGCGTTGGTGAAGCGCTCCCGAGCCATCTCCGCTGGTCCCGTCGCATGCGCCGCTCGCCGCCCCTTCCGCCGCCGTCCGCCGTCCTGCCGTGCCTTTTGCCGCCATCCGCAGTCCTGCCACCCCGTCTGCGCCTCTTGTCGCCGGATCCGGTTACCGGGACCGGCTAGCCAAGCTTCCCCCGCGGCTACCCGGGCGGAGCGAGCGGCAAGCCGCGGCGCCAGGCGGGCGGCGCGGCTAGCTCCGAATTCTCCTGCTCGTTGGGCTCCCTGCGATCGATCCCCTTACGATTAGGCATTGGATCCCTCTCCGCTCGCCGCCGGCCGGGCGGCTCATCGCGGATTTTTGCGGGATTTTCTGTAGCTCTTTGTGACCTCCGGGCCCCGAGATCGCGTCCAATCCGTAATGTGGGTTCTGATCCCTTCGTTTCGCTCAAGTTTGACACCGATTTGCCTGGCTTCGCTGCTGATTTCTGCTGTTTTTGGTTGGTTTGTCGTTCGGCTGCAGAATGGCGCAGAGCAACTGGGAAGCGGATAAGATGTGAGCGATTTTGATGTGTTCTCCGGCTGATTTCTGTTAATTCCCCCCCTGTTCGTCCGAGATTGATTTACGGTGCTTGTGGTGCAGGCTCGATGTGTATATCTATGACTATCTACTGAAGAGGAACCTGCAGACCACGGCGAAGGCGTTCATGGCGGAGGGGAAGGTTGCGGCTGATCCAGTCGGTAATCATGGCGTCTGCTTCTGTTACTTGGTCCTTTTGTATTTGCTGCTGGATTGTGTCTGAACAGGGCCGGGGAATTGGAATTTGAATTGTTCTGTAAATTGCTTTTCAGCCAAATGGGAACATAGGATTCAAATTCAGAGGGGTTTGGAGAGTTTGGCGCAAAAGTTTCCCAGAGAATATCCAAAGTAATTTTGTAGTTTTGAGGTGAAGCTTGAGGTGATAGGGGTGCATAATTTTTTGTGGGAAATTGTGGGATTTTGTTTCATAGCTAAATAAAATAGCTGTCGTTAGCAATTATTTTTCATGCTCATGCACATGAATTTAGACGAAAGCGGTAACTTATAATGCAGTCTGTGACATTACTATTTATTTGCCATTTTTCTTTTTTTTTTTTGGAGTAGCTCTAGTTGATATGTAATTAATTTTGAACTCTAAACACAAGACATTATCGCCTTTTGCGTGTATTTATTTAGATAGTTGTACGCATTTATGCTGTCAAATGCATGATGTTACTGTATGGATAGACTGGAGATGCTTCCAAAGCAACGGCTGCATGGCTGCTGGCCTTGTAGGTTGTATCAAACACAATGCATCTTGACACATAGTCTCACGACGCGCCAATAAGCTGCTATTGGTGATTCAGCTAAATCTTATCAAACGGTATTTGGTTCATTTTTCGCAACTTGCTTTGCTTCCTCAACACTTAAAGTTTGCGTTATGATTCAAATAGTTAAAAAAGTTACTTTCTCACTGTTCTGCATTAGGTATGATAGTTTCGGAGAATCTACAAGGAGTCTTCATCTGTGAGTTTTTTTAAACATGATTAGTCATGGCAAAAATAAAAATAATAGCAGACTTGCACATGCTAATTTATTGAGTTGCAAAGAGATTTATTATTTTTAATGTAACTGGTTGACATGTTTGTATGCAACAACTCAACTGTTTGACAAAATGATAAAAAAAAAACTGCATTTGTGCATCAGAATTGGATATCTGTAACTTATAGGAAGTAAAAATCATACTGTTCTTTATTATGATTTGATGCAAGGTGGCGAATTCCTGAAAGAGCATCCGTATGGTTAGTGGCTCATATGGATTGTGGGAACATGAAATGGAAAGCAGTAGCAATATGATTTGGCATACAACTTATATCCGTTGTAGGACTTGGCTGCAGCTAACAGGACAGGAAGACTTGGCTACAGCTAACAGGGCAGGAACATAGTGCCTAATTGGTGTACATATGCTTCCTAAACTTAGAGTGAAATGGTACCCATGTACCATTGCCATTTCACGCCAGATTGATTTGTAGCTTACCGAAGCTAGTGTAACTTGCTAGAGAGGGCCAAGCGGTTCTATTAATACCCTAAACACCCTATCTCATAAAAAAGGGGGAAATTCCTATAGCGGGTACGCTAATATAAATATGCTTCCCCACTAAAAAATCTCCTTCATGTGATTTCTTTGGAAGTTGGAATTATGTCTCTCCGTTAGTTCATTTTTTGCTTAGGAGAATTATCCCTAGCATTATTATGACATACTTGACCTGTGAAATGTGATGCAGCAATTGATGCCCCTGGAGGGTTTCTCTTTGAGTGGTGGTCTGTCTTTTGGGATATCTTCATTGCACGGACAAATGAGAAGCATTCTGAGGTTGCAGCTGCATACCTAGAGGTAGCTTGGGACTGCTTAAATTCACCATGCATTTATTGTGATTTTGATATCATAGATATTATATCTCTCTGTGGGAAATATAGGCACAGCAAATAAAAGCGAGAGAGCACCAGCAGCAGATGCAGATGCAGCAGTTGCAACTCATACAGCAAAGGCAAGCTCAGCTTCAGCGAACCAATCCAAGCCATCCGTCACTGAATGGTCCTATAAATGCTTTAAATTCTGATGGCATATTGGGACCATCAACAGCTAGTGTTTTAGCTGCCAAGATGTATGAAGAGCGCTTGAAACACCCACACTCAATGGACTCCGAGGGATCACAACTTCTTGATGCTAGTAGAATGGCTCTTCTGAAGTCAGCAGCAACAAACCATGCAGGGTGAATCCCCCCTTCCCTCTTTTTTCTTTGTCCCCTTGCACACGTGTACAAAGGGAAAAGGGGATGCATTAAAGTGAATACGCTAACTGCGTTTATCACTTTTTGGAAATAGGCAATTAGTTCCTGGAACTCCTGGAAGTGTCTCTACAACTCTGCAGCAAATCCAGGCTCGGAATCAGCAAACAATGGTGGGTCATTTGCCCTGCTTGTATGTTCTGCTAGTTGCGTTAAATGTATGCGCTGATATCCCAATCCCCAAATGTTCTTTTCTAACAGGACATGAAGAGTGAAGGTAACATGGGAGTACCTCAAAGGTCATTGCCCATGGATCCATCATCCTTGTATGGACAGGGAATAATTCAACCTAAACCTGGATTAGGTGGCACAGGTGTGCCTTTTGTCTTGTGTTACAAGTTCCTCCGATGTCGCTAAAGCTAGTTCTACGCAATAAAAGCACCTTTTGTAGAACACCCTGCCTTTGCCTCTGTAGACCAGTAATAAATAAGTGACATTTCTGATCATAAACATGGTCTGCAAAACATCACTTTGGCCATTAGTGTCGGTTGTAATATATCTCAAATTTTCAGTTTAAATATAAAAAGTGGTATTTATGGTCAAATTTTAGATTCTATGACTTCATGCAACCTAAAATTTATTTATGGCAGGAGGCAGTAATAGCTATTTATGTTTACAACGTTCTAAGTTGCTTGCGTGTTAGTTACTACAATTCTATTGTTCTGTTTTTTTCCGTGTAAATGAATCCTGATATTAGAATGATATGTGGATTAGTTGGCTCTTACAAACATTTTTATGGCTAGATATTGATATGCCAGTTCAACAGATGGATATGATTTCCCCTCCACACACACACACACACACACACACACACACACACACACACACACACACACAAAAAGAGATTGAAATTATGGCTAGTAATTAGCTAATTACTTTTTCCCTTTTTTTTCTTTTTCTTTGTGTGTGTTTTGGCGGGGTGGGTTATTGGAGGTGGTCTGTTGTAAATTATATGAAAGCTTCATGGCAAGAAGATTGTACATTTATTTTGTATATTCTTCCTTTCTTGAGATCCATCTGTTGCCAACAGGTCTGAACCAAGGTGTCAGCGGTTTACCCTTGAAGGGCTGGCCATTAACCGTAAGCTCTGCGATAATCTATTAACTTATGCATTCATGTTTTTATTTGGAATCGAACCGCCTAACAATATTGATGATACCATCTTACAGGGAATTGACCAACTACGACCGAATTTAGGTGCTCAAATGCAGAAGCCATTTCTTTCAGCACAATCACAGTTTCAACTTATGTCACCACAACAACAGCAGCAATTTTTAGCACAGGCTCAAGCACAAGGGAACCTTAGCAACTCATCCAATTATGGGGATATGGATCCCCGAAGACTTACAGCACTGGCCAGAGGTGGCTTGAATGGTAAAGACGGACAACCTGCTGGAACTGATGGGTGCATTAGTTCACCTATGCAATCCAGTTCACCAAAAGTTAGACCAGACCAAGAGTACCTCATGAAGGTTGGTTTGCTTTATGAATGTGCTTTCTTTGCATTGAGTGTTAGTCTTTAAGTTTGTATAGTAGCTCTAGTTTGGTGGAAGTAACCTATCTGAAAACTTCCCAGATGCAGCAGACATCTTCGCAGCAACCACAGGAGCAGCTTCAGCAGCAGCAACAGCAGCAGCAGAGCCAGCAGCAACAAATGCAGCAGGTGCTAACACGTATTTTATGTTCTGCTCATGAAAGATGGTTCACATGTGGATTTGTCCCTGCTGAATTGAAACCACAAATCTTCCTTGCAATACTACCGTGTTTTCTGCTTCTATCGCTGTACTTCTATTGCATTGCATGAGGGTATGGTGGTCTTTTTCAGTTATATCATTGTGGCTATGACAATGGCATGAAATCATCGACTAAGGAAGTAGTTTTCTTGGAAATGATGCCAAGTCGGGGTGTAAATTGGTGACCCTTAGCGTCACCTCCAACTCTCTTAGTTCAACCAATGAACTACTAGTTTTTTCAAAATGGAGCTCATTTTGAAAAACTAGTTCATTTGGGTGAATTAAAGAGGGTTGGAGGTGATCCTAGGGGGTATCGTAAAATAAGTGACATGAGGAAAGTGCTGGCGGTATTTGAGTGAACAGGGTCAAAGTATGATGTTAGGATTCTAAAGTAAAAAGAAAAATATTGCAACTATCCTAGGAGAATCAATGTTAAAAGTATCTCTGATTACGTATAATGCATATATTCATTGTTTTCTCGTATACGGTATGATAAAAGCTGGTGAAATAAGCTGGGAGAGTTGCTGTGCTTTTGTATACAGTATGATAAAAACTGGTCAGATCAGCTGGGATGGCTGTTGTGTTCTCATATACAATATGATTCAGCTGGTGCATTCAGCTGACACATATGACATGTAAATTTGCATTCTGTAGTAAAAATTATATCTTCCTTTTGACGGTTGCATAGTAAGCAGTCCGTGGCACACTGTTCCATATTTTGAATGAACCAATCAGTCTGCTGTCCTTATTAGTATTTCAATTTCTTGAGTGCCTGTAATTTGATTCTCAAGAACTGATATGCTTGCCTATTATCTTATAACTGCTCCTTGTTCTGTACTTATTTGTTATCTCCAGAACAATAGAAAAAGAAAGCAACCTACATCTTCAGGACCAGCGAATAGTACTGGTACGGGGAACACTGTGGGTCCTTCAGCCAATTCTCCACCATCTACACCATCCACACATACGCCTGGGGATGGACTTGGAATGACTGGTAATGTGCGCCATGTTCCGAAGAATTTAATGATGTATGGTGCGGATGGAACTGGACTTGCCTCTTCATCAAATCAAATGGTTACAGCTTTTACTCTTCATTTAAAGTATACACCTGGATGTATATTATGATTACTGTAAATTATAAAGGTAATTAACATAAATTGTCATATGTGACAGGATGACTTGGAGCATTTTGGTGATGTTGGCTCTTTAGATGATAATGTTGAATCCTTCTTATCCAACGATGATGGAGATGCCAGGGATATTTTTGCTGCACTCAAAAGAAGTCCTGCAGAGCCTAATCCGACAGCTTCAAAAGGTGATATTTCGGATAGTCTTGATTATTTTTTGAAACAGATAATGACACATCCATGCGTTTTTAGGTTTTACCTTCAGTGAAGTAAATTGTTGGCGCACAAGCAACAGCAAAGTTGTTTGCTGCCATTTTTCTTCAGATGGCAAAATTTTGGCTAGTGCTGGACACGAAAAGAAGGTAGTAAATGCCATGCGATCATGAGTTTTGTTCTATTCAAACTGACACTTTTTCGGCACGTCTTGTGTTTCTGAATATGGCATACTTGGTGTCTGTTGTAGGCTGTCCTTTGGAACATGGAAAATCTCCAGACACAGTATCTTCCGGAAGAGCATGCCCTTATTATCACTGATGTCCGTTTCAGACCTAATTCTAATCAGCTGGCCACATCATCTTTTGATAGAACCATTAAACTATGGAATGCCGCAGATGTAAGTTATGTTTACATATCTTTAGGCAATAGGGAGATTGTCAATTGAACTCTCAATAGCAATATTATGCCTATGCATTCTGTTCACCAGTACAACTGTTCCTTATTAACCACGCCTCAAAAGAACAAGTTCCAAGCATAGAATTGATGAATTAGCGTGTAAATATGTGGTTTTCCCTATTTTGTGTCTTGACCTGCAATTTATTATCTACTATGACTATCATAATTCAATACATGAATACATGGTCATTGGTTAAGTATGCGGTCTGTGTGACCCGGCTTGATCCTCGACTTTGAAATTTCTGTTATCTGTACTTGTGTTTGGTACAGTCTTGCTCACGTGACATTTTTCGCAGCCTGGATTCTCTCTGCATACGTTCACTGGGCATGGCTACCAGGTCACATCGTTAGATTTTCATCCAAAGAAAACAGACCTGTTGTGCTCGTGTGATGGCAATGGTGAAATTCGGTATTGGAATGTGACCCAGCCTACATGCATACGTGTCATAAAGGTTAGTAATGTAATGTTATTTTTACCACCCGGAAATTGCTGAATGATTGAGATGAACAAGAAATCGGCGATTATATGTTTCAGTAACTCTAGCCCCACTTGACTCTGTTTTCTTTTGTACAGGGTGGTACTGCCCAAGTTCGATTTCAACCTAATACCGGGCAGTTTCTAGCCGCAGCTGCTGAAAATGTGGTTTCCATATTTGATATTGAAACACATAGCAAAAAATACACACTGCAGGTTCTGTTCTTGTATACCAGCATACCATCTTCTTTTTCCTTGCACATATGCATAACTCAAATCCTGTACCATACTTTCTGCAGTACAGTATTTTTATTACTGTGCATAATTTTCATCTGTTTTATGGTGAATCTCTTCATTTGTTTCAAGGTTGGATCTGTATTTAATCAGCTTTTGCTTTTGCGTTGTAACGTGAACCTGAGTTACTCACTTTTTAATCCCAGGGCCATAACACAGATGTGCAGTCAGTGTGCTGGGACAATAGTGGGGAATACCTTGCCTCTGTCAGTCAGGACCTAGTTAAGGTTTGGTCAGTATCAACAGGCGAATGCATTCATGAGCTTAGCTCCAATGGAAACAATTTCCATTCTTGTGTGTTCCACCCAAGCTATACCAATCTCTTGGTGATTGGAGGCTACCAGGTAATTTACTGCTGACTCTAATTATGAATTCATGTATTGAATTTGATCTTTTTGAGGAAGTGTATAGCTCTGTTTGTAGATATGAATAAACTTGCCAAATAGAATTTTGTTTCATCTTTGTTGACAAGACTGCATAATTCAGTACACTTGATATTGGAGTTATTACTCTGTTAACAACTCTGTTATAACTCCGTTATTACTCTGTTAACCACACTGTTATTACTCTGTTAACCACACTGTTATTACTCTCCGGGAAAAAAGGCTCGCAAATCTCAAAGCAACTCCGTTATTACTCTGTTAACCACACTGTTATTACTCTCCGGGAAAAAAGGCTCGCGAATCTCAAAGCAACTCTGTTATTACTCTGTTAACCACAGTGTTAGGGAAGAACAGTTTCCAGATTCGAAGTCCAACTGGGCCTGAACCGTCAAGAACATCTCACGCATTACGCTCCTGTTTCCCGGCGGTGACCACCGTGCACACCCCGAGACCTGCACGCCCTGCCCAAGTGCTTCGTCCCGCTCTTCCGTCGCTGGCAGCGATCACCGTGCTCGCCGCGACACCTTTCGGCCGCCGCACCCCGTTGGCGGACCTAACCAACTCGAGCGGCTTGCGCAGTCATCACCTCTGGGTACTAGCACCGTCGCTGGAACCCAACATCACAGCCAGCCGCGGCCGTGTTGCCTCTTGCCACACAGTTGCCTCCAGCTTCCTCGTGGCTGCATGCTCAATCAACGCCACAACTGCTTTTCCACCACCTTAAGCCGACCCTCATTGCCGTAGGTGACCAGCGCAGCAATTGAAGGCTACTGATCACTGAGGATCTTGTGGTCAAGGTTGGCTTTGCTGCTGGACCGCTACAGAGCTTCCTACGAGCAGTTGCGTTCCTACGAGCAGTTGCGGTCGCGTCCCGGCACTCATCCATCCAAATCACCGCTACACGGTCACACCCTGACGAGCAATTAACGGTTAAAGCCTGTTTGCGCTTATTTGGGTTCCGTGGATTCTGCTCTACCCTACTAGCGTAGTTAATGTGGTTAACAGAGTCATTAATGGAATTGCTTTGAGATTCGCATGTCGTTTTTTACTGGAAAGCATAGAAGCACTACTCTTATCATATTTCTATATATCAATAAGATGCAACAGGAAGCTTGTTAATGCATCCTGTAGTGTCAATTCTAGTTGAGATGTCAGAATCACTGAGTGCAGATTCAGCAACTCTGATCGCATGGACCTGTGTAGCTAGTTAGCAGATTCCCTTTTAACAATGAGCTACAAGAGGAAGCTTGTTAATGCATCCTGTAGAGCTAAGTTTAGTTATGTAGTTGGAATCCCGGATCGCTGATTCAGCAATTTTGACCGCATTGACCCGGGTAGCTTGTTTTCTATAAGTTTCTCATTCGTATTCTGATCTTGTAGTCTCTGGAGCTGTGGAACATGGTGAAGAACCAGAGCATGACGGTACAAGCTCATGAAGGTCTAATCGCGGCATTGGCACAATCACCGGCTACTGGGATGGTTGCTTCTGCGAGTCATGACAATTCTGTGAAGTTGTGGAAATAACAATAACAACAATAACCATGCATCTAGATAGTACTTTTTTCCCTGGATACTGTAATTGATATTTCTCCGGCTGATGCATAAAATGTGGGTGAGCTGGGTATGGTGAGTGATTGTATTGTACTCCGGCAAATAAGGAAGAGTAGTAGCTTAAGGAAGTTGAGCTGTTTAGTGCTGATTGCAGTGAGTTTGTGAACGGGTTGTACTTACGTTGATAGGGTCGTGTAGGTCAGAAACAAGAAAGAAGAATATGACAGGCTTAAAGTAGCCGCTTGTTTTTATCATTATTTATGTGTTTATCATATGTAAACTGTAACATTCCCTGGTTCTATTGGAACTCGCTGCAATTTGCATCTGGTGGATAGTTGGAAATTCGGGAATATTATTAAATGTCTGATCGACATGAATAGTGCACCGTGGTTAAGCGACTGTTGCAAGGCATGCTCCAAAATGAAGGGCTTGAGGACACCATTAGTAACATACCTTGGTGATCGCAAGTTGAGTGCATCAGCATAAATTCTTTTGCTATTATAGTATAATACAGGTTGTCAAAATCTGGGAGGAAGGTAGAAAGGGGAAGGTGGTCAAGGGGCAAATCTTGACGGGTCTTATATAATGCAGTGGTCAAGGGAAACCATTTTTATAACTGGAAGGAAGAGGTAAACTTCAACAGAGGGAATGAACCTTTGTGGGCAATGGTGTCAAAGGCGGCGGCATCTTTGTTGGCTCTTGCAGTTGTAGCACTTCTTGTTTCCTCCTCTTTTTCATCAAATGTTTCTTGTTTCCTCCTCTTTTGCATCAAATGTTGCACCAGGTAATGGTCTCTGCTGCTTTCTTCTTGATCATATAAACGGATGAGCTGCAGTGCGAAATAAACATTTCTCTCATTCTATCTGAACTGAATTTTGTTATACCAGTACGTGCTTGCTTGTAGCCATGGCGCCCGTGAACGGTGTGGTGAACTGGTGATACATGACGGCAGAGCCTATTGCGAGGTGATGGTGCCCTGCAACATACCCAAGTGGACCTTGCTCTGCCTCCGTGCAGGGACCCCTGGAAAGTTGAAAGTTGAAACTCTTCTGTGATTTGCAAACACGAATCAATACACTAATGACGTACAAGTCTAATAAATTTTGTTTTTATGTTACCTTACTGTTGCCGTTTTCTCTGTGCACAAATGGTGATTTCAATGCAGTTCTTATGCTCACCGGAGCACAAGGTAAGAAAAATCAGAAGAAAGCTGGTTAAACTACCAAGAGCACAAGTTAAATTCCCGATCATTTCAGCTGTTAAGTCAATATCTGCTGGCCATGGAACCTTGGCCACTTGACGATGAGTGGTCTAGCTGCCTGTCCGCAACCATTGTTCTTCCGCACCGGCGGCGGCGCCGCCCCTCCACGACCCGGCGGCGTACCAGACGGTTGCTCTGAATGCTAGCCGCCGTGCGTACGGCCGTACGTTTTGGTTAATGACGGCAGTACGAGGTTTGTATGTTTCTGGCGTGGTCCAGAGTTGCCAGTCCTAGGATACTCAAATAAATGGCGTTTATTTCGGGGGCGAGGTGAGGTTGGTGTCGCTGGGTTTGATGTTACCGTCTGCGTTTTTTTAGATGATCGCCTTCTGCTTTGAAGAGGAAGATGAGTTACTGAGTTAGCAAAGGAAACACCTTCCGTTTACTTTGTATGGCCAGATAAACTCCCGAAAGGATTTTTTTTTTTTTGTACCTGATGTGAACCGAAATTCCTTTCCTGAGCGCGTCTGACTAGTAACCACATCTGAAACTTAAGTCTGACCAGTAACCACACCTTGTTCTGTGCTGGAACTGGGAAGTGCAGAGTATCTGGCATCACTTATTAGTACCTGAGAAGTACATCAAAATTCAGCAAAAATGCTCAGTAGAAGTAGATCTTCCTAAAAGAAGCGCATGCAGAACTCCGTGAGTACACGTAATCGTTCAACGTTGCTACCAGAGGAGGCGTTGATTCGAATCTATTGCCATACACATAACAAGAGAATAACATGGAATTGTACCTGTGCAACTTTGGTTGAAATGCGTACATGTATATATGGTTCAATAGCTCTTATTTAAACTGCACAAATACGATAGCTCGGTGAAGAACCGATAAACACACAGAATTCAAAAGTAAACAGGCACCGGACCGGCCTGATCAACTCGACCAGGTTTACAGACTAGACAAGGGGGAGAAGGTGTAGTTGACGTCCTTCTCAGCCTCCAGTTCGGCGCGCATGCGAGCATTCCACTGCTTCAGTTCTTCTCGTTCGGCCACTATCTGGGAGTAGGATTTGTACTTGGGCAAGGTGGTTCCGTCCTTGAGCTTCGCTTGGTCGCGCTTCCATAGGTGCTCGATGTGCTCGTCCATCTCCTGCATGGTCATCGATCGCCTCCCGGCCCTCCGCTCCGACCGCGGATCCATCGATCACCTCTTTCTCTGGTCGACGATTCGCCTTCTGAACTTCCCCTGGTTTTTCTTTGGTGACCTAATTTGTGCAATGTGTGCGGCTGCGGCGACGGACGCCGGAACTTTATGGGGAGAAGAACTAGCGCCGAGACCGGATACGATTTGGTTTATGTGGGCCACGACTTCGGATGGTTGGCAACCATACTCCCGCTTAACTGAACTAGGAAGGAAAACGCAAATTTTTTGCATGGCTGGCGATCCAGAGCAAGATACTGACCGCTGATAAATTACAAAAAAGAAACTGGCAATGCAGCTCTGTTTGCAAACTCTGTGATCAGGACGAGACAGCATCGCATATATTTCTGCACTGCAGTAATGCAGTTTACCAAACAAGTTTGGCAGCACGTAAATGATTGGAGGCAAAATACTATCTACACGGTGCCAGAGATAAATAAGAGCTTGGACGAGTGGTGGAATGAACAGATGAGTGATGACGGCACGAGAAAAGCGAGAGAAGAAGCAACGAGCTGCAGTGGTGATTACACATCATGGAACATACGTGTACTCTTGACGACGAATGCTGCCCTAATTATACTTGTGACGTGAATTATTACGGGACGATGAAGTGTTGCGGAGGATGCTAGCTTGATGGTTAAAAGGATGCGTTGGTCCTCCCTGGAGGTAATTATCCAGATGTTTATATCACCTCTATGTTGATGTACGTATTTTCTTGATTTCTTGAACAATATGTTTTTGTGTTCCTTGAATAATTGTGTAGACATATTGTTCTGTGAGTGAACGACTTTCTTCTTCTTCTTCTTCTTCTTCTTCTTCTTCTTCTTCTTCTTCTTTATGTTGTTCCGAACTAGAAAACTGGCCATTCTCATGGTATGCGCGTGGAGCGGTGGAGGTGGTGTTTTCTTTAATAATCACAGGCTGTGGTCGATGATGTCTCACGTAGCCTTTTATAAACATTTTGTTCTCTCAGGTTTCAGCGGATTGCTTAGACGATGTAATAAGGGCACGTCGGTATGTATTTTGATGCTGCAAGTCCAACCAATTTCCATGTTTTGGTAGTGTTATGGTGTGTCCATTTTCTTGCTCCGGAAAGATGTGTCTTGAAAAATGTTAGAGCAGCATTGATATGGACTTATTTGAAGTGTGGATATTTTCGCTCCCTGTGATGCTGTTTGAGGCCGTACGTACGCGTGATCGATTATTACAGCTAGAGGCATATGGAAGCCGAAGGAAGGAACTCGATCGGCAGCACCGTGCCGGAGTGTTAGTTATAAATTCCGAGTAGAATATCTGAATTATTTCAAGAAAATCTAGCTAGAATATCTGGATTTCAGTAACCGCGCATTGTTTGAAATGATGGCGTAAGGAAATGCAAGCATGGAGGTGATCAGGCGGCACAGGCATAGAGCCTGGAGGTCAGCTCCTCCATCGGCGCTGCACCGGATCCGCGCGCGGCACCAAGCACCGCACAGACGCATATTACGTAGGTGCGATCGAAAGGCCACGCTGTGCAGCTTGATCCGCGACGGGCGGACCGGATCGGCCGCGTGTCCCGCGTTGCCGCGAGCCGCACAGTTTTCCAGCAAAAGCCATGCCAGCAGCAGGGGGCGTGAGCAACCAATCCAACACTGCCTGTCCGTCTCAAAAAATAAAAAAAATAAAAAATAAAAAAATCCAACACTGGAAACTTAATTACTTCGGTTTGTGGACGCTCGCCTCTTTCGTGGAAAGGAATGGACCGGGCACGATGTAGCCGCTGCAATCAAGAACGAGGCGTTGCTCTCGTGTCAAGCCGGAGCAAATTAAGCAACCGAGTCGTTTGATTAGGAAGCGATCAAGTAGTCAGCCTAGCTTGGATAGGAGGAGTCTCGCAATAGGGTCGTCCTGTTGATTAGCCCTGCAATACGGTCCTGTTCATTATTCATTTAGTTAACCCTGAAAATAATCGTCTTGTTGATTAGCCCGTTAATCGACGGTGCTAAAAGAAGCAAGAGGGAGGAAGCTCGACATCAGACTTTTGGGAATCGGTGTAAGCAAGACAGAGAGGAAGCATTTGCTCGTACATGGCGTTTTATTTGTCGAGCTCGCCACCGTGTTCCTCCTCCCGGCAAGGAATCGCTTCGACGCATGTACGTAGCTACTTACTTATTGCAGATCTTCAAGCACGCAAGACAGAGGACGACAAGATGAACATGGCCAAGGAGGCTGCGCCAGCACCAGCACCAACGCGTGCGCGAGTTGATCGCACCCGGCGCAACTTTACGATGCGCTGAAAGCAGCCGCAGGCAATTAACAGATCAGCAAGCTGGCGGCGTGCCGTTGCGTTTAAGTTTAATCGGAGGAGCGATGCTCATTAGGATGGATCCCAGAGAGACAATCATCACATGGGTGTCACACTACTCTAAGGGACTCTCAGTTTCTCATCCAGAGACTCGAGAGAAGAGCTCTGCGGCCACCGGCCAGATTTAATTTGGAGACTCGAGAGCAGATCAAGCTCCGAGGTCACCGGCCAGATTTAATTTGCCACTTGCACGGATCTTTTTTGCGCCATCACGCGGTTTTGACTTTGAGAATCAGTTTTGGATTAATTACTGCTCAATATTTTATTCTCCTCCGAAGAGATGGTTTCATCCGCTATGGCCTATAAATAGCCTTGGATTGGAATTGGAGAAAAGGAAACAAAAGAAGCAAAGCAAGCAGGAAGAGAGAGAGAGATGAAGAGTGGCAACACAGCAAGCATTAATTATGACCCTGGTGTTGATGGGGGCAATCATTTTGCTGGCGATGACAGCTCCATTGGCCATGGCCCTCTCACAGGGGTCTGGTGATGGCACCAGGGTTGTGGCATACCGCCAATCCAGGAGACGTCTGTTACAGAATTGTTGGCCGTCAGGCTCGGTTTGTGTAATTGACAATGACTGCTGTTCTCGTCGATGCTGTGTTGGATCGTTGAATGGATGTACCGAGTTGCAATGTTACTGATATAATTTGGGTGACAGGATGCGTTGGTCTCCTTGGAGGTAATTGTCTAGATGTTTATGTCTCCTCTATGTTTATGTAATTTCTTTAATAGTGTGTTGTTATGTGCCTTGAATGATTTGCTAGCTCATAATACTTTTGTTGCTTTATGTTATTCTGAACTAGCTAGCTAGCAAACTGGCCGGTCTCATGGTACGCCAAGCAAATGGAGGTGGTGTTTTCTTCAATAATCACGGGTTGTGAGGGATGATGTCTCATGTAGTAGGCTTTTTTATGAACCTTGTGTCCCCGCGATTTAATTTTCTGTGGATTGCTAAGACGATGTAATCATGAATTAATAAGGGGCATGGTTGTTTGCATTTTGATGCTGCGAGGCCGGCCAAATTTCCATTTTCTTAAAATAATATCTTTCTGGCTGTGGGATGGTGTGTCATTTTCCTTGCTCCGGAAAGATCTGTCTTGAAAAACCGTGATCTCAACTTAATTATTTGGAACGTGGATATTCTCCATACGTACGTGTATCTATCTGTGATGGTGCTTCAGGCCGTGCGTGATTACAGACAGCTAGAGGAATGTGGAACTCGGCAGCACCTTGGCAGAGTGCTGTTTATAAATTCTGAGTATAATATCTGAATTTCAGTACCTGCAGTTGAACCGTGTTTAATTAAAATGATGGGGGAAATGGTGCTTCGTGGATGCTGCTTGTAATTAATGGTGCTTCGTCGCTAGCTCCCCATGCCGGTAGCAGCCACCCCGGCCGCTCCTCGATCCTTCCTCAACCGCAGCCACCGCATATATATGTATGAACATGGTGCCGGCAGTAGCAATGTACTGGTAGGTAGCATGTGTGACACCCCGTGTCACTGATGTACAGTTAGTGCACACCCAAATGAACAGAACACATAGATTCAAATCAAATCAAAATTCGAAATTCAAAATTGAAACAATGTTCAAATCATAGCTTGTGGAAGAATTCAAATTTTTGCACAACAACTCGAGCAACTAAAAATACCAGTGGGTAGCACTTATGAAATAAGAATTTAGGAGAATTTATGGTGATTTTATAAATTCATTTGCTAGCTCAAATAAATGCCAAAGCTTAAAAAGCAGCCAACTTCAATTTGATGCCATTTAAAATCCCTTTGGATTCCAGATGTGCATGTTGGCCAGCTGATAGATCTTTTCAAGATCTTTCTAGGGGTACCAAATTTTCGAATTTTGGAGTTTGTTTGGTGCTCCAAAACGTGTGCCAAAATTTGGGGAAATTCCTGCTTTTGATAAATCCGGGGAAACGAAAGATGCCCGAGGGCCCACTCGTCAGCCACCTACCTCTCTCTGCGCGCTCGCGGAAGTACGTCGCCGCGTGGCCGCCGACGTACGGCGACGCCGCACCGCCCCGGCCCCGTTCCGACAGCGCCGTAATCCCAAAACAACTCCCCCTCTCTGTCCGAATGCGCTCCCTCCCACTCATTCCCACTCCCCCTCTTCGCCGTCTGCCGCGGAAACGCCAACCCCGACCAAGCCAAACACCACCTTGAGCCATCTCCGGTACGTGGCGAAGCTCACCATGGCACCACCCTTCCTTTTTCCCGCCTTGAGCTCGTAAATCGGCCCGTCTTCCCCAACTCAGTCCGTCGAGCCCACTCCGGCGCCTCCGCGTGATTCAAGACCTCCGGTGAGCCTCGTCTTCAATTAATCACGCCACGTGAGGCAGCAAGCACTCGCGCACACTCCCTCATCTCTGTTTCCTCGAATCCGCAGCTCCACGCGACGCCATGTCATTTTTTCCCCGCCGCCCGTCGTGATGCCGTGGACGCCTCACCGGTGACCTCCCCTTCCAGTGCCCCTCGACGTCGACACGTACCTCGACGACGTCGCCCAAAGCTCCGTGACGCCGAAGCACCTGCGTGTGCACCTCCCCGTCGACCGCAACGAGCTACCGTCGTCGCCGAACCCCCGCCACCCGCCGTACCTCGTCGCCGAGCATTCTTCGGCCGTCCCTGCTATCTACGGGCCATCTAGGTGAACTCCCCACCTCGAACCCTACCTCTCCATGCTATCCGCGAGCCCAGCGAGCCACCAGAGCTCCCTCCGGCGAGCCGCGCCACCGCCTCCGGCGAGGATCCCGGCCACAGCACTGCGGACCACACGGCCTAGATCCCGTGTGGCCACGCAAGATTCGGTGTGGCCGACTCTGTAGTCAACCGTGTGCTCCCCCTTTTCGATTGGCTGGATCGTTTGTGGCTGGGATCGGATCTGCTGCGCCCATAGTCTTGTGACCCCGTGTGCGGCTTAGATTTGATTGGCCCTCATCTTTTCAAATCTTTTTCTGGTTTAGTTAAATTCCCAGAAAATCATAAGAACTTGTAAATTGCGTATAAAAATAAATACAACTCAGAAAATTATGGAACCAATTTTGTTAGCTTCCTTATGCTCAGATCTACCCAAATAAAACTTGTTTAATAAATAATGTGCAAAACTTGTTTAATTAATAATAAATTCTCTAGTGCTCCACAAATCCTGAACTTTGGCATACTTGTTAAGCTACTGATTACACACATGCAGAGCATTTTTCCACTATAATATGTGACTTAATAATTTTTCTATGATTTAAATCGTATGTTTCATTGTATAAATTAGTATAAATAATTCCTTCATCAATAAATCATGAAACTTCACCGTAAATCATTTTCAGTGGTGTACTTCACCATAAAAATGCCACTGGACATAAATTAATTTTAAAAATTAATTAAATTAAATAAATTACTTAAGCTAATTAAATAATTAACTTAAACAGTAATTAATTAAGGAAATACTTCAGACAAAAGTAATTAACAAAATAAATCTTTTGCACTTACAGTATAAATGATGTCCCATCAAGTAATTGAATTCTTAATTGCATCATATTATTGCATCTAACTTGCATTATTTTCCCTTGTCATGTCGTATAGTGATCGAGACGACGCCGGAGCCTCTGGACTTCCAGCTGCCAGAGGAGGTGCCGGAGGAGCAGCAGCAGACTGATGACTCTACTGACCCAGTTAGCGTAGCTCCTGAGCCAGGCAAGCCCCGGTGCATGCCTCCCTATTTAGGATTTTTACTTTCTCACTTGATTGGGGCTAGTAATTGATTGTGCATTAGGTTTATTAGGAATTGATGTGAAGCCTTAGAACTGCATTAAGATTACCCTTCCATATCCTACCTTGTGTCCTATTTTTGTAGATGTGGTTTAGGTTACGTTAGAACTTGCTAGGCTTAGTGGCTAGCGGACGGTAGAAGTTGAGTGGTAGGTCCCACTCGCATGATAGGAATCACCCTGGATTGTACTAGCTGGATTTAGGATTTGTTGAGACCGGACGGGGAATTGATTGTATAGGATGGTTAGAGAAGGCTGGGCCTTCACGGTGGTGTAGCCCCGTCTGTGTCGATTAAGGACCGTTCGTTGTTGGCCTTGTTGAGCAAGTTCGAACGTACTGATCATATGCTAGTGTTTTTATGGGCCTAGTAAACCTAGTAGCATGTGACGTCCTAGTGTCTAGCGTATACTTGCACTTTCTATCATGGTACTCGGGAGAGAAGGGATGCCTCCCAATCGGGGCGTACGTCTGGGACGGGGACCGTGCGGGAGGGTCTTTCTCGGGAGGTGTGAGACCCAACCAGCTCTAGGGGGGAACAGCGTAAACGGTTGCTGCATACGACTTTTGCGCGTGTGTGGCGTGTGGTCAGGTTTTCTCCTGCATGATGTACATCGATGCCGCCGCTCTCGGTCAAGAGCAACCTTGCTCACTGAGTCACCTCGTAGTGTGATATGATTGGTGATATGATGATGCTAGTTTATTACTATTATATTATTATCTTATTAATATTATGCTGCTTATCTGATGTTTGGTTACTTATATCTGTTTTAGATAAGTGCACTGTATTATTGGTTAAATACTTAATTTGAAATAAAACTTGAAAGTAAGGACTAAGTAATTAGTGCGGGTTATGCAATTGAGTCAGCCTACCCCTTTGTAGCATTTGCATTTTAGGAGTCGGCTGTAGTTAGTCACGTTGACGGGTAAGTCTTGCTGAGTAACTAGTATTCAGGGTTTGGCTCTTTATGTTTTTGTGCAGGTATAGATTTTGCTTCCGCTGTTGCTTGGTGGAGTTCCTCAGCAGGTTCACATCGCAGGGCTTCGATGTGCGGCCACGTTTCGTCGAGTGTTGTAGTATTGTATCTTTTAGATTTTCGCTGTGCTACTCTCGTGTTTTAAATCATTTGACTCATGTAATAACTTAAAGATGTAAAAATTTGAGCTTTTTGTGTGATGTACTGTTGCATCTGTTCATCAGCGCTTTACCGACTCTATCCCGTGAAAAGCGGAGACGCTCCAGCATGCATGGGCAGGAAGGCAAGGTATATATCCCTTCCTCGGTGGCTGGGCAGGGCACATCATCTCCAGCAAGCAAGCCCGCGCACATGGAGATGCATGTATGGTCAGGCACATCACAGGCGTAGAGCCTGCAGGATCGAGCCCACTCGATCGATAGGCGCTGCATCATCGATCGGATCCGCGCGCTCAGATTTTCCAGCTGCCGATCGAACCGCGAGGCCACCATGCCTGCCGGGGGCGTGGGCAACCTCCCTGCCTGCGCCAGCGCTCGACGCCATGCATGCATTCCCTTCCAGCGCGCGGAGGTCAGGCCGGGATGCTTAATTAACCAGCTCGATCTCCTATGGCACCAAGTACGTACGTTCGGGTTTGCCGCCGGCGGCTCTTTGTGAGAGATTGTGTAGCTAGCTAGGGTACGTCACAGTAGGGGCAGTTCGTATAAACGCACAATCTCTCACTTCGGATGGTTGCCAACCATACGGGGCCCGGCCCAGTGGCGGAGCCAGCAAGAAACTGTAGGAGGGGCCGGACGGGCAAACGTGACAAGGTAGATCAAAGCCTTCGAATGTTAGGGAATGGCGTTGGACGTGCGGGTCTCGGCATTTGCCAGCGTTTTTATTTGGCTGGTGCTTTGCCTCCTATAACCGGGGTCAATTTGCTGTCAACAGGACTGGCTGACTCGCATGCTTGAACCACTCGTCCCTTTTTGGGTCTAGACTAGATGTTCCAAATTCATGCTCGATAGGAGCAACGAGTGCAGATGAGCTCGTGCAGTCGTGCTCAGGCGTTGCCATGCTAGACTTTATGCATAACTCTCACCGATTCTCGTCTCTTCTCTTGTTCTTCCCAGCAGGATCTTCAAAAACTTTTCAAGACAAGGGGGGGCCGTGGCCCCGGCTGGCCCATGGGTGGCTCCGCCAGTGGCCCGGCCCAATACAGAGTCCTAGGCACAGTACACGTACAACTTTGGCTTAAATGGCGTTCAAAGTATTCCACTCGCTAGGATCTTTGTAAATAAGCTTGCTCTGACCTTACCTTTCCCTCCTAGCTTTGAGAGCAATACTACCTGTAATAACACAATGAACTTATCCTACTTAGGGAACAGGCTGGCATAAAGGCATTCAACCATAGGACCGAAAGAAGATGATGAAGATTTTCACACCCATCCTTTTCGCGTGTAGAGCTTTCTCCTCCCGTTTAACTGAACTAGGTTGTACTGAAATGAAAGAAAAAAGAAAGGCTCAAAGTTCACTCCATCATAAACATATTTGTACCCGAAGTGGGCAAATGGCATGCAAATTAATTAGAAATTCGTGGGCGATCGAGGGGAGTGAACGTAGTTCAAATTCGAACGGTGACTCGCGATGGAGAGCCCTGCCTTTCTATATGATCATCTTTTACGTTTGGAATAACTACGCCCCTCTAAAGTGTAAGTTTTTCTTATGGTTGGCACATCGGCAGCGACTAAGCACAAGGGACCGTTTGTTTCGACACAACATGAGGGATTCCGGAGAATACCGTTTTTGCACTCAGAATGAAGACATTGAGCACCTCTTTCTCGGGTGCCCCATAGCGATCAGCATTTGGCATGCCCTTAGACTCCCCACTCCACATTCAGATAGCTCCCTAGAGGAATTGTGGCAAAACTTGGGAGTTCTTAACTCAACCAAACCCAAGATTAGGAGTGCTGTTCTGACGATGATTCTCTGGAACATTTGAAAATGTAAGAATGCCAAAATTTTCAGACATGAAGATGAATCCAACTCTTCAGTTGTTGCTCGTTGCGTTGAGGACCTGACCTTATGGTCAAATAGATGTAGCCAACCCGTAGATCATGCTCTCATGATAGCTTGGTGTGAGAGATTTTCTCCTTAGAGTGTATTTAGTTTTTATTTTCATTTTCTCTTGTAATCTCAATGTAATCATAATTTTGTAGCAAACTGTTTATTTGCTACCCATGCAATAAAAAGTTCAGGCAATCTTTAGAAAGAGTTGCCGTAGTTTCCTTCAAATTAATCATTTACGTTTTGGTCGCGAGATTTTACAGTCCTGCCACTATCGAGGGTGAATGGTAAAGAGTGATTCTTTTTTTTCGCTGAATGGTGATGTGATCTGAGAAGTTATCCTGAACTGAACAGGACTTAATGGCCGCGGATGTACCTGTGAAGAAACCCCCTTTTTTGCTTTGATAACCAAACTGCCTTTGATTTTACAATTCATGTGTTAATCTGCATGCTGCGACTCTTTCGGGTTGCGTTTGAGGAGACCGAACAGCTACAATTTTCTTCTCAGTTGGTGGTGCTGTTTGGTCTTATTAGAGTTGCTGATCGATCAGGTCTCACTAGACGTGCGTGTTGCTCTTTGTAGATGCTTGAGAAATTTGTATACTCTGGAATGAAAAGATGCTTAAATCGTATTCTGAAGTTCGTTGCGAAGCTAGATTTTGTTACCTCGTGCTTCGAGTTGGCATACTCCAAAGAAGATAATATATAATGAATTGTAAACGGTGTATATATGGTTCCATAGTTCCCATTCAAACTAATATACCACTAGGATATCCGCTGGTGTACTGCACTCGGTGAAGAACAAATATAGAACACTTCAAATTCGAAAGGGAACAGGCACATGGCGTTATCAACTCGACCCGGTTAATTTACAGACTAGACAAGGGCGAGTAGGTGTAGACATTGCCATCCTTCTCAGCCTCCAGTTCGGCGCGAAGGCGAGCTTTGTCCTGCTTCAGGATTTCGATTTCTGCCATGATCTGGGAGTAGGGTTTGAACCTGGGTAAGGTGATTCCGTCCTTCTCCCTCGGTTGGCCAAGCTTCCATAGGAGCTCGAAGTACTCATCCACCTCTTGCATGGTCATCGATCGCCCCCTAGCCCTCCGCTCCTGCCGCAAAACCATCGATCACCTCTTTCTGGTCGCCGAATCGCCTTCTGATCTTCACTTTTTTTTATTTTTTTGTGACCTAACTTGTGATCTGGCCGTGCTGCTGCTGCGACGCTCGCCGTGACTTTTTACGAACGCACCGAGACCGAGTACGATTGGTTGGTTTTACGTATGTGGATCAGGACTTTGGAACTGTTGTTTGGTTGGCGACCATATGGCCCGGCCCAATGCACAGCCGAAGGCAAATCAATTCATAAACCGGTCAAACAAAATAGAGGAAATTCCCCGTATGGCCTCCAAACAAATGGCCATGCCTTCTATGACCCTTCTAGGAACGAACTTCCTCCTGAGGCCCAAAACCAAATTTCAATTCCTTCGGCCTTCTGTTACTCTTTCTGTCAAAATTGCCTCCCAGCCGATGCAAATGGTCGATTCTACCCCCTCCCTCTCTTCTGCTCTCTCCAGAAAACGATTCGGGACAGGAAAAAAAACTGAATCGAGCGAACATGGCGGATGGCGGCTCGCCCACGCGCGGCATCCTCGCCGCGGGCGCCTCCTCTAGCCTCGCCGCGGGCACGGGATCCTCCATCCTCGCAACGGGCACGGCCTCCTCCATCGACGCCGAGTCGACGGCGCCCGCCCAGGATGACCTCGCAGCGCCCGCCCCCAGATGCGTCGCCGGCACCGGCTCGACGGGGCTCGCCGCGGGCCCGGCCACCTCCAGCATTGCCGCGGGCTCAGCCATCGACGCCGACTCAACGACGCTCGCCTGGGATGCCGGCGCCCACCTCGCTGCGGCCGCCACCAGATGCGTCGCCGGCTCCGCCTCGACGCATGTCACCGCGGCTGCGGCCGTCTCCCACCTCGCCGCGGCGGCAGGCTGCGGCAGGCTCGCCCACGCTGCCTGTAGGGGATCCCGACGACATGCAGAGTGCTTCAATAATTGGATCAAGCAGCACAAGTCCTTAAACTTGGATGACTTCATAGACAAGTTGAGACAGTTGCTTATGGTCAAGTGAAATCAACGGAGGAAAATATCAAAGAAACTCGATGGCCTTATTTTGCCCCACATAATCAAGCAGCTGAATGAGAAAAGTAGAGAGTTGAACTTGGAAGTGGAAGAATGTTCTGAAGAAGTGGCTGAAGTGACAGCAATGGGTGGCAGTGGCTTCCGGTTTGTGGTCAACCTAAATGACAGAACATGTTCTTGTAGAGAATGGCAGGTTTCTGGTATTCCTTGCAGCCATGCACTAGAATTCATCACATCACTTAACAATGAACCAATAGAAAAATATGTTGACCTGTATTACTCCATTGACAAATTTAGAGTTGCATATAGTCAGTTGATTCCTGCTATGCCTGACAAGACCCAATTGCCCAAAGCTGATCATGGATTTTTCATGTACCTGCCCTTATTGAAAGCCGTAGCTGGTAGGCCTAAAACCGAAAGGTTTAAAGGCAATGGTGACAATAAAAAGAGAAAAGGCCAGCACCAGTGCCCTATTTGCCTGGACTACGGACATCACTGGCATAATTGCAAGAAGGGTAGACCGGAAGCCATTGCTGCTTGTATGGGCTTATTTTCTATGTTTGTTTTTTGTAAATAACTCATTGCTGACTTCCTCATTCTTATTTGTAGAGGAACACCAAAGAAGAAGGGAAAGAAAGCCAACTCTACTCAAAGTTCCATTTTGCCTTTGGAGGAAGATGCACCAGCAGCATCCATGTCTTTTCCACCAAGGTTTGCAGTTTCTAACTTCCTTTCATGTTTATTCACACGTGTTGGATTCTTAGTTCCTACTTTCTCATCTAGTCAAACGTTGAAAATAACAACTCACAACAAGAGGAAACATGTCGAGTCTACTCCTAAACCATGTCAAAGGCAATTCTAGTTAGTCCTATTTTTTGTTGATGTTTTCTGTTACCATGAAGAGACTTTCTTGTGAAAAAACTAATGTACCACTTCTCATTAATTACTGCCGGTCTTTGGAGGTTTCAAGTAAGAAAAAAGGACAGCATACTAACAACAACTCTGGAGCATCAAAAAGGTCAATAAGTGGCTCAAATCAGCCTGAGCCTCTTTCCATTGACCTTCCAATACACATGGAGCAACATGTGAAGGGCAAGCAAAGGAAAAAGGCCAAACCAACAAAGAAGAAAGAGGTTCCCCTCAAAGCAGCGAACAATCCAAAAGTCCCACTTGACAGCCCCTCAATGTGTACAAGAAGCAAAAGAGGTCCTGCTAGCCCCGCAATGAGCACAAGAAGCAAAAGAAGACTCATCATCTAAAATCTATCATGATTTGATCCCTCTTATGTATGCGGCTATGTGTGTATCTCTCAATGTTGTATGAGGCTGTATGTGCGTGTACCGTATTTATTTGTGAACTTATACACTTGTGAAACTTTGAATTCGACAAGTTAATCCAATTGTCATGTGTTCTTGCATCTTGTGCAGATCATTTATTTTTTTCCGATTACAAAATTAAAGTATGAAAATAATGCTCATTTGAAAATAACAAGCCAAGATATACAATTTTGAAACAAAATACACATGTAAATTAATAGTCATATTGACACGATTTATTTGAACATAAATAAAGTCCATTTCAAATCAGGGGTAAAATAGTATTTTTACCCTCCATTTAACACCTTTAAGTCTCAAAACTAACGGTAGAGCCATAGAAGGAATTGAAATTTGGTTTTGGGCTTCAGGAGGAAGTTCATTCCTAGGAGGGTCATAGAAGGCATGCCCATTTGTTTGGAGGCCATACAGGGAATTCCCTCAATAAAATATGGCGAAGTAACGTAGAATATTTGGTGCCGGTGGAAACGATTTACGTGTGTGTGTAGCGTTCAACTCCCGTTTAACTGAACAACGTTTACTGAAATGAAAGAACAACAAAAGGCTACGTTCATTCTCCATTGAAACATATTTGGACCTGAATGGCATGTAAATTAGAGGCTCGTGAGGATGAGGAAAGTACACGTGGTTCAAATTTGAACTGGTGTCCACGGAAGGCCCTGTCTATATGGCCATCATTTACGTTTTGCTCGCGAGATTTTACTAGCCAGCCGCTGTCGAAGGTGAATGGTCAACAATGATTCCTTTTTTTTTTTTCACTGAATGGTGCCGTGACCTGTGAAGTTATCCTGAACTGAACAGGACTTCATGGCCGCGGATGTCGGGTGCCCTGCCTACTGAAGAACAAGGACAGATGCTGATTTAATGGTAACCTGCCCGGTGCAATTAGTGCCATGAACAAGGGCGCTCTCTCTCTCTCTCTCTCTCTGTCTATATGGCCATCATTTACGTTTTGCTCGCGAGATTTTACTAGCCAACCGCTGTCGAAGGTGAATGGTCAACAATGATTCCTTTTTTTTTTTTCACTGAATGGTGCCGTGACCTGTGAAGTTATCCTGAACTGAACAGGACTTCATGGCCGCGGATGTCGGGTGCCCTGCCTACTGAAGAACAAGGACAGATGCTGATTTAATGGTAACCTGCCCGGTGCAATTAGTGCCATGAACAAGGGCGCTCTCTCTCTCTCTCTCTCTGTCTATATGGCCATCATTTACGTTTTGCTCGCGAGATTTTACTAGCCAGCCGCTGTCGAAGGTGAATGGTCAACAATGATTCCTTTTTTTTTTTTCACTGAATGGTGCCGTGACCTGTGAAGTTATCCTGAACTGAACAGGACTTCATGGCCGCGGATGTCGGGTGCCCTGCCTACTGAAGAACAAGGACAGATGCCGATTTAATGGTAACCTGCCCGGTGCAATTAGTGCCATGAACAAGGGCACTCTCTCTCTCTCTCTCTTATATGTATCTACAGTAGTAGAAGCAACCAAAACTAGGCACGCGTCTCTCACTTCTTCTGTTCCAGGAGTTGCTATATTCATCGACCATGAGGAGTGTAAGTGCCCGTGCCAAATACCACTCAAATGTTTTTTTGGTCCTAGATAGACTAGAGCCTTATTTCTCGGAGTTATTCCACTTCTTCTCGTTTCCCCCCTTTTGATCTATGCATTTCTCGGCGCGCGGAGCTCGATCTAGAAGCTTTTGTGCCTTCTCATAGAATTCTTCTTTCTCCCTCTTTCTTTTCTTGTTTGTTTTCCTTGCATGATATAGTTCTTCTTAGCGTTATTATTATCACTAGAGATCTCTTTGAAAGGAACACGAGCAGTACGTACGTAGCAGCTAGCTATATATGACACAACTTCCTTGTTACTCCGCAGGCAGCAATGAACTACCAAGAACACAGGATAAACTTCCTCCAGGATGCAGCAGCTAAGTTCCCAATCATCTCGGCTGGTAAGTGAAAATCTCTTCACGTAGCCTTGTTATCATAATGCACGCGCAGCAACTTAGTACTTCAAACATGTGGAATTATCATCCATGGAACCTCTACCGTTGCTCTTCAGCACCGTTGGCGGCGGCGCCGCCCGTTCCCGACGCTGGCGGCGTACCAGACGGCTTGCCTGAATGCTGGCCGCCGTGCGCGCGTACGGCCGTACGTTTCAGTTAATTACGGCAGTACGAGGTTTGGTTGCTTCTGGCGTGGTCCAGAGCTGCCAGTCGTAGGATACTTAAATGGCGTTTGGTGTCGCACGGTTTGATGTCACCGTCTGCTTTGAAGAGGAGTACTACTGAGTTCGGAAAGGAAATCACTTAGGGCAGGTACACGTAATCATAAGACGATTAATAAGACCACATATACAATGGATGGTTGTTTTAGTTGTTTCATAGAAATTTCATACTTTCTTTATTTGTGGGTGAAAAAAGGAATATTTATAAGTTGTATGGCAACCACAACTCGTACAATGGTGTGAAAGCCGTCTCATACTCTAAATTTTAGCGTATGAGGCGGTTGCCTCGCGAAACAACCGTCTTTTTCTCTCACCTCCTCTCTCTCTTCCATGTCATCAAAAATCTTATGTGGCAATGCATGAGACGGACTATAAGACCGTCTATGTGTAGCGTTGTACCTACCCTTATATTTGCTTTGTATGGCCAGATAAACTCCGGAAAGGATTTTTGTACCTGATATGAACCATGCAATTTTTTCCGCACTTCTGAAACTCTGGCCGGTAACCACATCCGTGCTGGAACTGGGAAGTGCAAAGTATCTGGCACCACTTACTACCTGAGAAGTACATCTAAATTCAGCAAAAATCTTCACTAGAAGTAGATCGTTCCAATTTATTTTTACTACATTCCGTTCTCTGCTTGGAATAGTCTATGCCAACAAAATTGTATCCTACAAAAAAATAAAGAATTTTCAAAAGTTCTACCGGCAACAATACCCTGAGAGCTGAGATCAGGATAATTAGCGCAACCCGCCGGATGCCGTTGCTGATGAAGTTCCTGGTGATTCTCAGGCGGCTCTTACCTTGGGAAAGAGCTGGCATTTCACGAGCCTTCTGCGCCGACGACCTTTGCGTACCCGGCATGGCAGGAGTACAACGGCTGTTTCGAGCTGGCACTTGGGCAATCCATGGTGAGGAGGAGACTTGGACAGTCGTGGCAGTTCCAGTTGTTTCTTAACATCTTGGTCATGGTGTGTGCTCACTGTCATTGTTACTGAAGGTGCGCGATGTGGATCAGAAGCAGAGCTACGGTGTGTGCTCCACCTATGGAGCTCAGGTTATGGTAAGTACGAATGCACGATCTTTCCCCATTTTTCTGATCTCGATCCTGGAAGCTTCAACCCAGTTTCCCAAACATCTGAATTCATTATTTGAGCAGAGATATATAGCTGCTCATCTTTCAGATGTGCAAGCACAGCTTCAAGCTCCACCTTCATCAGTCTTATGATAGCTGTCCATACACAATGCACGTTTTCCTTTCCAAACATGCATGATCTTGGTGTGCTGACTGTTTTTCACCATTGTTGTTTGGAACGAAGCACGGGAGGAGGAAGGTGCTCCTGCAACCGGCGATCGCCGTGGACGAGCCGGTGTACGTGAACGCGAAGCAGGTCAAGGGCATCCTCCGGCGGCGCCTGGCCCGCGCCAAGGATGCGAGGGAGCGCAGGGTCTCCATGAAACGCAAGGTAATGGAGTCGAAGTCTATTACAGATTGTTTTTATTCGAGCTCAAATGCTCAATTTTGCACTAATAACTGGCCGGTGCACCGGCGGCGTGTCGCAGCCGTACCTCCACGAGTCACGCCACCTCCACGCGGTGCGCCGCGCGCGCGGCACGGGCGGCCGCTTCCTCAACACCAGGAGCCTCGCCGGAGAGCATGCCGCGGCTGGCGGCAGCAAGAACCCGGGCGACGCGCCGGACGCAGGAGGCCGTGGCAAGCGACTTCTTCCGCACGACGGAGCGCGGGGAGGCAAAGTGGAACACGCCGACGTCGAGCGGCCGCAGCGACATGCTCAGAGTCTGATGGCGGCGGCGCCAGTGGTCGACGCCGGCGGGCGGGCGGCAAATCATTCTTGGCTGTAGGGTACGTCAGTGCAGCAGTTAGAGGTGCAGATTCTTGTCAACCAAAACTAGCCGTGGTCATTGCTGTTGGGAGGGGTGTTCTCTCGCGTATTGAGTGAAATTCAGAAATGTACCTTTCGCATTGGCAACTATTCTATCCTGTTTCTAGCGTCCAAGACTTTGAAGATAAGATGGTCAGAATGACAAAGGATTAAACAGCTATGGTTTTATCTACATAATTAGGTTTTTAGTTTATCATCTTACTTTGGCGAACGGTACATACAACTATTGCTGGAACAGGTCAGATTACAGCAGATTTATGTTCCAGGCAACGATCTGATTCCTAAAAGATACTGGAATTCCATGTCCAATCCAAATACAAGAGACTCTATACCAGATGAACATAACCAAATGCACAACAGCAAACATAAGGTGCCAGATAAAAAATGATTTAACTTCCCATCTGAAGCAACTGAAAAACTTATAAGAAAGAAATGCCGAATACAAAACAGGATCCATCCGAGGCTTCTAAACAAGATAGCCCCCAAACAGTAACCCATATGTTGGAAAAAATAGAACCGCTAACTAAAGAGGACTCTTAATGGTTCCGTTCCATTCCAAGGCAACAAGTTGCATTTCGATTTATGCATGATGACATTGAAGAATGAAACAATCAAACTTGCCTTTTCGAATATTGTAATATCCAAAAAGAAGGTGCTTTATGCATGCACATACACCTAGCAGAGCCATCAGTTTTCTCGACACAGTTTATGGTAAGGTAACGACCAAAACAAATAATCCTGAATCCTTGATTGTCTACCACAGATGTCCAATTTGTGAAAAACTAAATACCATCCTATCAAATAAAAAATCTTGAAAAACAAATTTTGGACCGTCAGAACTACTTCAAGCATTTGAACTCAATACCGAGATAATATGTTCTGACTTCAGAGTTCCGAGGCAGAATAAGAAGAAAATTTGTCAACTTAATTGCTGCAACTCTGCTAAAATAATATGTTCTATTGACAATGAAATATGACAACCTTCATTTTTATCTTTCCTTCCATGAAAAGTTAATCCCAGGTGATAAAGGCTGTGATCAGTAAAGATTTTTGGTTGGCTGTGGCGGCAGCAGCCGCTGTTTGCTACTCACATTGCTACAGTACAAACAGCACTCTGCAAGCAGCTGCTGTTCCGATCACAGCCAAAGCTGTTTTTGCAAACCTTAAATTGACTGCATCATGTTTCAAAAGAACAAACCTTCTCAGCTGGAGCTTATTATGTAGGTAAGCTTAAGAAAACACCAAATTACTGAATGCTAATATCATGCCGCTAACTGAGTTTGCCATAAATCACAATCACAGATGACATTATAAACTAAATCATCCAATCAGCCAGTCCCCATGTTTAACACTAACTTTTTTCCCTGCCTAACTGCATTTGTAGTAGAGATATGAACAGCAGGCATTTTTGGCATATGGACCCAAAACAAGCTAATGGTATTGTCAAGTCACAGGTCATCCCATGCCGAGACAGCTGAAACAAAACCAATCGAAGAATGTAGTAGAGTAGTCCCAGCATTTGAACACAGAGTGTTTGGTTATGATAAAATGTCCTACCACAGATCAAAATGCAAATTAACAGTTGAGACAAACACAAATGTTAAAATTGACTGAAGCTTAAAATCTCACAGTTAAATCAGGTGGCCACATATGATTCAGAAAATTTGAAAGAAATGTATTTTCACCCCTTACTTAGCACTGTAATCTCAAAAGCACCTCTAGACATTGCCATTTCAAGTAGGATTTATCCGATTGACTTCCCAGCAACATAATTTTGCAAACAAATTCATGAGCAGTGTAATTTCAATTGAGGCAGTAACCCCAGCAGTGTCAACAGATAAGGTAACATACATCAACAGGTAACCACATCATGCTCAGAATTACATAATGTCATCAAAATTTCTTCAGTAAATTGTGTACCACGTCCATCAATTATGCGTAGAACAGCCTTATTTCCCCACAAAGGGAAGGAAAATCTAACCTCAGGAATTATGAACCTAATCACCAACCAACCCTTACCAATTGTTAGTTACTCAAAGAGAAATGCTCAACCTTCTCGGCATCACCTTCCTATTTCGCCTCTCTGGCGGCCGGCGGGGAGGAAGCGTTTTCTTCCTTCTTTTCCTCACCGGAGGACGGCGTGGAGGCCGCTGGAAGCTCCGCTCCCTTGTCCTTCTCGGCCTCCGCCGCGGCCTCAGCTTGGGCGGAGACGGCCTTCTCGGCCTCGAGCACGGGCTTGTAGTAGTCGGCGTGAGCGTCCATGCAGTTCCTGAGGTTGATGGTGGTCTCGGCGCAGCGCTCGACCATGTTGCCGCCCTCCTTGTCGGACGCGTCCACGCAGTCCATCCACGCGACGAAGGCGTCCTTGCAGCCCCCGCCCTTCATGAATAGGCAGAACCCGCACTCCCCTTCCTCCTCCTCCTCCCCCTCCTTCACTTCCTCGGCTCCCGGCGCGGCTGGCTCCGGGGCCGGTTCTTGCGGCGCATCTTCTTGGCCGGCCGCGGACGGCGCGCTGGATGTGGAGGACTCCTTCGCGAGGTCGGGCTGCTGCGCCGCGGGATCAGGGGACGCCATTGCCGTCTACGCGGGCTGCTGCGCGGGAGAGGTGTCGCTGGGGTTCGGGAGCTGCGCGAGGTGGCGGGCGGAGCTTCTTGGGGAGGAAGAAGAAGCAGAAAAGACGGCGCCGCCCGTGGAACACGTCGAGTTGGTGTTGGTCTCCGAGATTCCTTGTGGGCCGGTGGGCCGTGGGCTAGTTATTTCACATTTCAAGCGAAACACGTCGGCCGCTCAGCCCATGAACGACGGCCCAATCGGCGGCGGATAAGAAAAAATTTATCGGCGGCGAGAGGCTGCACCCCTTCACTCTCCGTTCTCCGGCTCCGACGCCTCGCTTCTCCCGCCATGGCCACCGCCGCCGCTGCCGTCGCCGCCACCTTCCGCTCCCTGCTCCAGCCAGCGGCGGCGAACGGTGTCCCCGTCCCTCTTCCTAGCGTCCGGTTCCAGAGCCTCCAGCGCCACCGCGTCGGCCTCCACCTCTTCGCGTCACTTCCTGGCCGGCCCATTCTGCTTCCGCCCTCCGCCGCTGCTGGCGAAGCCTTCTCTTCAGACGGCGAAGACTACGCTGACGAAGACGAGAAGTACTTCGACGAAGAAGACGAAGAGGATGAGCCGGAGGAGGAGGTTGAGGCCCCGCGAGCTTACTCCTCCCCGCAGAGCCGGCCGCCCCGCGGCCAGGATCCCGGCCGTCTCTTCGTCGGCAACCTGCCGTACACCATGACCTCCGCCGAGCTCACCGAGGCCTTCTCCGAGGCCGGAAGGGTTGATGATGCGCAGGTAACCCATTCAAAATGGGAAATTCCCTCTTTGTTTCGCCTCCCTGGGCCAATTCCTGAACATCATGGTTGCTGATGGTTCCCATTCCTGCAGATAATATATGACAAGGTCACCAACAGGAGCCGTGGCTTTGCATTCGTCACCATGGCCACCGCCGAGGAGGCTGCCAAGGCCGTACAAATGTTTGATGGCGCAGTAAGTTTCACATCAATTGTGTCAATTCTTCTACAATTCACAGAATAGGGGTCTTGTGGCTATGAATGCTTTTGTGTGTGAGCTGACGAGATCATGACATGTGTCTCAATGAAGCTGCTGGGAGGGAGGACGGCCAGGGTGAACTACCCAGAGGTGCCACGGGGTGGGGAGAGGAGAACAGTCACCATGAGCGGCCGCAGGCGTGACGATGGCACGTACAAGATTTATGCCGGCAACCTTGGGTGGGGAGTGCGCGCTGATGCACTGAGGGCGGTGTTCGAGGGGCAGGCCGGCATGCTCGACGCCAGGGTCATCTTTGAGCGTGAGACCGGACGGTCCAGAGGGTTTGGGTTTGTCTCTTTCCAGACTGCAGAGTATGCACAGGCTGCTTTGGAGGCTTTGGATGGAGTGGTATGTTCTCTCTTGATCTTGGACAATGTTGTTCCGTTTCCGCTCCATCGTTTTGTTCAATTAGCAAAAGTCATTCTTAAACTGCTACCTGAATTGGATTATTTAATGCAGCTGCAGTAAGTTAAAAGTGATTTTTCATAGTATTTTCTGCACAAAATGATGGGTGTGGTAGGTATTAGCCAATGATCGGATTAGACAATGCACAACTTCTTTATGTACATATTTTCTGCAAGGAGCTTGTCATTTGGCAATCAAGTTTAGTTTTACTTGAGGGTATCAAATTTTATTTCACAGAACTTTTTTCCACAATGAATCATACTGGTAACATGGAAGTGTTAACCAATTGCTAGACTGGACCGGACAATGCACAACTAACAAATGTACTTTATCCAAGTAACTTTGTGAATTGAGATTTTCATGGACATGTTAAGTTTTACTTTACAAATCATGTTTAATCACCATGGCAAAGCAATGGGTAACATGGTTATGGGATGGCAATGCAGGAGCTGGAAGGGAGGCCACTTCGACTTAGCCTGGCGGAACAGAACCCACCAGCTGGTTCTCCGCCTAGCGCTGTGCAGAGACATCAGGAAGAAACTGATTCAGACACATCTGATGCAGAGACGGAAGTAGCTTCAGAATCATCTGAAGCAGATTTGGAAGACAGCACATTACAAACAACTGCAGCATATTAATGACTACGAGCCAGAAGTTACAATATGTTTTATAACGAGTCAAATTCTGCTATTCAATCCCATTTCGTATCTGTATGAGTAAAATTTTGACAACAGTGCTGGAATAGTGAGGTTTCAGCTATAGATACTAGAATATTTTAGATATCTAGATACTGCATTTATTGTTGTAATGTACTCTTCAACAATATGTTGATGTAACGAGCAGCTGTTCAGCCGTTTGCCCTGTAACTGTTTCATTTTAGTTAGGGTGTCAACTCACGTTTTTTCTGTTAGACCTTTATTGAAATGAATCGGAGCAATATGTATTACATTTTGAACTTCTATGAATTTCAGATAAATTTTAAGCTTTATTATCGCCAATTTTTTTCCATAATAATAAAATTTATTCGAATTATTTCAGGGCATATAGCAACTGTAATGGCAAAAATGCACTTAAAGTACCATAGGCTCATAGAAACCAATTTCAGATCACATGGCAATTTTAATATCGTCAAACTATAACAGGGTAGCACACCAAAAATATTTCAGTCATATTGGAATCTGGAACATGGCGCTAAGGAGCAAACAAATGGAAATGTTTCAGAAACCATGCACTCTCCCGATCAGCTATCCTGGACAGTGGTGCCACTTTCAAGCTGGGCATCCGCAGATGCATCGAGGTCCTGAGGAAAGAAGAGTCTGCAGGTTGACAGATCAAAATTTCAGAATGAAACATGAGGGAGGCAACACATAGCTGGAGCTAACACTAAACAAAATTCTAGTTGATTACCTGCATGTGTTGTGGTATATAGTTTTACTCAAGCCTTCTATATCAGTAATTCCTTTGCATCCAGCTACTACCTCAAGGACTTGCCTGAAATTGATAATGATCTAGTTACAAGAGGTTTTCAGATGCAAAAGTTCATGCATGAAATTTAAATATGAATAAAAATAAAAGGCTGAGAATTCTGTTTGCAGTTTAAAGGCAGTCGTCATAACAATGAAATACTTTGAGAATTCTTCCCTAAGAGAGCATACCAACAAAAAGGATTTGTTTAAAAAAGACTGCAGTACATGGTGCAGTAAAAATATATAGCCTCTACAATGTCTACATTATCATATTTCAAACTCCGAATCAGTCCACGACACTTCTCAACAAAAAAATATAACAGTTTTGGTTTACCTGACTAAACAGGGCTCATTGCGACCCTTTACTGTTGAACCTGGCTCATACTTCTCTTTCTTCTTGGATGGCCAGACTGATTTCACAAACTGGATTCCAGCATGGGTATTTTTTATATCACAATATGGAGAATCTGTCTCTATCATCATCCTTTCTACAGGAATGCCTTGCAGAACTTCAAGATTTTCATTTGTCTTCAGAGAGCATCCGTTAATGCCTACATGGTGGTCCATAAAATTCTTTGTTATTTACCTTACCGAACTGGATGATAATGAAAGAGCATTATTTCAAATGCAACTGTCTCTTAATTTTCATTGTAAAATGTTTTTTTCAACATACAACTGTCTGCAAAGAGGAATCAACAACAGAAAGTGGGACAAGTTGATGCTAATGAAAGAGTGTTTAAGGAACTCCAGTTGTCCTGTTGTGTGTTGTCACATCACATCATATGCGGATTTTGTATTGCTACAGTGAGGGAGATGACCTATAAACATTTTCTCTAAAGCAAGGAGCTTGTCACGATCTTCTGCAGTGCCAGTGAAAGAATGTGTAACCCCACCAGGGAATCTGCCAAAGAGAAGAATCAGCCCTCAGACTATGTTCCACTTTTGTTTCTTTATTTGCATATTCCGACCTTCAGTAGTGGATAAGGTACCCAGAATTGGTTCATATTCAGAACAGTAACATCTCTATCAAGTTTGTGGAGTACCTGTACATGTTACGTGACATGATTTCACAGAAGTCTTCACCGGCAGCCCGCATATGAAGAAACATTGGCAGTTTTACTGCTTCAGCCAATTCAAATTGTTTCTCAAAGTACCTAAACCGAAAATATTGCTCAGAAAAATGTGTAGATTGACGTTTTTCTTGTTTGTTTCTCATGTGAGTAAAACTACATACTTCTTCTGTACATCTGCAGGACAGAAGTGAAGCCTATCATAATCCAAACCACATTCACCAACAGCCACAACCTGCAGAGATCAGAGTTCCATATAAGATTTAGTCTCCAGTTGAAAGAACAGTAAAGTGAAACAATTACTGAATGTTCTCTAAATAAAAGGTTGCATCTTTAATTCCAAAAATTAACATCCATTCAAAGACTTTTGCAGCTAAATATAGCTGCATTGTAGGTTGTCACTAGGTCACTGCACATTGGTACCTCATAATGTTGGTGAAGGCATACACTTTGGTACTTACACTAGCAACGATTAAAATCATTTATTCATCTTACAGTTTCTTTTTCTTTACTGTTGAATAAAGGACATGTTGCTCAAATTTGGCACAGCAGAGTGTAAATATCTGTTTCTGAGACATGGATACTACATACAATGGAAGAACCAACTAATCAAAAGGTTGCAAGAAAAATGATAATCAGGACAGAAGCCATAATCCTTGTGATGGGTAATTGAACCTAAGCATATGCACATACAGGCAATAGTACCACCCGAACACAAACCTTGCCTTTCTCTATCCCCTCCTTCGCCAGAGCCAGCAGCTCCTGAAAGTATCCTTCCGGGTCTCCGTTCTCCTCAAATTCCTAAAAACCATAAAAGAGGCAACAGATTACATAACAGAATCACCAATGTTCAATTGCACGTACCGATGTCAACACGCCATACGCCACAAAAAACAAATGAAACTGCCCGCCATCCAGCATTACCCCGCATCTCGTTGGGTGGACGCCCACCGTGCAGAACAGCCTCCCTGCATTGCACACAGCAGGTTACAAGACACTTTGCAGGAGCATTACATCAAACACCTTTCAGGCACCAACAGGTAAACCAGCTGATGCACTGCATCGGAGCGGTTGAGCTCACCGTCGGTCTCGGCGATCTCCAGCGCCTCCCTGGACTCCTTCAGTGACCCTCCGGTGACCTGCAATCGCAGCACACCAATAAAGGGAAAAAAATCACTAAGAAACCAAGGCAGGCTGGAGACAGCGAATGCGGGCGCCTGAGGGCATACAATGATGCGGTCGACGCCGGCGGCCCACGCTCGGGCGAGGACGGTGGGGATGTCAGCCGCGTGGCACTGCTTACCGTGATACATGCCCTTGAACATGCCATCTTCGCAGAAGCAGCATCAAACAGCACGGTACAGGGCACAGGGAGAAAACAAGAATCAGCCAAACGATTATGTGCTTACTGCTAGGATTGAAATGAATAACTTGTAGTAGAAGCATGAGTTACCGGTGAAGTTGACGGCGATGTCTGGTGGGTATCCGCCGCGTCGGAGACGGAGACGAAGGTTGGAGGAGGGGCCAGGCAAAGACAGGGAGTCAGTACGAGAGAGTGAGTGCAGGTAAGGGAGAGCGGAAAACGGGGTGGGGAAGAGGGAGCAGAGCACTTGCCGATGAGCTTGACGGCGGTGGACGACATCGCCGCAGCTCTTCTTCTTCTTCTTCTTCTTCTTCCTCTTTTTTTTTTTTTTGGATTGAGGATCTTCCCTAATTGTTAGTGGACTGGAAAGTGCAAAAGGCCGACTCCGGCCCAATGGGAGGGTACCTGTAAAGACATGGGCCGGCCCAAGGCCTTATCATTCACTCTTCTCCTCTTCCTCCGCTTCTCCGGGACAGGTGACGGCGGCTGGCGGCACACGGCCGCGACTCTCTGGTAGGGGCAGAGATGTGGCGGCGGCAGCAACAGGCTCTCCTCTGCCTCCTACCTCCGGTGAAGAAGGCGACGCAGTCACAGGCGGCGTGGGCTGGTGGCGGGCTAGGCCGCCGCTATGGCTCTGGGTTTGCGGCGGAGGAAAGGAAGGGAAAGGCGGCGCCTTTGCAGGTCTCGTCCCACAGTTTCCAATTCCTTCAGATACTGTCATCAATCTCTCTGTTTACCTTACCTTACCTTACTGAGGAGACGCATGGGTCGTACTGCTGATGCAGGCGCGGGGCATGGTGGACAGATTCCGGCTGCGCGCCAAGGGTGGCGATGGCGGCAATGGCTGTAACAGCATTAGGCGCTCTAGGTCCAGCCGCCTAGGCAAGCCTGACGGTGAGTAGAGTACCCATACTGTGATAACTGTTCTCTGTGATCCTGTCATAAACTCATACATGATTCCGCTAAAAAAAATCATACATGATTCTGTGGTGAAAATGATCTGATGCTAGTACTAGTTCCGGATACCAATGTGTTCGTTTCCTTTACAAGGATGTAAATCAATTTCTATATCATAAATCTGTGGATGTTGAGATATTATTTAACCTTGATACAAGGATGGCTCTCAGTTACATCCATTTCCATGCATCTGGTTATTTGTTGAATACTGTTCTTTTTTTTTTTTGTGATATCTGCTTCATTAACCTAAAGGGATCATTTTTTGCACTGAGCCACTTTGTAGAAGATATAAATGTAAATTTCCCTCTGTTTCAGCTGGTCAAAGTTAGTTCCTTGGTCTAGTCGCATTTCTCACTGTATCATGGGATTTACATTACTCAGTTTAATGGAGAAAACTCAATCCTGATTGTGTGTTAAAAAAAAAAATGCAGGTGGCAATGGAGGAAAAGGCGGTGATGTCATACTTGAGTGCTCAAGGTCTGTCTGGGATTTCAGTGGCTTGCAGCATCACACAGTATGTTTTCGAAACATCACATAATTGTTTCTTTTGGCCTGAGTTAAAAATGTTTGCTGCACTGCTCTTTTCTGTTCAACAAGATCTGACTCCTACAATTTTGTGCCCTAGTTGAACCTTTAGGTTGTGAATATTTTTTAATTAGAAAGATCCAAAGGTGATATCTGTTTGTGAACTAGACACTGTTGAATTAGAAAGATCCAAAGATTAATATGACGTTCAGCATATGAAATCTGCAGAATTCACTGATAATTGATTTTAAGCCTGTGTACTTTTGATTTTCAGAAAGCAGGCCGAGGAGGCCATGGACTTTCTAAGAATCAGATAGGAACAAGAGGTTCAGACAAGGTTGACCCGATTTTGTTAATTTATATGTCCTCAATCTTATTAAGTTTAGTTTTCACAGGGAAACTGACAGCAAGTAACTTATATTCATATGTCTGACAGATTGCCCAAGTACCAGTAGGCACGGTGATTCATCTAGTTCAAGGGGAGCAACCTTCTGTCGCAGAAAATAAACCTACCAGAGCTCTTGACCCTTGGGACACACGTGATGCTGCTGGACGCTCTGCTGGAAAATCAAATAAACCAATCAGAGCTCTTGATCCTTGGGACATTCCTGATGTTGTCGAACACTCTACAGGTAGTTCAAATCAGATTGGCAACACAATTATGAAAGATTTGGATGGGTGCTTATCCCATCAGCGTATTGCTCCCAACGATTTTACAGATGGAAATGGATGTGGCAGTTGGCCGGAGAAACATACATACTCAAATACATGCTCCAAGCGTAGGCCCTCCATCACTGATCATGATGCAAACAGCTATCAGCATCAGGGTGAGACAGACGAAACTGATCAGTCTGAGGACGAGGACGAAGAATTCTGGGAGGATGAAGACGAGTTCAACGTGAATGATGAGGAGGAAGAGGTAGAGGAAGATAAAGAGGAACAGGATAAGGTGCAATATTCTGTTGCCGAAATGACAAAACCTGGGCAGCGGTTGATTGTAGCACGAGGAGGGGAAGGTGGACTTGGGAATGCTTTTATCTTCAAGGAAATGCATCTGCCCAAAGAAAATAGACAAGAGGAGATATCCCGGTTGAGAGCCGGACACCCAGGAACCGAGACATTGCTCATCTTGGAACTGAAGAGCATTGCTGATGTTGGTCTTGTTGGTTTGCCTAATGCTGGCAAGAGCACATTGCTGAGTGCTCTCTCTAGGGCCCGCCCAGAGATAGCTGACTATGCATTTACTACACTAAGGCCCAATATTGGTAGCCTAACGTATGAGGACTACTTCTCAGTGAAAGTGGCCGATATACCTGGTCTGATCAAAGGAGCCCACGAAAACCGTGGCCTAGGCCATGCTTTCTTGAGGCACATAGAGCGCACCAAAGTTCTCGCCTATGTGCTTGACCTTGCAGCCACACTCAACGGCAGGAAGGGTGTACCACCATGGGAACAACTGCAGGATTTGGTCGTGGAGTTGGAGCACTACCAAGAAGGCTTGACTAAGCGACCATCACTAATTGTCGCAAACAAGATAGATGAGGAGGGAGCTGATGAAATATACGAGGAACTGAAGAGGAGGGTGCAGGGTGTTCCAATATATCCGATTTGTGCTATCTTGGAAGAGGGGGTGCCTGATTTGAGAGTTGGTCTAAGAAACCTTATGGATGATACCTTGGATCCACGGGGCATTGACTTGAGGAAAATTATTGTCGACTGAGGCTGCGTCTTTCTCCCTTTAGATACTGACACCAGTGTTAGATGTCTTTTGTTCCTCTTTTGATGTGGCAATAGATCATTCATGATTTACGTGATTGTTGAATGATAACTAATACCAAATGCCACTGTTTCTTATTTCTTGTTGAAAATAATGCTGTTTTCAATAAACAACTGAATGCAAGAAGGAATCGGCAACAGAAATTGGAGTAAGTTGTTGCTGCTAATGAAAGATTGTTGAAGGAACTCCTGACTGAAATGCAAAAAATTACGGTCACGAGTCTTTGCCTCTGCTCCAACTAAATAGAGTCGGGTGACTAAAAGGCAAATGGACTTTTGAGGCCTATATTTTTTTTAGAAACGGTTTTGATGCCTATATATATCCAACCATTCATCAATGCACCACCTACCATTTATTTTCTATCTCACCTTCCCTTTGTTCTCATATATATACGAAGCGAGTCAAAACAAAATAGAAGCATATGGAATTCATTGCTCTGAACGGAACTAGCTACACTTACATGCGTGAACACAAGAGCATAGGGTTGGAAGTCATCGGGAAGAGATGGTTCAGGACTTGAAAGAATTTCTGCACGCTTGTGCAATGGTGAACTAGAGCTCTTAGCACAACTATTTTTGTAGGGATCTAGAAATGTACTACATCAACACATTCTACCTGTCTGATAATAGTCGCAGAAGACGATCTGTTCATCTTGAGGTGGACACCTTCTGGCCGGTAATCTGCGTCTACCCGATGCAATTCTTGAGATGGATGACAAGTCTGTGCTGCAAGTGATTATAGAAGATTCGCTCGACACAAAAATGTATATTAAGCTTTTCATCTGGCCTCTGTTGCATTGGCGTTAGTGGACTTCCGAGTGGCTTCAACATCACAAGATGCCCAAACGAAGGACCTTGCGCGTTGTGCAATCAAGAAAAGGAGACACCTGACCATCTACTTCTCATTGATTGGATGCATTTGCAGCACAAAGGTTTGGTTATTCCTCCTGCGATGCTTGTAATCCTGGTAGCTTGGTCAGTCTGCCGACAAACGAATCGTTGGATATTGTCCGATCCGTGACCATGCATTCGTGCCCCTGGCGCTAGCGCTCAACAACATTTTGCTAGGCAAGGCAACGTTCTCAACATCTGCTGTCGAGGGAGAGCGCATTTAGCTAAGCAAAGCTGAGCGAGTGCGTTTTTCTTGCCACCAGACGCCAGCCGAGCGTTAGCAGACAGCCACATTTGCCAAGCAAGGCTAGGACAGCTTTCGCCGTAGAACCAAAAGCACCCCACGCTCGAATTCACGCTGACAGTCGTGTACTCTTTGTTTTTCACTAGTTAATGACGACATAAAAAAAAGAATGGAGGGAGTATTGTGTGTTCTACAAAATAATTATTTTTTTTGTTAATACACAGTACAACTCAGACACTCACAACGCACGCACACTCACCTCTATGACCGTACATACGCAAACTCTACCCCTATGAGCATCTTCGAAGACTCTACGCCTCGCTGTCGACGGCCACGTCGTCTACCGTTGAAAACACAAAGCCGTTAAATCCTAAAAAATTCGCTCCCACCGGGAGTTGAACCCAGAACCTCAGGTGCTACTGAGGCTCTTGTAACCACTAGGCTGCAGGCCCTTTCGCTTCTACAAAATAATTAAGCATATATATTATTCTAGAAAATAAGGACTAAATCTAATAATACTATATGATCCTATTCTTTAAACACCACATACCCTTCTGTACGTGCTGTGCAAACAAATGAACAATTCAAATTTTCTACATTGGAGAGAAAAATCAGTTGTCAGACATAGCTATATGTAGAAAATGCAAGTGAGTTAAAGAAAGAGGACAACTACAAGCTTACTATGTAACTTTGACTGTTTCTGTACATATTGCGATCCTCTATACTGGAGAAGTGTATCCAACATTGGTTCGGTTCAAGAACAATAATACCTCTATTAAGTTTGTTGATTCTGTACGTATCACACGATTCATTGGCAGCCCTCATGTCAAGAAACATTGGTAGCAGCCTCAACCAACAAATTGTTTATTGGCAATCATAATTATGCCACGTACATTCTAGTTCATAACTCCATTTCACCTTGACCTCCCATATATATGTACGTGTATTGGGAAAGAATGACAAGACAAATAAATCGAAACTAGCAAAAGTGCCCGTGCGTTGCCACGGGTTGGTCGTAAAAAAAAATCCACAATTAAATTATCTAGTAATATGTGATGTTTATTATGAAAATATATTTGTGTACAAAGAATAAAGGATGAGTAACATTTGCGCATACAGCCTCAGCCATCTAAGAACATGTGATGAAACACGACGACGTTAGAAAACCACACGCACCTTGAGTTTTTACATTCTTACTCATAACACCGATGGTCATTCATAAATGACTAAAAGCCGAGAAAGCAATGCTAGCTAATATTGTTTCCAATACTGCTGACTCTTGCTAGATAAGAAGCACTTGGGAAGAAGAGGATCCACAGGGTCCGCTTCTGTTCTGCCTTCTTTCTCTGTGGTCCGGCATACCCCTCCCTAGCGCTAGCTGGTCCTCTCGTCCGTCTTCGTCGGCCTGGCCTCTGGAGCCGCCCCGGTTTGCTCAAGTTGGCTACTGCTGTTCTCACCGACGTACGTTGATGTATCCGAGGAAACAGAGCACCCAAAGCTCACCAAAGAACTGAGGAATGTCTAGATGACCTTTGTACTGCTTGTTTTCTTCTTTCATTCATTAACCATTCACCTAATAAGCATTAACACGAGCTACAATACTGTAATACAAAGCAGCTATGGCCGTCAAGTGAATCAGATGGATTATTGTTAACTTTGCACGATATCATATTGCAACAGTTAAGTAATTGTTAGTTGTTATTAGTAAATTATCAAAATGGATTTTCAATATTCCACGAGTTGTCTAATAACAATTGTTCCTTATGCAGTCAGCAATTAAAGAAGAAATAAATAAAAGGTCGAGGAAGGCTTCAAGCATTAGGTCTCTTGTAGCTATTTGGGTGGCCCCAGTCCTGGAGCCGACATTGAGATTTACATGACCAAATTTCTAATAGCAAGTATAAGGCACAGTTCTATGTAATCATATTGTGTTGTCACATTTATTTAGCCAAATCTAGCACAGGGCCCAATAGGAGTTAAGTACAAGATTGTTCAAGTAACTAAAATTTTGAAGGAAGACAATTAACGCATTATCATCAATCTTCAAGTTTAACTTTAGTGACGCCTAATAGTAAACTAACTGTACATTTGCAATTCAGAGATCAGAGAGGGTTGGAATGCTTACAGAAATTGACAGGAATCAGCATATTGTAAAATAGTTGTGTTTTGATGGAGAAACATCGGGGTTGCTTAAGTGATAAATCGTGGATTGACAACTCACAAAGACTGAGACAATTAACTTGAGGGAAATTTCCTTGCAGCAGAAAGTAGTAATTGATTCATGGAATTGAATGGTTCTGTCAAAGATAATACTTACATTGCCTGAGCATTTGGACACTTCATATATTGATGCTTTCCCTGTCGGGAATTCCAATGAATCTAAGGAACCCAGCAAATCCTATAGTACAGATAAGCGAATATCAGAATAATCGTCACGAGTGGAAACATCATTGTTGTCCACTATAGGCCAACAAATAACAGTACCTTTATCCTACCATTAGCCCGTGAGTTCAGGTTCTTTTCCTCCCAGGTTCCAGCCTGCAAATTGCAAACAACACATTAGTGTAAACCATTACTTAAAATGTCAGTGTTGTGCCAATGTAGCCGCAGAAGATAATTACACATGCATTGTGCATGTACTGTTAGGTTTCTCCCACCCTAAAGGTGACCAAGCCATAAAAACACTAAAGAAAAACAATGCAACAAGAACATTTATAGATGTATATAGTTCTGACTTCAGTCAGGCTGCTATTGAAGCAGTCCTGTCCTGTTTACTCAACTAAAGAAAAGAGAACTAAAAGCTTCCCAAAACTTTTTGCATCAAACAAATAAATTATGATTTAGCCATGCACATGCCAATTTTATAATAATCATGCAAAGTTGGACAACACCTAAAGAGAATTAATATGCTTATCTGAAGCCATATTCAGAACTTATTTCATTAGTAGGCAACAATAAGATAATTCAGACACTAACAATAATTCAGACACTACATTCTAAATGTGATCCAGCCAGCTCCAAAATACTTCCCACCGATTACCATACTCTGATAAAAAAGATGGTCTTTTCATCCAGCAGTTCGAGACAATAATTTAGACCCTGCATCAACCTAAATGCGATCCAGCCAGCTGCCGAGGCTTTCCTGAGAGCCAAACTGAATGTCCTGTCGCAAGATGCAAAAGAGAAGATTAGTTAAAAACGAAGGATATTGAGATCGAAAAGAAGAAAATGTCATGAAGTATAGGAAAAGAGTAACATTGACACTGTTTTGTAACAACCAACTGTGACACCATGCACATCTTAGCAGTGATTTTTATTTCATGGGTTACAAGCTTTCCAATGAGAAAGCTATTCCTGGATGTACCACAAAGAGAAATGGGTTCTCTGTCAGACATGATTCGTCCTAAAGCTGAGGAAAAAATTGAGAATGACACAAACCACTTGTACAAGGGGCAGTTCTACTTGTGTCATTTCGTGGGCTCCACCCTCCTAGTGGGTGCTGACCAATTTTACCCATGTGTGATGAAGTATCAGCGCACTAATGAATTTTCAATAGAATCTGCCCTTGTGACTGGTATGTACACCTTGATGCTTTAGTAAAGCCAAAAATATATGATGAGCCTAATTTGATCTTTTAACCAATGAAGTTGTGCTTGGGTGTTTCCACCAAATGGAAATTTTACAAACCATTCCACATTAGATGCGAATTTGAGCAATCACTTGGTAATACTCCTCACCCTTCTCATTTAAAAGAACAGACAGAATACCTTAAGATGATTCGACAAAATTTTGATAATTGAATTCAGATAAAGATGCTTGAGTGGAGATATAATTCATTTATCGCTCAAATAAACAATGCCTATTGCGTTCCCCTGATGCGTGCAAAGCCAACTCTCATTTCAGGAGAATCCTTTAAACAAGAATTCCCATGAAATCATCGTTGGGTTATGAAATCGTCATCAGAAAACCAAAACTTACAGAAGACGTTAAGAATTGCAATCAGCAACCCAGAGGCAAAGGCAGGCACAAAGCAATATAACACTAAATGAGCAATGTTGCTATAGAGCGTTCGTTGCCATAGTAGGACCAAAATGAGCATTGTGGAACACTAAGGCTATGTATATGTAATCCAAGCATATCTTGAGTTTGAGACCAAACTTTACTGATGCAACCAAATGTAACTTGCAGGCTTCTAGCTTGGACTTAGAAAAAAAATGGATCCAGTTTGTGGCATATTACTTGTACCCCTGGCTTTAAAATGCATAATGAAGAAAGGGCATTGCTTCTCCGTTAAGCATGGATAATTAAAATACCACAAAAAATTGCATTCATACGTCTTTCAGTTTCGTTGTTAGGCATGTACAGGGTTGTTATCAATGATTTTGGAGGTGAATCTTAAAAACGGATCCCCAAAAGGTAATCAGAAATTGTCTTAATCCCATAGAACGCAACAAGTCTTGGGAACCAGCGATTCCGGAGGAGTACCTGGATTGGAGTTCAAAGTCCGAACTGAGCATCAGTTCGTCATCGACGCCGAACTCGTCCAGCGTGCCCGCCTACTAATTGCCATCCACGGCGAGCCCGCCTGGTCGCTCGCCCCACCAGATCCGCGACAAGCCCGCCTGGTTACTCACCCTGCCACCCGCCTAAGCATGACCCCAACCATCTGGATCTCCGCCGTCGCCGGTTCCATCCTCCCCCATGGCGACGATGCCGCCGTCGGGCCCTTACAATGCGACGTCGGGCTTGTCCCCGATCTGCTCATTGCCGGCGTCCGAGCACGATGGGGAGGGACATGTTGAAGAGGCCGCCGCCATCTGGGAGGCGGATGCAGTTGAAGTGGAGGCTCTGCAAGCACTCGTCCACGCGCATGAACCCGCGGAGCGGGCTCGCCCACCCCTCAGCAAGCACGTGCGCCCACTGGAGGTCGACGTGGGACATGTGCACCCGCGGCAGCTGCTCCGCCTCCGCGCGCCGCCGACCGGGTCGATGAGGGAGCTGCGGACCGTGTCGGACATTGCGCGGCGGCGTAGGCGCGGGGGGAGGGGATGCGTGGCGAGGCGGAAGCGGGAGTGGAGGAGCGGGTGCGCGACGGAGGCGGAGTCCCCTCGAATCGACGATGCGCGTGGCTCAGGGGGGCGTGGAGGTGGGGGCAGGCGAGGGCGACGGCGCACTTCGGCGAGGGTTGGCCGGTTGGGGAGGAGAGGGGAGGGGAGGGGAGGCGAGGCGAGGCGTGAGAGAAGGCGGGTCCACCTGTCGGCGCCGATTCTTTTACTGTGAGAGGGCCGCGACGCACGTCGCACGGGAGTGGACTCATAAGCCAAATAATAAGGAGTAAAGATGGATAAGATATGGAAACCATTGATCTCAAGGGAACAAACCAGACATGCATGCCGAGTAGAGTAGGGTTGGGAGGCAGAGGAAAGAGTTGTCTTCGTTTCACAATTCCGAATGGTGGAGCCCGACACCAAATGACCACCGATCTCTTCCGCTCGCGCTTTTTGCCCCCGTCGAGGATGCTCATGCTGTCTTCCCTTCCCTCTCCAAGATACAAGACACATTGCGGTCCAGGATGCCGCCCGGCTCTGCTAATTGCTGTCGCACAGCATCCTTGTTCTTTGGGTTCTCCCGCGGTGCACCGCTAATGGACTATTGCTTTTCGGCTGGATTCATCATTCATATTCTAGACGTGAGTGCCTTGGGCAGAGCAGCCGATCGCTTTTAGGTTGATTCATCAACTATTCAGCTAGAGGTGATTATCTTGGGCTCGATTTGGTTGTGAGCTACCTGCATGGTTCATAAAAAATTTTCACAGGCCGAGGAGCCAGAGCCCCGTCTGTCCTCCTGGCCCTGCCATTGTCTCTGCGGATCAGGGCGCATGCTCTGTGTGTGTGGAACTGTGGAAGACGGACTCTAGCTAACCAAATTATTGAGGGAGATCGAAAGTTACAGTGCCAATGACCAATGCAACGTCAGCGCGCTGCAGCCTATTGGTGCAGCACGATGTACAGTGAGAAGATACGTATGTTGGTATGCTAAAATTGTATATCTCTGGGCAGCTGGTATTACAATGTACAACAATTTCGTACCTCAAAACCATCGTCTTTGACGCTTTTGCACTGGTAGCAATACCAGAGTTGGGTGTGGCACCAGATCGTTCAGAGTACAGTGACACCCTGTTCGCCTCGCTGCGAAGCAGCCGTTTTACTGTAACGGCTGTTGAAGAAATAACTGTGAACACTGTAGCGACTGCTGAAGAAATAACTAAAACACTATAGCTGCTGCAAAGCAGCGAGGCGAACAGGGTGATTCGTTGAACTGTCAACTCTCATTATCTTGATGAAACTTTCGGAGCAGCCTATCGTTAAAAATGGAATTCGTACATAAAATTTTAGTATTCTTTTCCTTGAGATTTAGGACGTGTCTCTCTGGAAAAAGTAATAGTACCAGCTTTCTTTTTCTTCTACCAGAAGTGCCTTTCTGCCTATTCTTGCCTGTTCCGTGGCACAATAGATCATCTGACTACTTTTGGGGCACATTTATAACGTGAATAAGAACTCCTTTGAGCAAAAGATGCTAATTGACCCAACTAAAGTTATTCCCAAAAAGAAATGGTGGCCTTGTTCGCTTTCAGCCAACCGGATTCTAACTAACACCGAGCTTATTTTTACTGTTATATGCATATCATTACTTTATCAGATTATAGCGGTCAGAGTATAGTTTAGTGGAGCATAGGTTTATTTTAGATGAATTCCGTCCCTTGGTTTCTTCTTTGCCTAGTGCCATTTATTGGCTTGCAGTTTTGAGACATGCATGTGTAATCGGTTAGGTCTTTTAATAGGACAAAAATGTTGTGAAATGTGTGCAAGTAGATGCAATTTGACACGATTAGTTTAGCAGAGAAGAGAAAGGCAAAGTCATCTTCAGTGACTACTATCTCTGTCTGAAAAGGACCTAATTTCTTGCTATGCACCTTGAAACGAAATGAAACATGTATAAAAAATAGTTCATCATTACAGTCAGATAATTAATACAATGGATTAATTGGAGAAATCCATCTTAAATTAAAGGAAAATTCTTCTAAGGAACATAACTTGTCGCGATGCTGTTCTTTTTCTTTCCAAAATGGCTCTATCACCTTTGTGCCTGTGGGCACAAGTTACTTTATTCAGCGTTTAATCGGTAATGTTTTACCTGAATAAAGGTGTTGAGTTATCTAGTTGAAACTATTGCACAAAAATAAGGTGACATCGACTTTTAATTGGTCAACGCTGACCAAAAAAATAGAAGAGAGTTTTATTTTACTTCTATTTATTCCTTTTTCTTTCACAATTATTATGGTGATGAATTAGCTGAAAATATTGACTATCTTCCTCTTAAAACATCACCTAACCTAATTTTTTTGGTGATAAAAACATCACCTAACCTTCTACACGAGGTACCGAAACAATTCAAATCTTTAGCTTTGTTTATCCTACTTGGTGGTAGTATATATAGGTACCCGACTGTGGTGAATGGAATGAAATTTCCTCACAGAGGTAGGTTTTCCTCGGAGGGAACTATGGAGACATACCTGCAGGATTATATCGGGTTGGGAGGCATGGGAAATATATGGCACAGTGTCATTGCAACAATTTGCTCATGGATACTGAAATGTTGGAACCACCGCAATCGCTGTGTTTTTTATGGAGCAAGTCCTAGCCTTGTTGGAACTCTGAATTGGACTGGGGAAGAACGTCGGCTTTGGAAGTTGGCGGGAGCTCGAGGGCTATCTCGCTTGACTGCCCTTCTCCCGAGTAGTTAGTGTTGTGGTGGTCGGTTATGTTGGCTTTCACAGGCCCGAATGTAATCTAGTTATCAATTTGGAGGTGTGTAGTGTGTTCTAATGAGGCGCAGTTTTTCTGCGTTTTCGAGAAAAATACTGAAATTTTGGAGCTCTAGGTAAAATCATTCTTGAGGGAGCTAGATTTGTGTACCATCTCAATGGATTCACTGCACAAAACTTGGTCCATGTTTCGAAGCATTAAAAGCCATCGTGGTTGGTCGGATACCTTGATGCTTCTGAATGGTCCGCAGTGCCAGGATTGGGTTTGCCTCCATGAGACCATGATCACTGTAAACATACATGCTGAGATACAAGTTCAGAGGCAGCGGCTGCAAGTTTTTACCAGTGAGGCAAACTTTGATACGTGGCTGCATTTTCGGACCAGTGGATGGAGGAACGACATCTTTTGTTAACAATGCCACAATGGCATCTCTTACTCTCATAGTACTGATCACAAATGTGATATACCTACTCTCTGAACCAGCAATCACTCATATGTGTTTCTTCTTCCCCTCTATCCTGCTTTATAAGAGGCCGAATTTGCAGTAGAGTACAAGGAACAAGTATTGTGAAGGTGAAAAACACACGGGAGCCATTGTCTCTTCAGCTTTGAGGTGTTCTCTGTTAGGTTGATCTCTAACCCCGCAGGCCCAAAGGCCCGCGGCCCTTGATCGCGCCCTGATCGGGGGCGCCCAACCGAACCCTTGGTTGGTGGGCCCCTGTTGCCAGCGCCATATAAAAGGAGGTGGAGGCCGGCGGCTCACGACACGAGGTTCGCCGTGAGCACCGCACCCACCAACAAACCCTAACCCGATCCCGAGGGGGCGCTGAGGCAACGGGAAGCCGCCGCCACCACGTCGACCTTCACCGCCGCCGTCACTCACTCGCCGCCAGTCGCCACAATGGCGGCTCCTGCACAATCGTCACACGAAGGTACGACCCCCTTGTCCATTTCCCTCAGATCCAGATTACTTGTACCTAGATTACATGTTGAAGTACCCGCTAGTCTCTACACCTAGGCATTTCTCAGTTTAACATTGGTACCAGAGCCTAACTAGGTTGTAGGTCTAGATCGGGTAGCAGAATTCGAGAAGGAGATAGAATCGGATCACGAAACCCTAACCCTAGATCCAGAATGACAGAGGAAGGACGGTGGCGGGTTACCTGCTTCACCGTGCCGACCATCGCCTTCACAGGCCAGACGCCGTCGCCGCTCGTCGTCGCTCGTCGGCGTGCGCGCGGGGGCTGGTGACAACAGAGCTCGAAGCCGCGGGCTTGAGCACCGCCACAGAGCCGCTCGACGGCGGCGCGCTCACCCTCGGGTGGACGCGCGCACCGGCGAGGGGATCTGCGGCGGCGCCGTCTTCTTCCACTCCGGCCGAGCGCCGCCGCGCTGTTGTCGCGGAAGAGGAGAGCCGCGGGCTTGAGCACCGCCACAGAGCCGCTCGACGGCGGCGCGCTCACCCTCGGGTGGACGCGCGCACCGGCGAGGGGATCTGCGGCGGCGCCGTCTTCTTCCACTCCGGCCGAGCGCCGCCGCGCTGTTGTCGCGGAAGAGGAGGGAGGCGAGAGAGAGCAGAAATGTTTTAGGGTTTGGGGAGTCTCCGGTTTTTTCGTTCTTTTATACGAACGCAGAACGACCGCAGCCGTCCATCGCGACGGACGGCCAGGATCGCGGCTGGGGTGATCAAACCTCCCGCTGGGCTGGGCCGGCCCATTTGGCGCCGCTTTCACGAGGGCCACGCAGCGCGCTGGTTTTCCTTTTTTCGTGAAATTTCAGCGCTGCTGGGCCGGGCCGCAGAGGCCACGCAAGCGCGGTATGGGACGCATTTTGCGGGCTGGGCTGCATTCAGAACAGTCGGTTTTTGGGCCGAAATTGAAAACAGAACAGAATTGTCTCAGATTTAGTTTAAACTTTTTCCAGAAGCGAATTTGAATGGATTTTGATAGATTTTGCCTCTGTTTAAATTTGAACCAACGAGATAATTTTTCCAGAGACTAGAAAAATTGAATTTTTGCTTCTGTTTAAGTTTTTACTACAGATTGTTATTGCTTCCGCTGCATAGATAAAGATATTTAATTAAATGTTGTCTTGTTTTTTAAATTCGAACCAACGGGAGAATTTAAATTTCAAGTCATAGATTTATTTCAGATTCAGTTGTAGTGTTGTTATTTTCTGACCAACGTTGATTATAGCAATATTATGACTTTATAGAGGTTTTTTCATGCATTATTTCTTTTTCTGCCCAACGGTGATGAAGATTTTAATGCAAAAAGTACTACATGCTATCATATTTAAATGTTCTCACTCGTTTTGGATTATTTCAGGAGGGCTATCTATGATGATGACCATCAATGATATCCCAGTGCTTAAAGGAGATAATTATGGAGAATGGAACAAGAAGCTGGACCTCTTCTTCACTCTTGCTGGCCTTGACTGGGTGCTGTCTGCATGAGTTCCAGCAATTCCTGAGCGGCCAGAAAGAGGAGAGAATGAGACAGATGCTAATTGGTCAGCTAGAGAGCTTGCCTACAAGGCAAGCAAAGACAGCTATGATGTTGAGTATGCTGCTTGGTTCCCTGCCAACAAGAAGTGTTTGGCAGTGGTAAAGAACACTATAGAGGCCTCCATCATGGGGTCAATTACAGATTGTCCTACTGTTGTTGAGTACCTTGAGAAGATAAAGAGTCAGTACACTGGCTCTTCAAAGACATATGCTACCCAGTTGATAAAACAGCTGGTCACAGAGAGGTACACAGGTGGTGGGATAAGAGAGCACATACATCGCATGGTCAGTATAAACAACAAGCTTAAACCAATGGGCCTTGCTTTCAAGGATGATCACATCGTCCATTTGGTTTTTGCTTCGTTGCCAAAGACCTTTGACACCTTCATTGTTGGGTACAACATGTCCCCAGAGAAATGGGACATAGAGAAGGCCATTGCAATGTGTGTGCAAGAAGAGGAAAGATTGCCCCCGAATTCCATTAACTATGTGAAGAACAAGAATGGGAATCCTTCCTCCTCCTCCTCTAAGGGAAAAGGTCCTCAGCAGTTTCAGACAAAAGGTCCTCAGCAGTTTCAGGCAATAGGTCCTCAGCCTTTTCATGGACAGTCCTCCCAGCAGCATAGACCTAAAGAAGGACAATTTACTGTGGGAAAAGACCAATGCATGCATTGCTTGGGCATGGGACACTACAAGAAAGATTGTCCCAAGTACTTAAAGATGATCATGGAAAAGAGAGGTGAGAACATTATTTCATTTGTAAATGAATCCCTGTATATAGATTATTCGAAATCTACTTGGTGGATTGACTCAGGAGCAACTATTCATGTTGCAAACTCTTTACAGGGATTCCGTTCGACGAGAGCCACTCAAAGAAGCGAAAGACAAATTAAAGTCGCCAACGGAGTCGAGGCAGATGTCGAAGCAGTTGGAGATCTTCTCTTAGAGCTTGACACCGGCTTTGATTTATTTCTTAGAGATGTTTTTTATGTACCGACTTTGCAGAGAAACTTAATAAGTGTGTCTCGTCTAGATGATGATGGATTTGATTGTCATTTTGGTAATTCAAGATGTGTAATAGAGATTAATAATAGAGTTGCTACTATTGCTTTTAAGAGAAATGATCTTTATTTGTTATCGCTGCGTGAAAGTGTGAATTCCGTATGTGATGTGAATGCAACCATATCCTCATCAACAGATAATAATAGAAAGCGAAAGAGAAAAGATAACGAATCGTCGAAATTGTGGCATTGTCGCTTGGGCCACATTTCGAGGGGGAGAATAGAAAGACTCGTTAAAAATGATATTCTTCCCGCGCTAGAATTTTCAGACTTAGAACAATGCATTGATTGCATAAAAGGAAAATATGTAAAGAAAATAAAGAAAGGAGCTGTTAGGAGCACGGGTGTTTTAGACATAATTCACACCGACATCTGTGGTCCATTTTCAGTAAAGAGTATAGATGGCTATGATTCATTCATAACCTTCACAGATGATTATTCCCGCTATGGATATATTTATCCTATCAAAGAAAGATCAGAAGCGTTAGATAAATTCAAGATATTCAAGGCTGAAGTTGAAAATCAGCACAGTTTAAAGATAAAAGTAGTAAGATCCGATCGTGGAGGGGAATACTACGGTCGGCATACCCCATATGGCCAAGTTCCAGGACCTTTTGCAAGGTTCCTACAGGAACACGGTATAGTAGCCCAGTATTCAATGCCGGGCGAGCCTCAGCAAAATGGAGTGGCAGAAAGACGCAACCGTACCCTAATGGATATGGTGCGCAGTATGATCAGTTATTCGACACTGCCAGTGAGTTTGTGGATGGAGGCGTTAAAAACCGCCATTCATATTCTCAACAGAGTACCCAGTAAATCGGTGCCCAAAACACCGTATGAGTTGTGGACAGGAAGAGTACCCTCACTAGCACACCTACAGGTCTGGGGGAGTCCTGCTGAGGCAAAAATATTCAACCCGAATATTGGGAAGCTAGATCCTAAAACAGAGACTTGCCATTTTATTGGCTATCCAGAAAAGTCAAAAGGATATCGATTCTACTGTCCAGATAGATATACAAAGTTTATAGAAACAAGACACGCTGCCTTCTTAGAAGAACAAATGGTTCGGGGGAGCGTGGCAGTTCGAGAGATTGATCTTGAGGAGAAGCGGGTGTATCCGCCCAATCCAGTGATTCAAGAACATTTCTTCTCACTGCCCGTTGTGGCTGCACCGACAGTGCAAGACACTGTGATGTCAGCCCCTGTGGTGGTTCCTCCTGTGGCAACAACGAATGAAAATGTGGAACCTGTCCCTCAGGATCCTATAGAGCCCGTTGCTGCAGAACAAGGGGAGCCGCTACAACCTCCAATAGAAAATGCTCCAGATGTAGAGGTACAACCTCCGATAGAAAATGAGCAAAATGTAGAGGCCCATAGAAGGTCTCAAAGAGCAAGGAGGTCGGCTATTTCCATTGATTATGAAGTATATATCACTGAGAGTTGTCAAGAATATCAAATGGAGGATGACCCTACCTCATTTGAAGAAGCCATGAGAAGCGAGCATTCGTCTGAGTGGTTAGCAGCCATGGAAGATGAAATGAGATCGATGAGTACCAACGATGTTTGGGACTTAGTAGAAATTCCTGAAGGAGTCAAACCAGTAGGCTGTAAATGGGTCTACAAAACCAAATATGACTCACAAGGGAATATAGAAAAGTTCAAAGCGCGACTTGTGGCAAAAGGCTATACGCAAAAAGAGGGAATTGATTATCATGAGACCTTTTCTCCAGTCTCATGTAAAGATTCCTTCAGAGTCATTATGGCCCTCGTGGCTCATTTTGATCTAGAATTGCATCAAATGGATGTAAAGACGGCGTTCCTAAATGGGGATGTAGATAAAGAATTTTTCATGGCACAACCAAAAGGTTTTGTTGTGGAAGGAAAGGAAAAGATGGGATGCCGCCTAAAGAAATCGATTTATGGGTTAAAACAAGCTTCAAGAATGTGGTTCTTGAAGTTCGACAGTACGATTAAAAGTTTCGGGTTTGAACAGAATGTGGAGGACGATTGCGTTTATGCAAAGTTCAAGAATGGAAAGTATATCTTCCTAATCCTGTATGTGGATGATATCCTGCTTGCAAGCAGTGACGTCAGTCTACTATTAGAAACAAAGAAATTCTTGTCCTTACAATTCGAAATGAAAGATCTTGGTGAAGCGAAATTCGTCTTAGGAATCGAAATTCACCGAGACAGATCAAAAGGGGTATTGGGACTATCACAAAAGACATACATAGAAAAGGTCCTGAAGAAATACAATATGCACAAATGCAGTGCTTCACCTGCTCCCATAGTCAAGGGCGATAGATATGGGGACTTTCAATGTCCAAAGAATCAATATGAAAAAGATCAAATGAAATCGGTACCATATGCTTCAGCTGTCGGAAGCTTACAGTATGCACAAGTGTGCACACGCCCTGACATTGCTTTTGTTACCGGGTTGCTTGGTAGATTCCAGAGTAATCCAGGACCAGAACATTGGAAGTTGGTAAAGAAAGTTCTGCGCTATTTGCAAGGAACGAAAGGCGTCATGTTGACATACAGAAGAACAGATTCTCTGCAAATCACGGCATATGCAGATGCTGATTTTGCAGGAGATAACAGAAAATCGACGTCGGGATATGTGTTCACTCTCGCGGGAGGGGCCATATCATGGAAAAGTTGCAAGCAAAGTATCACTGCAGCGTCCACAATGCACGCAGAGTTTATTACTTGTTTTGAGGCCGTAGAACAGGTGAATTGGCTAAAGAAACTTATACCCGGTTTAAGAGTGGTTGACGACATCTTAAGACCACAAAAGATGTACTGCGATAATGAACCCGCAGTCTCGTATGCACACAACAACAGGTCAAGTGCCGCTACCAAGCACATTGACATAAAGTATTATGTTGTGAAAGATAGAGTCCGAGATCAAACCATAAGTCTCGAGCACATAAGTACAGAGAAGATGCTCGCGAATCCGCTAACGAAAGGCTTACCACCCAGCGTGTTCAAGGAACACGTAGCCGGCATGGGGTTAAGGGACAGCCTATGATCTCTGGACTAAAGAGGCCCATAAAGAATAAAGGACTGTTTCAGAATGGAGGCGTGTATTGTAGCTGTTGATTCTATCGGCAGGATATGACCGTGACGATGAGACATGCTCTATGCATTAATCTGTGATGAGACAAGTGAAACAGAAAAGAAAAGATAAAAGATGAGATCAAGGGGGAGATTGTTAGGTTGATCTCTAACCCCGCAGGCCCAAAGGCCCGCGGCCCTTGATCGCGCCCTGATCGGGGGCGCCCAACCGAACCCTTGGTTGGTGGGCCCCTGTTGCCAGCGCCATATAAAAGGAGGTGGGGGCCGGCGGCTCACGACACGAGGTTCGCCGTGAGCACCGCACCCACCAACAAACCCTAATCCGATTCCGAGGGGGCGCTGAGGCAACGGGAAGCCGCCGCCACCACGTCGACCTTCACCGCCGCCGTCACTCACTCGCCGCCAGTCGCCACAATGGCGGCTCCTGCACAATCGTCACACGAAGGTACGACCCCCTTGTCCATTTCCCTCAGATCCAGATTACTTGTACCTAGATTACATGTTGAAGTACCCGCTAGTCTCTACACCTAGGCATTTCTCAGTTTAACATTCTCTCGATCAATGCTGAAGTTGATAGTCGCATGCCTGAGCCTACTGCATGTGGACATCATGCGTTGCGACTTGCGTTTGTAGGACCGGGAAGCATCAGGGAATGGGATATTGATCTGCAAGTCGTATGTGCATGTCATCTCTGTGACAGTTGTTCGAGTAGAGGTCCAGTACGTCATCTCCAGTGACCCTACAGTAATAACGGCCGAACTTCGAAGCCAATGATGCAGCTCCTTGTGGACGGAGCATCAGACAGGATTTGTCGCCGGCGGCCATCCCGAAATGGAAGCCATTCTTCCAGCAGAAGAGCAAAGGATACTACGGTCAAATACATGTGCGTAAACTCATCAATTGGGAAGTATATGGAATGAAACAAATGCGGGGATTTTCCGCCACAATTAAAGTGCTTGCGGTGAACTCATTAGTTGTAAAATTAAAGACGAAGCACGGATATCATCGACGGAGATTTTGTGAGCCTAACTAACTAGCCTTCGATGCATCGGATTTCAATATTATTTGAACTCGGCCGACTGGAAAAAATGTACAATCTGAGTCGTTGCATCTAATATACAGTGATGTGCCCATAATTCAGTTGCATCAATACACCACCTGCCATTGGACGTTTCTAGCTCGGCCTTTCATTCAGTTATATATATGAACCGGGTGAAAACAAAACAGAAGCATAGGGAACCCATTGTTCTGAACGGAACTAACCTCACATGTGTAAGCATATGTGCATAGGGTTGGAAGGCATCAGGAAGAGATGGTCCAGGATTCAGAAGAATACTTGCACCTTTGTCCACTTGGTAACTAGAGCTCTAAGCACAGCTACCAACTACCGTTATGTGACTCGTGACAGCCTCATTTCTCCCATCTACTACAGCCGAGAGAGTTGCAAGGGCAAGTTTTTGGTGCCGATGGATAATCTGGTGCAAAGGTGAAAACATTCGACACGAACCGCCAGATCCTTAGCTGACGGCTATGTACGTTCAGGCGGGCCCTCTACGGCTTTGCCGCTGGCGTACACAGCTCATCTTCCACCTCCACATCAGAACCGTCATGGGCGCGCGGTTGAGCGCCTTGATACACGCATGTTTAGCACATCAGGAGACACGGACTTGGGGCATATTTACTAATATACATGCATAAATCGCTCGGTTTACCGAGAAGAACGGCGCTGGCGGGCCCAACTGCTGCGCCAGAGTCGGCTTCACTAATCACGGCGCCAGTGGGCGGGGTGCTCAACGATGGTGCGCAGGTTGACAGTTCCCAGAGTCGAAGGATTTCATTTTTCTTGAAAACTTGGCAAGGGGTTTGGCACAAAAGTGCGTATGAGAGCGTCCCCTTGAACGAACAACACAAGATCAAGATCAGACGTCCTACTTTTTATATTTGCACTGTTGCACCGAATAGTCCACCTGCACCAAAAATTTCTTCAGATTGGTCTGTTCTGTTTGTTTATTTGTATGTGCCTTTATGTGAGAATCACATACTTCTTCTGTACATCTAATGATAAGGTCACGAGCGACTGTATGAGAGGGAGTGCACAGGAAGGAGACAGAGCATCGGAGCACTTGCAGACGAGTCTTGCTCAGGTGCTGGGCGCCCCAATCAGAGCTTGACACATGGCACCCCTAATCAGGGTAATTAGCAAAGGCAGGCCGTCAACACACGCACAGAAGGCCCATCTACGCACGCGAGCGCACGCTCTTGTATCTGCGCCGTATTCACGCCGTCTGCTCGCGTTGTACTTGATTTTCTCGTCTATGCGCCTTGAATATTGATCTTTGCAGCAGCACTCTCTCAAGCCATGCTCAATTGACAAGGCTAACGATCTTTGCAAACTACTCAGAGCAACAAATATTTCTTGGCTCTCTACGATTTATGCATCAGAAACAAGATGTTTCATGCCTCACGTAAGCACGGGGACAATCAAGCGACGACGACAGCGAAAATTACGTGCGGTGCGAGCGACGGGGTGAATACGGCGCAAATACGAGGGCATGCAGTCGCGTGCGTAGATGGGCCTCCCATGCGTGCGTAGGCCTGTCTTTTGCTAATTACCCTGATTAGGGGTGCCACGTGTCAAGCGGTTATTGGCCCTGCACATATTATGTGCAGGGCACCCATCACAGGAGCAAAACTCCTTGCAGACGGCGATCTTTAGGGCGCGTGAGTGCAGCTGTGGAGGACAGATGTGGAGTACGAGTCTGGCGTGTACCCGAACCTGAACCGGCCCAAGACTTTTCCATAGTGCTTACCAACTAGAAAACCAGTAAAAAGAAGACATCTAAGATATTACATATTCAGTTTACAATGTTTCGTTTCAGCCACTTGAATTCCAGCCATCAATGTATATCAATCTAGGAATCAAGCATTGTTAATATGTATGAAGAGGATAATATGATAGTAAAGGCGGTTATATACGCATGAGCACATTACTATTTGCATGGATAAACTAATTGGACGCAATTACTATTTGCATGAGCATATTGTTAATATTCTGATGTGGCTATTTTTTCATGATATTCAGCCAATGTCTTCTCCCACTGCAATTGAGCAATGGATATCTCAGGCTTCCAATATGCTTCCATGATTTAGAGATGTAACGGACGCAGGGCCAAGAAGCTACCTGGGCTAGAGTTTGAAGATGATATATATAGGTGTCGTTTGGTGGAACTTTTCCACCCGGCTTATTGAGGGCTTATGCACTACTCAGGTACTATATGTACAGTAGTTTCACTATTTATAGAGATCACAAATTGTAGAAGCCGGTGAAATTGCTATTTTGAATCTTTTGCTGGCTTATGCACTGTAGCCCAAGCAAAAGCTGTTTTTGCCAAGCGGGACCATAGTGCATTCTTTATCGGACGCCAAGATATCAGTCACACATATGTGAACAATATAAAGCTTCACCCTTTGAGACCTTTGACAAACAAAAATAACTTTTAAGAGAAAAAAAATCAGAGAATGTATAGAGTTATAGACGTTTCACATATTATTTTGAACAACCAAAGGTATCAAAGTGGATTCAACATCTTGCTTGGACATTTAATTTGTCAGATCTATTGAACTTGAGGTAGAGGCCTTTGGTATAGGAGTAGCAGCAAAAGTTTTCCTATAATAATGCCTAAGTTTGGTTAAGTATATCTTTGTTGTTTGCGGCTGTTCAAACTCCATTTTTTTTACATAACTATTGCATCAGTTTAGAATTTATATGTAAATATACAAAACAGTGAAACACAAACGCTCATTAGTGGATAAAAATGGACTCATTTTTGATATGCTGGGATTTCAATGGGCAGTGCAATTATAATATTAAATACAGTCTTAGAATATACAAAATCGAGGTACTATCTGTGAAGAAATTCAAATAGAAGGATTGCAGTAACAGCTCAATACATCAGTATAAATCAAACTTTTATAAAAAATTAAATTTAGATGTAGAATGGCAATCTACATATTGTTAGTTGTAGATAAGAGAGTATCCATGTAAAGCAAGGTAATATGTTTAAATAAAAGGACAAGGAAGGAGCCAATCAGCTGTTGGTTAGTTTCAAAATTTTGAAAGGGACACGGTACTACATGGCAAAAATGAATGTGAATATTGTTGGCGGTTTAAAAGGTCTAAGCGTCCAGTTTAATCAACAAAAAAGAATTTAAAAGCACTTTATGTTTTTCTCTAAATATATTTTTCTATGTACTACTTACATGCATCTTCTATTGATTACTAGCCCGTGCAGGAGCACGGGTAAATGGGCTAGTATTCATATAATTTAACAAGATGAGAATTACATAGTATAAAATTTTTCTCATGGTAAACCTAAGAACATGAATAGTATATTTAATACGGAGTGACAATTAATTTAGAGTGGTAATTAATTCGAAAGGGAGGGAGCATGTGACATAAATACATGAAAGTTAGGAAAAACTTTTTTGATAAAGAACTTGGCATTGACTTTTCAAAGATATGTTGGTGTTAAGTTCAATTTTGTAATTGCGTAAAAGAGCCATCATTATGCCATGATGCGCTGTTAGCCATGGCACCAACTCTTCGGTACTAATCATAAGGCGATAAACCTACTCTCTGCTAAAGTTATCGTTCATATGTGTTTCGTCTTTCTCCTCCATCATGTGCTTTATAAGTGGCCTTATTTGCAGCATAGCAGGGACACATGAGATAGGTATTTGGAAGGCGAGAAAACACGTGAAGCTTGAGGGTACAATGCTTCCTTGATCAATATTATCGATGTTTATACTCCATCCATTGTTAAACTATTGCCGTTTGCACAACAACTTGAGCACGCCTCTCATGTACACTCCATGCATTTTGGATTGAGAAGCATGAAGGAACGGGCTATGGACTTGCAAGGTGCATGTTCTAGTATCTTCAGTGTTTACTGTGCATGTTCCAGAATCGAGGCTACGTCCTTTTGGCTTTTCACTACAAGAGCGTGTTCGTCTCGCTGCTTTGCAGCGGCTGCTTTGCAGCAACTACAGTGTTCGCAGTTATTTCTTCTGCAGCAGTTACAGTGTTTCTGCAGCTGCTACAGTGTTCGCAGTTATTTTTCTGCAGCTGCAGCCGCAGCTGCAGCGAAACGAACAGGCTGAAGAATGACAACTTTTCTGAACAGTTTATTGCAAGTGGCCAATATTTTGTAGCATGTTTGGCTAAGTGTATATAAGTTGTTGGTAATTAAAAAAAATGTAGGAAAAAAAAACTCAATTGTACTAGGAAACTGTAGGGATCAAAAGGTTTTATCTCTAATCTGTAGTACCGACAAACACACTTCCGACATGATGGGAGTCCGATTACGACCACGTGTCGAGCAAGTAGGAGGGGCTCCGAGGCACCTGTGCATTCTGTACCGACCTCAAATGCCATACACCTACTCTCTTGGCACAATTTTTTGTACATAGTACTACTAACTGGCCGAAGGTTGAAACCCTGTCCTCAAACTTTGTTCAGAGGCATGGGTGTTTATGGCCTATGTTACCCATCTTACTTATCCTCCATAGATCCTGCTTTATAAGAAGCCGAGTTTGCAGCATAGTAGGGACAAATGAGATGCATATTTTGATCAATATTATTGATGTTGACTATCGTATTTTGGATTGGGAAGCATCCGGGAACAAGCTATATACTTGCAAGGTGTATATGTCTGCGTGTTTCCCCATGAATGTTCTAGCATCAAGGCTGAAGTCTCCTTCTGATACCAAAGTAGAAGTGTCATGTCAGAGGGCCGAACAATTATGCCCATTCTGACTTCTTTTAAGAGCCAGAAATTTGAAATTCTCTAAGCCTCTCGATTTAGGCCATGTTTGTTTCTCACTCAGATTATATAAGAGCCCTGTTACGGTACCCATTTTAACTCTTAAGAGGTAAAAGGTTAAAATAGATCTAAGCCGTTGGTTTATAAAATAAAAAAAAATAACAACAACCGGTGCTATCCTGTAACGAAATTGCTTGGCCTCCGCTTCCTCCGCTCGCGCAGGCGCCCTTCGTGGCTATTACTTCGCTGCATGCGGCGCCTGCATCAACCTCGGATTCTTCACCTGGACCTTTCTCAATGTTTTGTACATCAAAAGGGAAAAAATGGCACACTGGCACGTTTATCTTTTCACGTCCAAAGCAAATGTAAAAGTGCATCTTCCACATGAGGATGTGTATGACATATCTCTGAATGTTTACTCCGTAGAAAATGAAAAGATAAAAAGAGGAACGGGAGACGTGCTTATGGTCTCACAGGTACGTGAAAAGATTAAAAAAATGTGCATATGGCCGTCACTGCTGAATTTAGTTCACGTTGAAGGATAAATAAATCAATTCGATCAACTAATATATGGATATTCACTCCATCACAATATCCTAACAAATTTACCTATAATTTTGGGATCTATTACCTTCTAAGAGGTAAAAGGTCCTCAATCAAGTTAAAATGGACAGTCCACAATTATTTCGGGGTACCGTAAAACTAAACATGTTTGTTCCAGCTTATAGATTACTAGCAAATTGCCCGTGCGTTGCTACGGAAAAAAACTAAATTGCAACTAAACACAATATTCATGTATCAAATTCAGATCAATATCTTCTTTATGGGGTGTAATTCTATTTTCAAATAAAGTCATATTGTATTCACAGATTACATTTATAATGGTAAAGACTCAAAATAATGTATTTTTCTTAATTTTATACTATGAAATATTAATGAATATATGTTCATCCGTAGTATAATTCTCCATTATAATAATGTATGTTTTCCCTATTTTTCTGCATTGGCAAAATGTATAAATTTGTTTGTGTGTAGCAAATGGTGTGGATCTAGTGATTTAGCTTGACCAAGGTCCCACCTGCAAGTGGCACATGATCCATCTTCTTCCTTGAGTCGCACACGGGGAAAGAAAAAGGAAACAAACCAGAGGCCGCCATTGCTGTTTCTTGGAGCTCGGCTCCCCGTCGATGCAGACCACATTAGGCCACGGGAAACATAAAAACGGATTGAGGAGCTCGAGAGGGGTCTGATCTAGCTTTGTTTGGGCCGATTGAACCAAGATTCGAACTCGATCTTAACTTTACAAGCTGAGGGACGAAAGGAATACGTACTCGAGTTGAACTCCAAACGAAAACAACAGGCAGGACGAAAGACGAAAATCTGTTCAACGATCTCTTTGTGACTTATTAAGTAGTAGAGATATAGGTCAGATTATATAATCTGTATGGAAAACAAACAGGGCCTTAGATTAAAGATCGACAAACTCTATCTGATCTATAGAACCGAAAGCTAGGTAAAACATATGCTCTTGCTCTCGATCATGTTGGTCCTGAGATGCTGGGGCATGGGCTTTGCATGCAGGTTAATTTCTCCCGTCGTTTTTCTTCAATCCTATATGTATGTACTCCTGAGTACCAAAGACGAGCAGTGTGGCTGTCCAGGAAACGGAGACATATTGTTTCATGGAGCCACATCGGTAAATGTGGATCGATTGTGGACAATTGAGATGCTTAAAATTAGCGTTCCCATTTAGAATCAGATGTCTACAAGCCTACAAATATTTGGGATGATTAATTAATAGGAGGCATGTGGGAAACGAGATTGTGAGTCACTAAGCTTGGGAGCTATGTTGAAACTTGAAACTGATCAGTACGTAGTATTAATCCAGTAGGTATGTTCCTGTCAATCCTTGTCTACTTTAATTAAACTGAGGGCTTTTATGAAGACGATACTAGCTAGTTTCATAAGGATAGTTTAGTAACTGAAGTGTTTATGGATTATTAATTACGTTTTGTGCTGCGGCTGGTAGTTATGTCAATGATTCTGATAGTGGGAACCCTATACATTCAAAATCTAAAATTCGCCCCAGAATGTATAAAAGTTATAGAAAATTCATATCTTAAAAATCGGTGGCCATGTAATCTCCGCAGCTACTGTACGGCCGCATCCACCAGGAAGCAGAATATGAATCTTGGGCACAGACTTTAATGTGTATCTTCCCATTCAGCATTTTCAGTGATACCTGACCATCTAATTAGCTTTATTAACAAAAATGTAAGGTCTTGTTTGCAGGTACCTTTTTGAATCCGTGGCTAATGATCTCTGGTTAACAGAAAAATTGACATCACTGTCCATGGTTAATGGTCCCTAAAAGGAGCGGGTGCGACAGTTTAATAAAAATGAGTGTGATAGGGAGGGTATTTTGGGTTTTCCTTTTATTTCCATGTGTTTAGCGAAGTTTAGGAGGGTTGAGGTAACTAGTGGATTAATGTTTAGGAGGTGGACTGGCTAATGTTTAGAAGGTTCTTTAGTCATCCCGTTTAGATCCAAATTAGCTAAAGTTTGGCCAGCTAATGTTCACGAGGTGGATCCAAAAAAAGCCTAAGTTTTTACAACATTAAAATCATTCTAGCCTGGAAAACAGTTGACCGGCGCGTTGAGCATCTTTCCTCTTCAGTTACCGTGACCTAAACATACTTACTCATCGTCAATCGTAGGGGCGGAGCTAAGTTGATGGTTGTGGGTGCAAATGTACCCATGAAATTTTGAGTTTTACTTGTAATTGGTATGTTTTCACCATGTATGCAACCTCTAAATTCAATGCTAAGAACCCATGTGCAAGTAAATTAGCCATTCTTGCACCCCCGCCATTTTTATTCTAGCTTCGCCACTGGTCAATCGTACGTCAATCAATCAACTGTTTTTCTCCACATGCTCCTTATTTCTCATCTAACTCGTACTAATGTCCCTCCAATATATAAATACGTGCAATGAACATGTGAGGATGCATATAAAGGTGTCGAAATACAAACAACTAAACACAAAACAAAACTGCAAGAAATGAATCCACATTTCTTCAGAGCGCCACATAAATATATAGAACATGAAAGTTTGTGGATGGAGAGCGAAATGCTAACCGTTTGGGTTTGCACCATAATGCAGCATGAGTTGCATGACATGCAAACAAATCATCGGGATCGAGAGGCATCAGAGGAAGCAATGGTATTATTCAGAGTTTTGAGAACACCATTCTTTCGCTACCTTTGTTACTAATGCGAAGGCAAGCATGGAGAATCTTTCAGAGATGCATTGGGAAGCTGAGCGCATACTATCATATGATTTGTGACCACGGATTGGATCACGTAATTAAAGTAAGTGCATCTCAAAGAAATCCTTTTAAAATTGGTCCCATAAATTTCTTTTAGGGGCAACAAAAAAATTATGAGGGACAATTTTTCTTCCCCTCCTCCTTAAATGTGGATCAAAAGCACTTTTGATTGGCCTACGTTAGCATTTGGAGGCACAAATGAGTGGAGTTTGGAGGGTAGAAAAATGTTGGGTGATCTTGGAGTGCTGTTGGAGATATTTTCTTATTAAATATTTTGATTTAAGGAGAGTTTATGAGGGTTTTTGAAGATATATGCTCTAACAAAAAGAAAAGAAAGAATGCATAAGGTCGCTTGCTAGCTATTGTTTCTTATGAACTATTAACCTCTACGTTAGTGCTAATTTGTGCACCGCACAAAACAGGAAAACGATGGTCGCACATAAAACATAAGTCCTCTATATCTGAATAAAGATAATTTTTAAGGCGTTGTGTTGATTTAGAATTGTTTCGTTAGTATACTTATTTACTTCTGTATCAAGCTCTTTTATTTATAAAGAAAGCAGCGACCTTTCGTACATGTCATCACACTTTCCCGCTCTCTATGGTAACAATGGACATAACTCATCTTCAGTACTAATCACAACTGCCACACACCTACTCTCTTTTTTTTTTTTTGAAATGCACACACCTATCTTTTCTGCTACTTAAATTTCGCTCGTGTGTTTTTCCTATCTAAGTAGGTTTATAAGACGAGGCCAAACCCGCAGCAGAGTAGAAGTTATAAACCCAATTGTCTCCAAGTAAAAAAAAAAAACTTGCTATGCGTACGTCTGCGGTTTACGTCAGTCGTGTCCAGGTGGATTAGTGCGTTATCACTGACAACATCTAATGGCGTGAGCGAGAAAAATCAGCTGAGCATGAATGCAAACGTTGCTGCTGTTTAGTTGGACACGGCAGTCGTACGTACAGCATTTCCGAATTAGAAATCATGAATCCAATAGCTTCCTTTCGCGATGTAGTTAATTAGTTATTTATTTCTGTCTACGGCCGTTCCGTGTACTAATTGTGAGACGATGTAGACCTATAGGAAGCTTAAAAAAATTAATAGCAAAGAAGCAAAGCCCAATGCTTCTGGTTGAGCAAGATGATTTCCCATCTGATTTAATTAGCACATCGGATGGAATGCAAGATATATGCGTAAAAATGCTAGGAATTGGGAGGCATTACAGGAAGATATGGTATATATGAGTTGGATTGTCAAGAGCAACGTGCGATTGAAATTCTGGACTGCGTCACACAGATAATGCCGGTTCACACCTCCCCGCGCCTGTTCAATCCTTTGGATAAGTTGCCGTCCTGGAGCTCTTCTACGTGGGTACCAGATTAGGCACATGAGGCCCATGATGTCTAGGTTGCTTGAAATGTAACAGGAATGTTGCACTTCGATCCTCATTGCCAGACGTTCATGGGCTGCTGCCAAACCTTCGTGTTAAATTTACACGAAAAATTATAAATATGTTGTTTTAATTACAGAAAGAGTTCATTTGTTTATGCATGATCTCACATGGACTTGGTCAACCAAGAGAATATGTGCTTTGAACCATGGGAGTTAAATTTACATGCTCAGTTGTACTTAAGGATGCAAGTTTTCAGCGCTTTTGGTCATGGGTCGACCCAAAACTTTGTTAAAATGAACTAGAATTTCCCACCATCCTATAAGTCAAGTCTTGGGTACCCATTGGGTATTTGCGAGTCAAGTCTTGGGTATCCAATGATTATTCTAGTTCATGAGTATTCTCGTTCAAATGAACTAGAGACTTGACTCGCAAATACTCATTGGGTACCCACTTGCATTCCTAGTTGTACTTCCTTTGTTGAGATGGAGTCATACCCGGTGTGCGTTGCCCGCCCCGTCTGTCTGGCAGGGCGGTGTAGTGTGTGTTGTAGACTCTGTTTTTTCTTAATGAAATACGTGCACTACATGTTCTCAAAAACGAGAGAGAGAGAGAGAGAAATGGAGACATGTTCTAAAAAACAAAAGAGAGAGAGGGAGAGATGGAGTCATACTAATTAGGTACCAGTGGCAATAACTCACCTTCTATATTGACCTTAAATCAGCCACACCTACTCTTTTGCACGAACTTTTTCCCACTTTTGTGTTTCTCGCCCTCTATGGTCTATAAAAGGCTAGTGACTTTGCAGTAGAGGAAGTTTAGCGACAGAGGCATTATATGGTCTCACTCCCTCCGTTTATAATTATATGACGCCGTTGACTTTTTTGTTACTTTATCCCTTCGTCTTATTCATAAATATTTATGCAAATAGCTAAATGTATAAGTCAATCTTAAAGTGCTTTTAATAATGGATCCAACAATATACATTTCACCTTAAGTAACTAATTATTTTCGTCAAAGTTCAACAAAAAAGTCAACGGTGTCATATAATTAAAAACGGATGGAGTACTACCTTTGGGTGTGGGGGGTGAAGAAAGTGCTGTGCCAAGGTTATACTAGTAGACTAGTACAAATGCACGTGTGCCACGCACGTGTATAAAAGTTGCATCATTTGGCAGGACCATTAGAACAATAAGCAACTTCAGATGTAAGAATCATGTATGGCCCGTCAAACGTTTTAGCAACCACACTTCGCGTTATAGTTCCTATTTACACTCCAGGTCAGCATCGGTGGCACTCTTGAACTCGACTCGATGGCATTTGCGATCTCCTCCAGTCTCCTTTGATCCTCTTCCTTGTGCAGAGTTTCCACCGTCTTATCGCCCCGACGACTTTTTGCAACAGCTCGCTGGCACTTTTCCATCCTTCTCCCTGGAAACAAACAATGTTAGGAAATTAGTACGGCAAGATCTAAGGGTGGTTTAGATGGGTTTGATTTTGATCAACGGCAGATACACAGGTGAGGTAGAATCTGACAGGTCAAAAATGTATTTGTCCCAACTGGTTCTTTATTGGTTTAGAGTTGGAATCCACGTCCACAATCAATCACTCCCGCATGTATATAAATCAAGTTTGGGGAAAACAATACCAATGCATGTCAATATACAGTTTCGCTATAAACTGAAAGAAGTTAGCACTATTCAATAGTTTGGTTAAACAAAATATGTGAGATTAGTAAAATCTACTGGGCAAAAAGGAAAGAACAGTCAAAGACCTTATGATACATACTTCTTGGCTTCTTGTCATATTACACTACTTAGAATTCAAATACGGAAACAAAGATTTAGAGACATACATAGCTCCTTTTCTCCTCGGGGAGAACTCTTTTAGATTCTGCACTGGTAGGAAATTCATAGTAGTTCTGAAAAGTGCAATAAAGTGAAATTAATACGATTTAGGATTTCACAAATAAAATAACTACCCTGCACTCGTGTATAGAAAAGAAAAATTAAAGCAGTATGAAGGATTACTTTCAGAAATAATCCTTTGAATATCCTTATCAAAGCAAAGTAATCTTAAAGTGTTTGATTCAAAATCTACAAGAACAATGAGAATTGACAAAAGGCCCGGAACATCCATAAGCTTCAGCATATTAAAAGTCAAAGCATGCTAAATTTTAAGTTGGGACATGTCAAAGTTCAGAGCTATTTGGACTTTTACGCTCTCTGAAATGATTCATTTGCTGCTGCAATAAATCAACGACACAGTCCAGTAAATTACCAGAATAACTGAAGAGAGGACAAGAATGTATCAAGATTCCCTACCAAGAGGTTCAGAAATTTTCAAAATAACTTATCCATTGGTTGATGCGAAAGCATAACACAGAGAAATAAAGTATATCATATAGATATTAATTCCACACCATCTTCATAGATTCTGCTTTAAAAACCAAGTGAAATATAAGAATGAATATGGCTTACCTTAATGTTGTCATAGGGAAGAATCTCTGCAGTACAAAGGTTGGATTAACACATTTTTCCATCTGCAATGAAATTTTAGGTTAATAATTCATTCGAAAATGGCTAGCAATTTTATAAAATTCAAATGCATGGTTAGAAAGAAGTCAATACCAGACTGGAGGACTAGTACTGAATACACAAACCAAAGAGTGTGCTTTTCTCAAAAGTGTATTTGAAAATTAGCATCTGGAAAGGATAGCTCGCACCATCTTTCCATATATTTCCTAGTATCAACATCACTTTGAGATGGAATGCAGTGGAAATGGCCATCACCCAAAAAGGAAAATTTTCTAACATAATCCACACTGTAGCAATTAGCTGATTACCTCTTCATCGACCTTCTCCTGCACTGACAACCGAGGCGCACATTTCTTCTCCAGTGCCTCGAGATTGTTTCATCCCACGGTGTTATTACTCTGCAGAACCAATTGCAATGAATAGCAGTGTCATAATTAAACAAATATTAGTGTTTTACCACCTGGCTTATTTAAAAATGGGGGACAATGTTTCAATGAAATGAAATGCATTAGCCAAAAGTAAAAACTCTTGCAATACATAAAAAATCAGAAAATTTGTCAAATGAGTTCTGGGCAATGAACATATGTTGGTAAAATCCTAATCTGACGAACTTAGACACACGCGAATTTGGTGTTGTGGCAAGCTGCAGGTAAAGATGGCTTTAGTATAGGGGACAACAATCATAGTGTGGCTTGCTAAAGATGGCTTTAGTGGGCATGACCTTTAATTTGACCATTACACATTTGTTCGCTAACTAACTACTGACTGAAAATAGTCTGACTGGCAACACTAACACAGGGATTACCCTCTCATGGTTTTGCTGAATGCCTAACATCAAAGTGAAAGATCCATCTTTCTCCATGCATAAGAATGTTTACGGATGTCCTTGAATCTGATCTAGTAAATTTATTCTTATATAACATAGTGAAACAATACAAAAGAAAAACAAACCATGAGTTGTTTGCACGCATACCTCAATAATAAGACAAGAAAGGTCGATTCAATCAGATGCAATCAGAATAAAAGTACCATGCTAATTGAACCATGCCACCATCGCACAGCATTAGTAAAGACGAACTATCTACTCGGTGTTAGAAATTGATATCGGAACAATAACTATTCCTCAAGAATTCCTACCAGGTGAGAATGGTTGTATGTGCAATGGGAAACAGATTAATGATCAGAAAGCAAGGTCCTCGATATTCTTGGGACTTGGGAGTGCAGGAAAAAGGTACAGGCCATTATCAACATGCACTTGTAATTCAATTCGAATAATAATTCTTATCTATTCTAAAAAATTTCTATGGATGCTCCCAATGTTCACCAAAAATAATATATAATTCACTTATAAAAGGGACATACCTTGAGGAAGATGTAGCTAGCTACAGCAGCTCACATTCAGGAAACGTTGTTGATCAATATCCCGGGCAGCAGTACGTTTGCCTCCGTGTTGCTCCACTGCAATATGAAAAGGAAAATGTGAAGATCAACTTTATAGGATCGATCTTTAAACTAATCTAAAGAACACATTCCACAGAAAAAATAGTGAAAGACAGACTTGTACATGAATCCCATACGAACAAGAACCGGATCACTATGATGCCACGGGCATGAGACGGATTTCGGAATTTGTACCTTGAGCCCCATCAGCCGCAGAGAAGCCTGCTGCCCGGCGACGACGCACTCATGCCCCGGCTACCTCCAGGACGGCCTCAGTTGCTAGCCCCTCCTGATCGGATCCAGGTTCTATCAAGAAAACGCTGAGAGAACAAACATGTCGCATGGCACCGGATCATCGCGATCAGTTAGCAAATCAGAGGAGAAGGAACAAACATGTCGCTTGCAACCAACTCGGAACAAGGATTACATCAAACTGCCCTTGGTGAGAGGCGAATTGAGCCAATTCAAACAGATCGTCCGCGTTACCTTAACGGAGAGCTCGTCCGCGACTGGCGCCGCAGTGTGGTCATCCTTGGCGGTGGCAGGCTGCGGAGCGGCAGCGGCAGCGGCCGCGATGACGACGACATCACATGCCGTCCCTGCACCGATGCCGATGGGAAGACGACGACAATTCCACGGGGTGCACCAATGCCGATGGGAAGACGACGGCACTGCACCGATGCCGATGGGAATTCTATTCTTCCCTGATCGCCGGTCACGACGTAGACGGCGCGACGACGACGACAGCACTTGCCATCCCTGCACCGACGCCGATCCCTTGAAAACTTCTCTTGAAAACTTCAAGGGGCTCCCGTGCCTTTGCTCATCAGGGAAGAACTCCCGTGCCTCTGTTCATTAGGAAAGAATCAGGGAAGAAAACTTTCTAAAGATTGTATTTTGTGGGGATGGAATTGTATTCAAATTACAGTTATAAAAGGAAAGCATTGATTGGACGTAATGAAAGGAGGTGGAAGGTGAGGGCGCGGGTGGAGGTACCGTGGGTGTAAAAAAATTTACAATCGTCGTACGAAAATGAACTAATTTGGACATTTGTCCACCTCCAATGTCCACCCTTCCACGGACCCGGGCCCAGTATGGCAGGATCTGATGGTAGATATTAAAGGTGACCTTTTAGATCAAGGGTGAATTTACAGGTGGGTACAATCGTGCAGGTCAAAATTGTATTTCTCGCAACTGATTCTTTATTGGTTTAGATAGATTGGATAAATAACAGTACTATATGAAATTGGGAAGCATCAGGGAATGAAATGCTAGCCCACAAAGCACATGTTCCTCCATAACGACGAACCGCTGTTCCAGATCCTTATGTATCTCTACAGCAAGTGGGAGATACCGATTGGATGATACGGAAGCAGCCATGTGCTCTGTTCCTTGCTTCCTTGGTGTGCATACAGCAGCGGAGATTTTTACCATCACAATAGGTGACACGACCTATTCCCCCAGCTGAAAGCCTGGCACTTGGTAGTAGATGGAACACCTTCGGACACATTGAATTGTGACATTCTGATGACCGAATGACCAAAGTCTACACAAGGGTTAATAAGATGACCAAGGAAGGACACGCGACCTGAATAAATTGTGATTGAGTAAAAAAAAACCATCAAACTCCTAAATGTCTCCAAACATTTCATGCTCTAGGATGGTCATCTCTAAACTAAATGTTTCACTGCAACTATTTTTATTCTTAATTCAAACATACTCTCCGTCCCCTCGCAAAAAAAAACATACTCTCTCCGTCCCAATTTATTTGGCACTTGGAATATGTGGGTATACTTATTTGGCACTTGGAATATGTGGGTATACAGGAAAAGATGAGGGAAGAGATAGATAGATAGATAGATAGATAGATAGATAGATAGATAGAGAGAGAGAGAGAGAGAGAGAGAGAGAGAGAGAGAGAGAGAGAGAGAGAGAGAGAGAGAGAGAGAGAGAGAGAGGAGTTGCATTGAAAAGTGAGGATGCCAATTATTTTGGAAAAACTAGAGAATGCTAGAATGCCAATTATTATGAAGTACATGCATTACCTAAAGCATATCTAGTTCATAGCATCTTCAAGAAAAATATTGAATAACTAGGATATTTTAGTTCATAGCATCCTAAAACTGGATATCAAACTTGCCATATTGTTTAGTCCATAGTATCTTGAGTGGGATACAAGATTATAGCGATAGGTACATGCCATGGAAAATAAAAGGCACTATATATTTATTAGAGCTAAAGATACATGGTTAATATAGTTAAACATTGGCCCATGGATACGGATTTGTTGTCCAATAAGAATTGTTTCTCGCGGACAATAAAACAAAGGAGAGAATATTTTTAAACTTAACAGTTGCTATGAATTATGTACCTGCAACAACTCATCTCCAGTACTAATCACAACTGCGACACACCTACTTTTTCTCCGCTCCTCCAATTGTCGCTCATGTGTAATTTCTAATCCTATATCTATGTTTATAAGAGCAGGCCGAACCCGCGGCAGAGTAAAAGTTGTAAATGGGACAGATAAGGAAGGTGAAAATCATGAGAGCCGTTGTCTTGAGGTGGAAGGGCCACCTTGTTCAATATTGACGATGATAGTCGTTATACACCAGTGTATCGGATTGGGAGGCACCAGGAATCGTCGTCTTGCTACGGATGCCTGCCAATGATACACCAGCTGTGGAATCCGTGCTTGAAATCCCTTCCTCGCGTCGTTGACATTTGCATGTAGAAGGATCAAGTAAGAGCAACGAGCATGCGAGCATGATGCAGCGCTTGGACTGCTGGCCGGTCTCATGCCGACAAAAACCCTCGTGGCGACTGGCACACCAGAGACCTTCTCCTGATGACTGCTGCCACCTGCGCTACTTTACTTGGCTCCCATGCAGGCATTGCGTCGATGGCGGAGCTTATTGCCAGGATCGTCAAGGATTGATGGACGTATCTGGGAATTAGGTACGTCTAACCAAACCAGTAATGGTGCTCGCTTACCAGAGAAACCAAGGGACCAGGCCAACTGAGGGGCTGTTCCCACTGGCCAGTAGCTAGGGCAGCAGCCCCACCCTACCGTATGGGGCGGTTCGCCCCCGACTGCCTCCTTGCTTCAACTAGAGGGACACCACATAGCAGTACTGGCCCACGATGTAACCCTTGTCAAGAGACCAGTGATTCTTGCTAAACTAGTCTCGCTCCGCAGTCCCTTCTACTAACTGCCAAGACTGATTAATCCTTGTGATAAGAAACATTTACTATTTCCTTTCATGTCATATATTGAGAAAAATTACCTCTAAATATTTTTTTGAGGAAGTAAAGTTTACCTCTAAATACCTTTTTATTTAAGGGACCTCACATCCATTGGCATTGCTTAACTCAGCGGTCAGTATGTACCAAGAGAAAATAAATGGTTGGCAATTCAATGGACGAAAACTGGGTTGTAACTGCAATTTACGTGTAAATTTATTTAACTGATACAATATTATGCTTTTCTAGGATTTAACGGCGCGCGTTGTGTTTTCAGCAGTAGGCGTCAGTGGTCATTCATCAATCTCGAGAATTTGCCGACTCAGTCTTTGAAAATGATCATAGGAGTAAGGTTTATATATGTGCGTTCAAAGGTGAGTGTGCGTGCATTGTGAGTGTCTGAGTTGTCCTATATAATAAAAAAAATATAAGAAAAGAGATTATGATGCGATTGGAGGACAGGAACAGGTCTAGAGAGAGTATATGGACGTGGAGGGGCCTTATGGACCTGTGTATAATTTGATCTGACTTCTTGGTACCTTTCTAATCCAATCATTATTACACTGGCGAAGCCAAGTGAGAGCACCCTGGTGCACTGGCACAAGGGTACAGAATGAGTTCATTGCATCCTTCTCTAAATTTTAAACCTATCACATCAAAGAGAATTTTATTGTTTAAAAATACTAAATAAAGTTTAATGACAAAACCTTTTTACAGATAGGTACATCTTTACGAGACGAATCTAACGAGCCTAATTAATCTATGTTTTGCTATAGTGATGATACAGTAATGCTACAGTAACCATCGTCTAATCACGGCTTTCTTACCCTCATTAGATTCGTCTCACGAATTAGACCAGGGGTTCTGCAGTTAATTTTATAATTAAACTTTATTTAATACATTTAAATGACAAGATTCTTCCCTCTAAATTTTAGACCCCATGCAACGAACACCCCCTTATCCAATTTTTACCCTATGTGCACATGGCTCTGGATCAAAAACGTGCACCACTGCGTCGCTGCGGAGGCCTGACCAGCAAGATGTGCACTCGGGTGTGTAGAGCTCTAGCTTTGCATTTACACCACGTACATTTTGGTTCATAACTCCATTTCACCTCGACCACTCATATATATGTAGTACGTGTATTGGCGAAGAATCACAAGACAAACAAATCGAAATGGATGAGACATGGAAGAACCCACTATGGAAAACCCGACATTTGCCGAGTGTATTTTTTCGGGCACTCGGCAAACAAGATCTTTGCCGAGTGTCTAAAAAAACACTCGGCAAATGTAAAAACAAAAACACTCGGCAAAGATGGGTTTGTCGAGTGTTTTCTAAGCACTCGGCAAAGATTAAAAACTCGGCAAAGATAGGTCTTTGCAGAGTGCTTTAGGATACACTCGGCAAAGATGGCTCTTTGCCGAGTGTTTTTCCTATTACACTCGGCAAATAAAATTTCAATTGATTTTTTGATGTATTAAATTAATTCAAATCAAAATGTTTTAAACTACAAAGTTGTATAACTTCTTAAGATCTACACTTTGTATTTTGGTCATTTCTTCGTTCGACAACAAGTTATACTCCCTCTGTCCCAAAATAATTGTCATTCTGGCTTTGTACTAGGTTCACTGAATATTCTCTGAATCTAGACAACCTGTCTGTCCAGATTCACTGAACATTCTATGAATCTGGACATCCCAAAACACTCTCAGAATGACAAATAAATTGGGACGGAGGGAGTAAAATTTATTCACGAAATCTACATCTCCTATATAGTTTCATGAAACTATAAGAGGGATATATAACATTTGTGAACAATATTACTATCACTATGTCAGATGAATAAATAACCAAAATAAAAGTTGTAGATCCTCAGAAGTTATGAAACTTTGTAGTTCAACACTTTTTAATTTGAATTAATTTTGCTAACGAAATATTGGTTTGAATTTTCTTAAATTTTAATTTTGAATTTTTCAAACGATCTTAGATGGAGAAACGACCAAAATGAAAGTTGTAATCTCGAAAAGTTATGAAACTTCATAGTTGACAACTTGTTTATTTGAAAGCATCTTGTCAACGGAAACTTAGTTTGAAAGAGTTCAAATTTGAAATTCAAATTTTTCAAATGACCTCAAATGGTAAAACAACCAAAATAAAAGTTGTAGACCTCGAAAAGTTATGAAACTTCGTAGCTGACAACTTTTTGATTTGAATTCATTTAGGTCTTTAAATAATCAATTGACACTCAGTTTGGTATAATATGTCTTGAATCAAAAGGGAGTATGAGCACATGTGATGCTTTGGTGTAGTGGTATGGAGAGTTTCACGCAAAGTAGAAGTCATGGGTTCGAATCTCACCGGACATGTATTGTGTAAAAAATACCGCGACTTGGCAGTTGATGAATTGGGACTTGTGGCTAGCCGGTGGGGGCCTCCCCTTATTAAAAAAAATATTTTTGCTACTTTTTTTGGATGTTTTTTTAATTTAAATTTTGTCGAGTGTCTGTTAGCACTCGGCAAAGCCTTTGTCGAGTGCCCGACAGAAAGAACTCGGCAAAGAACCTTTTGCCGACCAAAATTTGCCGAGTGCTATTTGTCGAGTGTAAATCCTTTACCGAGTGCTATAGTGGTTTTGCCGAATGCAAACTACAGATATCCCGTAGTGACCATTGATCTCAAGGGAACAAACCAGACATGCATGTCTGAATAGGGTTGGGAGGCATAGGAAAGATGTCTTCGTCACAGCCTGCACGGTGGCAGAGCCAGACACCAAATCCTCGGGCATGTAAGGAACGGTCGCCAACTGGCCAACCATGCTCTCTTCCGCTCGCATTTTTTCTCCAAACCAGATTGCTCATGCTCTCTTCCCTTCCCTCTCCAAGCCACCGTTCGTTTTCCTGCTCCAGGATCCCGCGCGACTCCTATGACAGCTGCTCATTGGTGTCGCACAGCGTACTTGTTCTTTGTGGTGTTCTCCTTCAGTGTTCCGGAGATACTTGGAACGATGGGTTTTCCTTTTGATTGTCTTTGGCTCGATGCGAGTATCTTAGGCAGAGAAACCGATTGCTTTTAGGCTGGATTCATCAACTATTCAGCTAGACGTTATTGTTAGCTACCCTTTCATGGTTCATAAAAAAAATTGAAAACTTTTACGGTGCGCTATAATAGACGTCCCACATTGATTTGACAGCACGGTAAAGGTTGTCAAAAATTTCACATGCCAAGGGCGAGCTAGAGCCCCGGCTGGCACTTTCCTGACTCTAGCTAACCAAATTCTCGAGGGAGATCGAAAGTTACACTGCCTTGCAATGTACGCAATTTCGTACCTCATAACCATGCTCTTTGACGGTTTTGCACTGTTAGCTATACCAGAGTTGGGTGTGGCATCAGATCGTTCAGAATACCCTTTGCTATACCATTGGCATTATCATTCGTTGAACTTAGAAAAAAATATACTTATAAACAATGATATATTAAATCAAAAGGTTTCACTAAAGTACATTGAATGCCATCAAGTTAACTATTGAATCCACTAACTAATTCTAAAATAAAGTTCTTAAGAATAAAACTTCAACTAATTTCATCGACTAAATTCTAAGAATCACTCCCCCGATTTTATGGATTCACTAATATAATGTGCTATACAAGAATCGGAGATGTCCATTCCAAAAGACTTAAGCTCATAATTAATGTCACACATGCTGTGTATGTGCTTTGCTAATCCACTGTATCCATCATAGCGCGAGGTGGTTAGTCTTTTGATGAGGAACCTTGTGCATACTCTCTTATGATCTAACTCAATCAAAATAGAAGATTTCACTAGCAGTCTTATGCTCATATTTATAAAATTCTCCTCTTGTACCATCTGAGATCGAACGCATGATGATTCGTTTGGCAAGCTTATTATCCCGTTCCCATGTCTCTAACTTGAAGTGATACTCATATATATTCTCAGCATAGTCCTCAATGCCAAAAGAGGGAGGAAGCGGCTCGACGGTATGAAGTATATAATCAAGCTCCAGAAACTTGAAAATGTCTTGCACCTTTTTTTTTCATAAAGGGAAGTCAATGCCGTTAAAGGGCTTAATGTTCTTCACGTGGCTTTGAGCTGAAATGATAAAGCCAAATAAAGATACTTAGTAAATATCTTAGTGTGCTAATAAAATAGCAACAATAACGCAAGAGATGCATTATTTAATCTTAAAACGTGCATGGCAAATGCAACTTATGCATTTCTTATTGATCTTAAGGCATGATGGATGGAAAACTTAGAGGAATAAACTTAAATGTGAAAACTTAAAAAAAATAGTACAATAAGATGCACCAAAAATAAATCATGAAAATAACCCTACGGTGGTCTGATTATAATCATGTAATAAGTAACTTGCATCACCGGTGGGGAAAACAAGCGAAACTTATTAAACTTAAAATTGAAGCAGCATAAAACTTTACTCATAGGCAAACTTAATAGATCAAACTTAATATTCTCAGCGTAATATTAAATAGAGCATAATAATCTCAACTTAATATCCTCATACAAAACTCAAATAATGTCTTAAACATGGTGAGAAAAGGTCATTTATGCTTGGCATTAACTTAATAAAATGACTCTTAACCATGTTAGGATCGCAGAGAATAAACTCTTAAACTTAAAAATTTGGCTATTTACTTAAATACATAAGAACTCATAATTATGTGAAACAGAGGAATTAATAAAACTTATGAAATATGTACCTTGTACATGTTAAAATTCTCAAAAAAAAATTAGCTGGACTTAATAGCTAAATTAATCTTAAGCCCTAAATTATTATGCTCATGAAACTTAATAAAACTTAATATCCTTAATAACACTTAATATCGGATGAGCATATGTATTCTCAAAATGACAGCGGAAGCTTAAAATTAGCAAATAAAATATTGCTACTAAATATTCTTGAGAATTTAACTTGAAAAGTTTCTCAACTAATAGCCAAATTAAACTGAGAAAATTATGAGAAATTTTACTGCAATTAAAAATTAAATATCACTTAAATTTTTCAGCAAAACTGAGCTCATAAAAGAATATTTAATAAAATCGTCTTAATTTACTTAGCTTAAAAAAACATATCTTAAAACTAAGCTTAATATGTTAAGAGAAAACTGAAAAACTTAAATAGAAAAAACTAAGCATAACACATAGTCTGCGCGGCCCAACTTAATTCGCATGGAGCTCAGCGACGCGCGCGCAGGCCGACTCAACGCGAGGCGGAGCGGCCCAGCCCAGCGAAACGCGCCCAGACGCACGATTATTGGCGCATCCTAAATTCGCGATGCAACGCGGGTCAGAGAAACAGGCCGAAGCCCGGCCTGGCACGCGTGAGCGGCCCAGCGCGCAAAAACGGCACGGCGCAGGACAGAAGAGGTTGTCGGGCCTTAGGCCCGAAAACCGCCGAGCAGGCCGCTGTTGGCGGTGAATATGTGCATAATTAAATTTCCATTAATTCCGCAAGCACACGGAACACCATTGTAGCATTTCACCTTGGAGTATTCCAGGGTTATCGTATTTATATTTTCCTCAGGGAAGTAGAGCGATAGGAAGTTGAAAATGTAACAAAGTAGATACTATTATGCGAAATAACGATACCTTACTTAAGATGGGGGTAAAAAGGGTACATGATATATGGGTGGCACTCACCATATAATCCAAGGAAATAAAAGAGGTAGTAGAAGTCACATTGGGAGAACAACGAGATAGAGGCAAAGATTCCTATGTGTTACTCTTACATATATTTACTTCTAGCAATTAATTCTACAAGGTTATGTACTATAGCTAAGGTTATGCACACTCAAGTCATGCTGTTTCGGAGCACGGCCATCATGCCAGGGTTGGTACTGAACCCCAATACTGCAGGTTCCCCCTGGGATCTAACTGCTATTGAGAACCCGGTTGGTTTGCCTTTGAATGTGACGGATTGCAAAGGCCTGAACACGCCTGTCACACGTGGGGCTACCGTCCTTCGTAAAGACACACGCCAATTGTGCATAGGTATAGTTCTAAGCACCGCACTTACAACTATCCTAGAGGAACTATCCTTGATCGAGAGAATATCCCTATCTAAGAATGTAGCATAGCTTTCACTAAGCGCGAACTCCATTTCGGCAAAGCACTCACTCCTACTACTTAGACATAATCACGAAACCCACAACAAGACTATTATGAGCACTAACTTAACTAAGTAAATAAATTTAAATAAAAAAATTACTAAAAGAAATAAATAAAGAATAAACTAGATAATTATAGAAACAATTATATAAATAAATAAGAGAGTAATTCTACAAGAGTTAAGATACAAGAACAATACCGAAACTCTGAGAAGACTTCCGGAACCTCGAGAAGAGCTCTCACTCTACTCTATTCTACTCTAACTCCCAACTAATAACTCTACTTCTACAAATGAGTAATGGATCTCTTGGATCAGTGAGGTGCGAGTTTTTTTTTAGACTCCATGATGCATTAACACTAGCGATGACAGGTTCATGAGCATTTTTGATATAGACTCAAAAGATTTTACAAATGAAGTGATGGTGGATGGATGGAGATGTTTGATGATTTTTCAAACATTCCTTTTTGGTGGAAGGAAAACAAAAACTCACGCGAAGGAATAATGACCGAGATTTAGAGTGCTTACTCTCAAAAGCATTTAAATCTTAACAAAATTCAACGCATGAGCAAATGGCTATGGGTGAGGATGTCTATATCTGTATGATATGGCTTTGTAGGTAAATAAATCCTCACAAGGGAAATGTTTACAAAACGAAAGGATTTTTAGGTACTTGCAGCAATTAGAATGAAAACATCTCTGGACTTTTACCATGCCAAGAACTGCAAAAATCCTAATCATGCCATATCATAGTTCACAATGCTTAGACTTGGTGTGATGTATGCAACCCGCAAAATGTAGCAACACAAGTGATGTGACTATGCTCAGGTATAAATAACACACATGTCAGGAGTAGAGGTTGCATCAATGCGACACAAGGGGAGCTATCATGTAACTACTTATTATTTCCTTTAAGTGTAGCAATCACCAAGATTCTAGCATTTTTATTCAAACAGGAAGTATTTTATTAATCGATAGAAATACTTACATGGCGGTCCTCCACAAGCTTGAGTTTTTGCGAGACTTAAGCTTGTATTGAATCGCCGACTCCTCCATTCTTCTTGTACCTGCAAAAAGAATGAGGTGATACATGTGGCTAGCCCCTAATGGGTATCGCCAGGAACCTTACTATTTTTGATATTGTTATATTTTATAACTTTTATTTTGTTTTCTAAATTTGATGAAAAAGCAAGTGCCAGGCCTGGCTAAAGGATAACGATTGGGATGGCCTCCCCAATCGGAGGGCTCTCATTTTTACGGCTTTGAGCTAGATGTTCTCCTTCTTGTTCAACTCGATTGGACCTCGCTCGCCGGAGAATCAGGCGGTGTAGAGGTTCTTTCTTTCTTCCATCATACTTTGGTTGTCCTTTTAGTGCTTCTGGCGGCGACCATTGTTGTAGGCGCCAATGTTGTACTCTCCTCTGTGGGTACCTTTGCTGCCCGTTTGTTCTTGGCGCACCTAGTTCTCCTCCTCCTTAGCGACTTTGACTTGCCTGTTGTTTCTTGACGTGCTGAGGGTGCTTGTGGCGTCTTGGGCTGCTCGGGTACTTTCTTCGGACTTCTCCAATAATTGGCTGGCTGTCTTTCTATTTCTCTTGCCAGGTAGTTCCTTATGTGTGTGATGAGCTTGTCTGGCTGCGGCATGGATGGAGTGATCTCAATCTTCTCCACTTCTCTCGGATTCTTTCCATAGAAGACCCTCACTTGGTTGCACTGCTCAACTTTAGGAGGCAGTCTCGTTGTACCGAAGTACTCGTGAGGGGCCGCTCTTGGTAGAGCTTGCTCGACGGCTGGAGGTTGCATCAATTCCTCAGCGGAGCTCTCTCCTGCGGCTTCCTGTTGTTCAGAGACCTGTTCTTCAGGAACTTTCTTTTCAGGGATCTTCTGTTCGGGAACCTTCTTGGTGACTTTCTCCTTGGGAGTTGGTTTGGTTGTCTTTTTCCCTGCACCTTCGTGGTTGTCACTGCATTTACAATCTCCTTGGAGTTGACTTCGTGCTGCCCCTGGAGTCTACTCATCCTTGGAGGTTGCACAGCTGAGGCAATTTGTGCAATTTGCGTTTCTAGCATTTTATTATGGCTCAGCTGGTTTTGTAGTGCAGTGCTGAACGACTCTAGCTTAGCATCTATGCTTTCCAAGGCCTTATCAGTAGAAATAAATTTCTTACTAATGCCATCATTAATCTTAACTTGGCCAAGCACTAGATCCTTGATAGAGGGCTCAAAGCGAGAGAAATTATCGTTACCATTACCTCCCTGATTTCTGTTGAAGGAGAGGTCGGGCTTGGTGTTCCAGCCGTAGTTATTCTGGGGACAGAATCCATTGCCATTGTTGAGGAAGTTGCATTCTTCCATGGCATTGGGGCAATGAAATCCCAGATGCCCCGTGTTGCCACACTCTTCACACATCATGCGGGAATCCGCAACCTACAGATCTTGCGGGGTCTTCATCTTCTCAAGGACTTGATCAAGCTTGAGAGCAAGCATGTCCAAGGCCTCCACTTGATGTAGTCCACGTCCCTTGCTTGGGAACACTTGACGTTCGTCGTGGCTTTGGTTGGCCACCACCTTCTCAATCAACTTCTTAGCGTTTCTCACGCTAAGCGAGAAGAAAGAGTTGCCCGAAGCGGCGTCGAGGTGCTCCCTTGCGGTAGGCTTTAGTCCATGATAGAAGCTTTGGATGAGGAGCCACGGCTCCATGCCATGATATGGGCATGCGAGCACGTAGTCTTGCATCCTCATCCATGCTTCAGAGATGGATTCATCTGCGAGCTGTTGGAAGCCCGTAATCTTGTTGCGCAGGGCAGTTGTCTTGCCCGGCGGGAAGAACTTAGCGAGGAAAGCATTTGAGTATGCCTCCCAGGTGTTGAGAGCCTCAACGTTCGCGTAGAACCATTGCAAGGCCTTTCCCAACAGTGAGAATGGAAAGAACTGCAAGCGAATCTCTTCTTGAGATTGATCCTTGCGTGCAAACGTGTTGCACGTCATCAAGAACCATTGGAGGTGAGAGTTTGCATCCTCCGAAGGTTTGCCACAGAAAGGACTGGCCAAGATCATGTTGAGCAGGGCCGGCTTGAGCTCGTAGTCCTTGTTGTTGATGCGTGGGAGGTGTCCCACGTGGATGTTCTCCATGTTCGGTGCGGAGAACTCATGGATCGACTTCTCGACCGGCTCACCCATGTTGTTGTTGGTTGAGGTTGAGACGGGTAGGTCGATGACCGGTGGAGTGGATCCTTCGACAGCCAGAGCTTTGGACGTCGTACGTGCGGAAGGAGGGGTGAGTCTTGCTCTCGCCCTTCTCAAGAACTGCTCTGGGTCGGAGTGGAAGTTTTCTGGTAGGTCGAAACCAGTCATGCACGGTCCTGTTTAAAAGTCCACAACAAGAAAACAGGATAAGGGTAAGCCCGCAAAAGTAAGTAAAGTTACTTTCACAATAGTATACAATGTTATACTTCAAAATCGTAGCTGCTACTTCCCTGGCAACGGTGCCAAAAATGCTTGTTGGCGGTGAATATGTGCATAATTAATTTTTCATTAATTCCGCAAACGTACGGAACAGCATTGTAGCATTTCACCTTGGAGTATTCCAGAGTTATAGTATTTATATTTTCCTCAGGGAAGTAGAGCGATAGGAAGTTGAAAATGTAACAAAGTAGATACTATTATGCGAAATAACGATACCTTACTTAAGACAGGGTAAAAGGGGTACATGATATATGGGTGGCACTCACCATATAATCCAAGAAAATAAAAGATATAGTAGAAGTTACATTGGGAGAACAACGAGATAGAGGCAAAGATTCCAATGTGTTAGTCTTACATCTATTTACTTCTAGCAATTAATTCTACAAAGTTATGTACTATAGCTAAGGTTATGCACACTCAAGTCATGTTGTTTCGGATCACGGCCATCGTGCCAGGGTTGGTACTGAACCCCAATACTGCAGGTTCCCCCTGGGATCTAACCGCTATTGAGAACCCGGTTGGTTTGCCTTTGAACGTGACGGATTGCAAAGGCCTGAACACGCCTGTCACACGTGGGGCTACCGTCCTCCGTAAAGACACACGCCAATCGTGCATAGGTATAGTTCTAAGCAACGCGCTTACAACTATCCTAGAGGAACTATCCTTGATCGAGAGAATAGCCCTATCTAAGAATGTAGCATAGCTTTCACTAAGCGCGAACTCTATTTCGGCAAAGCACTCACTCGTACTACTTAGACACAATCACGAAACCCACAACAAGACTATTATCAGCACTAACTTAACAAAGTAAATAAACATAGAAAAGAATTACTAAAATAAATAAATAAAGAATAAAGTAGATAATTATAAAAATAATTATATAAATAAATAAGAGAGTAATTCTACAAGAGTTAAGATACAAGAACAGTACCGAAACTCTGAGAAGACTTCCGGAACCTCGAGAAGAGCTCTCACTCTACTCTATTCTACTCTAACTCCCAACTAATAACTCTACTTCTACAAATGAGTAATGGATCTCTTGGATCAGTGAGGTGCGAGTTATTCCTGCGGACACCAGGGGCATTTATAGGGTCCTTAGGACAGGGAGCATCTTATGGCGCGAGGTGGAGTGGCGGGGCCGTCAAGCCAGACCGGCCGGCCTACCAGGGGGACCGGCCGGCCGCCCGATGTGGCGGTTCGCCACCGCCTCACTCCTGGACGTCCCTGATTGCCTCCTGAAGTCGGTCCGTAGGTCGGTGGCTTCGTGGGGCGGCAGAACTTGAGTAAGGGCCAAGTTGAGCTCCAAACAGCCCACCAGACGGTATGTCGGTGAAATTCTGCTGAACAGGCTTTGGTTTGTGACGTTTGAGCCCGTTTACAGCCTGCTGGAGGAATGCCGAGGCCTTTGGGCGCCAAGGGGGGCCGGCCGACCTATGGTGGGGCCGGCCGGCCTGACTTTTCTTCGAGTCAGGGCCAGTTTCCTCCATTATTCACTCCTGCATCCAAAATTCACCAAAACTCGTGGAAGTATGTTAATTCCTAACTACTATGCACAGAATCGTGGTGATTAGCTTTTTATTTACCGATATGTTGACGGTAAATTCATGATTTTTACACCGTCGACAGCCGCCGAAGCGGCCCGACACGCGCGCCCGCGCACCGCGCAAGCGGCCCAGAGGTCCAGCCCAGCTTAAGGCATGGCTCGCTGCGAGCCGTTGGATCAGAGGGAAGGGAGATCGGAGGAGGGTGGGCGGAGCGCGGCGTCAAACCGGCTGAAACCCTAAAATCCCTCTCACTCCCTCACTCTTTCTCCTCTCTCGTCTCACTCTCTCCCCTCACCCGCCCGAACCGAGCGGCGGCCCCGGCGTACGGCGCGCCTCGCCGGCGGCAACCGTGGCGGGTCCACTCGCCGGCGCACGCGTGCGACTAGGTCGCGCGTGGCTCCGTCGAGCGGTCCCGACCCGGCTGCCCTTTTGGCAGGGGCGCGGCATGGCGCTCGGAGGGGAACGGCGGCGGAAGCACGTCGGCGGCGCGGCAACGACTGATGGCGACCGGATCTGACGGTGCCTCGTCGCGCAAGCTCCCGTGGGCGAGCTCATGCCGCACGGTTGGGTCCGGGTCTCATGGCGGCGGCCGACTGAAGCTCGCCGCGCGTCTTCGGCAGCCCGGCGACGACGACAGCGGCAACCGGGTGATGGTGCCGTGCGTGTGCCAGCCTGCGCAGCGGAGCTGATGCCGCGCGGCCGGATCTTATGGCTGCGAGGTACGCGCACACGGCGAGCCGCCGAGGGGAGGCGGGCTCCCGCACGGCGGAGCTGATGCCGTGCGGTGTCATGGCGATGGCCGGAGCCGAGGGGATGACACCGCCGTGCGCGCGTGCGAGAACGGCGGCAATGGAGAGGTAAGTCTCCTTATTAGATCTCAGCTTAGGTACGGTTAGGGTTTGGAGAAAACCGTGAAACCCTCGGTCTGAATTACTGGACTTAACCATGCAATTAGGCATAAACAGGATATAATTGGTCATGTTTAGACATAATAGACTCAATCCAATTGCATGAATTCGCATGATCGCATTAACAGGACTGACTTCATCTAATTGCCGTATTAAAACATGCAGATCAAACATAAAGCAGAGGCATTATATCTAATTACTCTAGATCATGTATTGACTTAATCTAATCTGACTAGAACATGAACTTTAACTTAATTGAACGCCTCTGATTGTGTGACTAGATCATCAAAAACTGACTGAAATCTTAACTAAAAAAAACATGACTAATCTAGTGGATAACTAGATCATCTAACTGAACTTAAAAACATGATCAGATCTAGTAAAAAACGAGACTTAAAACATGACTAGGGGATCTAATTCGACTAGTAATGGCATCTGATATCAATTATTAGGACTAATCTTAATTAACTTAACAGGAATCATCTAGCCAGAAGTAGATCACGCCTAGAACTAATCTGAACCAGAATTGATGGTGCTTATGACTTACACGTCATGATAATCCCTCTAGCAAGGGATTGATGAGGTGTAGACGATGCAGAAGTGGCGGCAGACGTAGAGGATCAGGGACACCGGGCTTCCACGACTTCTAGCACCTTAGGGATCGGTAGTATTAGGGTTAGAGGTAACCCTAGGCTTAATTTCGTGAGTAATCACGGATTGGGGAAATCAGGGGTCTCCCTTTGGTTATATAGTGCTGTAGGCGCGGGGCCGGGCTCTTAGATGGGCTGAGTTTTGCCTCCCGATCAAGGCAACTAACCGGGGGTTTAATTGGAGTCGGATTAGGCCTTTTGGGCCACTTGACCAAGGTCAATAATTCCAACAATTAGCCCATGGTTACTCATTTGTTGTCCAGTAAGAATTGTTTCTCGCAGACATTAAAACAAAGGAGAGAAGCTTTTAAACTTAACAAGTGCTATGAATTAGGTACCTGCAATAACTCATCTCCAGTACTAATCACAACTGTGACACACCTACTTTTTCCGCTACTCCAATTGTCGCTCATGTGTTTTTAGGCCTCCTTTGGATTGAAGGAATTTCACAGGAATCTTTGGAGGATTTGAGTTCCAGAGGATTTATTCCTATAGCTCCTTTGGTTCATAGGAAAGGGAAGGAGAGATTCTATAGGAATGCATTCTTACAAGGCCATTTCACACGAAAACTAGCAAAGAGCTATGACCTCTTTGTAAATTTTCCTATGGTTTTAGATTCCATAGGATTAGAGAGTACATGCCACCCGATTCCTGCGTTTTTCTATTCCTGTGTTTCTAAAATCCTGCGTTCCAAAGGAAGCCTTAATCCTATATCTATGTTTATAAGAGCAGGCTGAACCCGCGGCTGAATACAAGTTGTAAATGAGACAGATAAGTGAAAGGGGTCTTGGCCTAGTGGTTAAGGCATCCGAGTAGCACCTTTGAGGTCCTGGGTTCGACTCCCGATGGGAGCGAATTTTCTAGGATTTAACAACATTTGTGCTTTCAGCGGTAGGCGACGTGGCCGTCGACAGCGAGGCGCCAGTGGTGAGTTCGTCAATCTGAAGGATTTGTCGGCTCAGTCTTCGAAGATGTTCATAGGGGTCGGGTTTGCGTATATACGTTTATAGGGGTGAGTGTGCGTGCGTTGTGAGTATCTAAGTTGTACTGTGTAATTAAAAAAAAAGTAAATGGGACAGATAAGAAAAGTGAAAACCCTGAGAGCCATTTTCTTGAGCTGGAAGGGGCCAGCTTGTTCAATATTGGGAGGCGCCAGGAAACGTTGACTTCCTACGGATGCCTGCCAACGATACACCAGCCGTGGAATCCGTGCTTGAAATCCCTTCCTCGCGTCATTGGCGTTTGCATGTAGAAGGATCAAGTAAGAGCAACGAGCACGCGAGCATGATGTAGCGTTTGGACTGCTGGCCGGCCTCATGCCGACAAAAACCCTCGTGGCGACGGGCACACCCGGAGCAAATACAAAACCAAAGGTGCCTTCTGGGGAAGGCATCTGTGGAAATTTGTGCTAGTGGGTTATGCATGGGATGGTGGGAGAAGGTGAACCTTTGATTTGTGAGATCAACGGAGAAAAAGGTACCTTCCCCCGAAGGCACATGTGGAATTTCACTCTCCACATCAGGGATCAGCGCTGCTTTACTTGGCTCCCATGTAACCATTGCGTCCCGGGCGTGTTGGACATGGATTGTTTGACGTATCTGGGAATTACGTACGTCGCGAACTAAAAGTGTGATTCACCTGAGCACAAGACTGCGATCACAAGACAAGTTTGTTCGCCTCGCTGCTTTGCAATAGCTGTTTTGCAGCAACTATAATGTTCGCAGTTATTTCTTCTGCAGCAGTTACAGTGTTTGAAGTTATTTCTTCAGCAACAACTATAGTAAAACGGCTGCTTCGCAGCGAGACGAACAGGCTGATGAGTACCAGGAACCGTGGTCGGCGCACACATCAACATGATGTCCTTGACCTGTCTCAACGAGGGCTTCATATGAGCCTCTCCATGCAAGTTTCCATCCTTCTTAAAATGTTAAATCAGGTAGTTGGTCCAGCACTTATCCAAAATGCAAACTAGTAATTAATTATATCAAGGGTAGCTACTGACTGCAGGGTGAGTGTGCTCCTATTTGACTCTTTCAGAGCTAAAATAGATCTACCGGCTACGTACCCTTGACAACGTTTTTTTAAGAGAACTTTTACGGTGCACCCAAATCAGCATGAGCCGTTTATTTTTGTTAATCCAACCGTTTAGATGCACTTCATACTACTTCGAAACCTCCACTGTGATATGGTAGTATTTTAACGTGGTATATGGAGTTAAAGGGTATAGATGGAAATAAAAATACAACTCAGTTTTTCATCGATCTAACGAAACGAAATACCGGCAGATCTTACGATTCATTACTTTTTCTGTCTCTCCATCATTCATCATTGGCGACGCGGCTCGGCGAGGGAGGCCAAGGTGGCGAGGTGCGGCGTTTGCAATTGGCGGCGAGGTGCGGCCAAGAGCTGCGCAGCATTCCCGATTGGCAGTGAGGCGCGGCCGGGAGAGGGAGGCCACGGCGGCGCGGCGCGGCATGCCCGAATAGCGGCTTTTGCGGCGGCGAGTCGACATGGTGGTTGACGCGGTGGTTGACGCGGCGGCGAGTCGACATGGCCGGGAGAGGGAGGCCACGGCAGCGAGTGGAGGTCCATGCGGTCACGGCAGCGAGCGGAACCCGCCCTGGCTTCGACGGTGGTGGCTGTGGAAGATTCGACGGGCGAGTCGCGGACGAGGACGCTGTCTTGGAGCGGTGAAGTACGGGGGCAGTTCCGCATGATGATCGTATCAAGAAGTTTAATTTTGGGGCGGCTATGTAATTTCAGTCCAGTAACAGTCCTGTCCAGTAAGCTAGGTGATATCCAGCCATGGTCGATCAGATAGAGCTGTTTGATTCAGGGCACCGTGATTCATTGTCTCTCTAATGTTTTCTGGCTTTGGCATATGGGGAATAGCTGAATTCTGAAAGGTTGATTGATTGAGGTTGAATCAATTAGGGGGGGGGGGGGCTTTAAGTGTATATCGATCCTTCTGTTGGTATTGTTATTAACATGTTGTATGAACTTAAAATAGGGCATATGTTGTCAAAATGTTTAATGATTGAGAGCATGAAAATCGGTTTGTCAAACTTGGCTTGTATTTTTGATCTGGAAGCCTATGCTAGACCGAGGTCAGTTAACTAGCTAAAGTTTGAGAACTATGTGCACTGCTTGCTCAAGTAAAAATGACATCTCAGATTACTTCAAAAAACAAACGAAATCTGGAAAGCTGCATATGGTTAAATGAATTGGAATACTGCAGGATTGCAAGAGCACATCTCAAATAAACTCCCCATGTTTCTTTAACGTATGCATGCTAATTACATTCAGGGTACAATGAAATAATCTCTGACAACTCTGGCCACATTCCAGTTAAGTTCTGCTATAGTAGTTCCGTTCTTAGTCAGCATCCATCTCCTCAAGACCTGCATGCCAAATAAGCAGTGTATTCAGTTTAAAATTTTTTAACAGAAACGATGGAACAGGCAAAAACATGGTACTTATTGTAATTTGTACTGATTAAGTCTGGATCAAATAATGTTGTAAAAAGGTGGCTATATTTTTGATTCATGTGTGAAATATTTACTTCGGGAACTAAACTAATCTCTGATAGACATGCTAATTCACAAGAAAATTGTCACTGAAGTGTTTTTCTGAATATTCCAAACAAAATATTTAACGATTTCAATGTACTGTCCAAAAGCTATGTCCAACCATGAATTTGTGCAAGGGAATCCCTGGTTGTATAAAGCCAATGTAAATGAGATAAGGATCAATGCATAACGGTGATTACATCTGATCCCAAATCCCAGTGCAAATAATGCGAAGGGTACAGGGATTCAAGAACGGTGTCAATTGCTGACAACATAGCAAATACTACTACCTTACAATGAATCGGCAACGGATTGATTGACGGGGAAGACACAGCACCGCTGATGTGGGCGCCTGGAAACAGAGGCCAGTAGGGGCCGAGGATCGTAACTGCCATGCCCTTGTACTGCTAGGCGTTGGTGGCGGCGATGAAGTCGATCCACTGCCGCAAACGGATTGGCGTTGGTGGCGGCGCTTAGCGGCGGCCGGTTGTCATAAAAATGGATCGGCGCTGCTACAAACTGATCAACGACGCCCGTGCCTCAGTTCCTCGGCGCCTGAGCCCAGGAGACGCGTTGCCTATTGATCGGCGGTGCCGCCGTGCGCGTCCTCCGGCGGCGGCGTCCCTGCCTCCATTCCTTCTATTTTTTCGTAACGATTCGATGCGGTGGCATGCTTGTAATAAGGTTTATTATCAGGACAATTACGATAGTACCCATGAAAATGGATGGTCAGATTAGACTTGTACCACTTCCTTCCTCCAAGTAGTACGGTGCACCGTAAAAGTTCTCTTTTTTAATCCATGGTAACGTTTTTTTTAATCCATGATAGCGTTTTTTTAATCCATGAGTCGTCGAAGAAAACATAGTCGTTCCGTTGATGAATGAGACATTGCTTCCCAAAGTGCAAGGATTGGCACTCTTGGGAATCGAATCCAATCCCTAAGCAGTGGTAAAAAAGAAAATCAATCTCTCTCTCTCTCTCACTACTGGAAATATATTGGAATACCCCTATGTGTTTTGTAAAGCACACAAGGAAATTAAACATCACCCTGCCAATGCTAATATTTTGTTGAAGGGCAGCTCACAGCCGTACCCGGTCCGGCCCACAAAATATCTGCTATCCGTTCCTATACCCGCCTCTCTCTCTCTCTCTCTTCAACCCCCCCCCCCCCCCCCCCCCCCCCCCCTTCTTGCTTGCTTAAACTGCTGATTGTGTTTCGTTTCTGTGTCCTTTTTTTGTTCGTATTACATTTCCTTTCTTTATATGGCGTGCTCACAAAAATTGTTTGAGTAATTGTATCATTAAAATACTATTGAATGACATTAATCTAACAATAGAGTAACTCCTATTCAACCAAAAACCTAATTTAGCTCCAATAAAAATATCATGGATCCAATATCTTCCTTTTGCATGCGCTTTATTTAATTAAGCATTTATTTATTTCCACTTCCATTCCATATATGTAAATGTGAAACAATGTAGACACATAGGAGCCATACAAAATTTGTAATATATAGCAAAGATGAAGTGTAGCCCAATGCATACAAATTGTAACATTGGATGCATCAAGATATGCATAAAAATGTGTTTGGGATTCGGAGGCGTTACAGGAAGATATGGTACGAGATGGATTGTCAGTAGCAACATGCGCTTGAAAATTTCAACAGCAGATGTTGCTGGTCGGCTCCTATGCGGTTGTTCGATCCTTCAGATAAGCTGCAGTCCTGGAGCTGTTCTGTGTGGTTACCAGATTAATCTCACCTAGGGTGCTTAACGCCTGACGGTAGCTGCACTTGAAGCTGAATAGTTTTCCACCGTTTTATCCTTCTGTTGGTATGAATGTCACAGGAATGTTTGCATTTTGATTCTCATCTTAGCCGTTCTCTTCCAAACGTTCATATATGGAGGAAGATATGGTGATGGCGGCCTCTGATCCAGCTGGTTGTGATTTTGCCAAGTACGTATGGAGGAACAAGACACCTCCCCGTGTGCAATTTTTTGGCTGGCTGGTGGTGCAGGAACGGATTCAATGCCGGAGCAACCTGCTGGTTAAGAACATTGTCGATGATGCAAAATGTCCCATATGCACAGCACAACTGAGATCGAAGACACAAATCACATCATCTTCCATTGTGCTTTCGCACGCAGTTTTTGGAGCAAGAGCTCGGTGCGAACATCTCGCCGCAGGCATCAGTGGCAAAGCCGTGGGAAGTACCATGGGGAAGCAATGCCCCCACAAAATTCAGAAACTGCCTGACCCTTCTTTGTTGCTGGCTGCTATGGAAGCATCGGAACGAGGTGGTGTTTCAAAGAAGAAGAACCATCTCTACAGCGTCTGCTGCGGGCGTGTAGAGAGGAGGCCAAGCTGTGGCGTTGCAGATTGCCGCGAGATGATGCGGACACCACTAGTGCCTGGTGCCAAATGTTACTCTCCGATGTAACACATTTACATGACCTTGTCTTGCCCCTTTCAACTTGTAACAACTTGACTTGATGTAACTGAGCCATGTTGGGCTAACACCATTATCAATTAATGGAATCAGGTGGGGATCCTCGCACACACCCCCCCCCCCCCCCCCCCCCCCCCCCCCGCCGTTGACTTCCAAAAAAAAACGTTCATATACTCCTGGAAAACCACCTTTGTGTTACATAATGTGATAAATAGTAACTATATACCGCACGTGATGAAAGTATCTTGTCACTGAATTTGCGTGTTCAGTTGAATTACCCTGAAAGTCGTTGAGACACTTTAGACCCATAGATTTGCTGTGACTACTCCATTCGTCAAGGACACGGTTATGTTCGATGATTTCATGGGCACTTTGTCAATATATTGTTCACCTTCTCTATCTTTGTCCATGGGGGTGAAGGATTTGTTGCGACAACTGACATGGTTGTTGTAGATAACAACTATATGCGATTGGGAAGCATCAGGCAATGAAATTTTAGCTTCCAAAGCACCTGTGCCTGTGCAAGGGACACCCTTTGTTCCAGATTCTCACACCTTTCTACGGAAAACGAAATACGTCGATTGGATACTAGAGCTGCCAAGTGGCTCGTTCCTTGCTTCCTTGATGCCCATACATTCTCCCTGCTAAAAGTCTGTCACTTGCCAGAAAATTGTAACACTTTTGAGAGAGCGAATGGTGAGGGAATGTCCAAAGTATGCAAGGGTTCATCACATGACCAAGGAAAGGAAATGTTCTCGGAGTAAACTGTGACTTCATAAGAAAATAATCCTAAAAAAAGAATGGGAATTCAGGATTGATTGTCAAACTCCTGAATGTCCAAACATTTCATGCTCCAAGATGGCCATCTCTGAAATAAATGTTTTCAAACTTGCATTAGGAGTGGTGATCCAAGATGAAACTGTTGTCAGGATTCAATTTTGCTTGTTTCACCGCAAATGTTTTTCAGATTTTTTTTTGTTCTTAATTCAAAACCTACATGCATGTCCTGAAGTGCACCAAGTTTGTAGCATCTTCAAGAAAAACCTAGAATAACTAGCATCTTCTCCTTCCCAGCGATTCACCACCTCCAGTTCCGGTTTTTTTTTTTTTTTTTTTGAGATGCTAGTTATTATAGTTCTTCTCCTTCACAGTTCCTCTCATTATTATAGTTTACGCCCTGCCTGCGATTTGCTACTTCAAGTTATGGATATCGTTGAGGCAATAGCTTCTGCTGATCTGATTGAACTGAAGAGATATATGAGGAAACTTATTAGCAGTTCAATACAGGGGAGAAAAATCTTTTGTGGCATTAATTGGGAATTTTTCTCTCCCATTCTAATTCTAATAAGTGATTTTTGTAACATCTCTATTGGGAAATATATATGTTCTTCTTTGCAATAGCAGTCTCTTTAAAGATTATGCGGTATCTGTGTTAGTGCTACTTGTCCTGCGCACAGCATAAATTCTTTCTCACTTTTGATGGCCGCAAGAGAAGAGTTTATCCCTTAACAATGCGTGCTGATGTCCCATTATCGTTTCCAAAGGGCATAGTTTAATAGGTACGGTTACTGTTTATTGAACTAGTTTTTGTTTTCATGTGTTTTCGATCGCTTGACGAGTGTAAATTTTCTGGTAGCAAAAAGGTTGACTCTGACATTGGGCTCCTAGCAATGTACCATCACAAACTCAAGCTTCACCTTGGACTAGCACCAGATGATGAGAGACAGCGAACAGTCATCGCTTAGCTGTCCGTCCTCTTCCGTACGCGCCATTGCGCATCTCGATCGTCCACGCCCGTATCCTAGGGACATACCATGTCTTATAATGTGATAACCATTCCATTTAAGCCGGAAAATGAAATCGCAAAACCATTTCATCTTTACATCTAAGATGATTCCTCGTTGAGAGCAGGAAAAATTATACTTAAGGTTATGTCAGGCTAATTTTTAACCTATTGATTTGACACCTTTCTTGGAACACAACTGAAAAGAATAGAATGCCCTCAAAAAAAAAAACTGAAAAGAATAGAAATTCGCTACGTATGACAAACAAGCCCGAGGCGGCATCCGCTTCTTGGGCCTTAGTTTTACAAGATCAAAATTAAGGCATGTATAGCATCTGGCCTGGCCCATCTATCTACCCACTATCCCCCGATGCGACCCAGACCCAGTCGATTCACTAGCACGCCGCTGGAACGAGGGGCAAGAGATCCACCGGTTGATTCCCCGCACCCCCCAGGAACACGAACCCGGAGGCGGCGAATCGCTGGGAAGGAGAAGATGAAGACGTTCGATCCGTGGCCGGTCTTCTTCCGCCGGGAGTGGAGCCGCAACTGGCCCTTCCTCACCGGATTCGCCATCACCGGCTACCTCATCGTTAAGATGACGGCCAACTTCACCGAGGAGGACCTCAAGAACTCCAAGTTCGTCCAGGAGCACAAGAAGCACTGATGAGGTCGAAATCTTTCACCGCCCCCCCCCCCGCCTCTCCATCTGTTCCCACCTATCTCAGCAGCAGTTTGGGTTGTCGCTCGAGCCTTTTTAGTTTTCCGTTGCAGATTGATTGACGCGATCCACGATGCATTATGTGATTTTGGGGAACTGATGCAAAATGATTCCTTTGGGGTGGTTAGGTTGGATGATTTCACATTTCCTCTTGTTACTATTGTTTACCCCCTGCCTGCGATGTGCTATCAAGTTGCGGTAATCGTTGAGGCAATAGCTTATGCTGATGTGATTGATCTGAAGAGAGATACGGGCAACCTATTAGTTCAATAAGAGGGGAGAAAATTCTTATGTGACATCTATTGGGAATTTTTCTCTCCCATTCTAATTCGAATAAGTGATTTTTGTAGTCTCTATTGGGAAATATATATCTTAAAGATTGTGCGGTCTCTGCGTTACTGTTATATGTCCTGCACACAGTATAAATTCTTGAGAAAATTCTTATGTGACATCTATTGGGAATTTTTCTCTCCCACTCTAATTCGAATAAGTGATTTTTGTAACATCTATTGGGAAATATATGTTAAAGATTATTTGGTCTCTGCGTTACTGTTGTATGTCCTGCACACAGTATAAATTCTTGAGTCTCACTTTTGATGGACGCAACAGAATTACTTATCCCTTAACAATGTGTGCTGATGTCCCATTACCCTTTCTAAGGGCCTAGTTTAATAGGTACAGTAACTGTTTATACAATTAGTTTTCGTTTCGTGTGTTTTTACTTGACGAGTGTAAATTTTCTGGTAGCGAAAAGGCTGACTCTGACTTTGGGATGGAATTGTTGCGCCGGCAATATACCGCTTTTTGGCTTTCGGCTAGCAGAGTGCTAACATATAACGAGCATTGGCATTAGATGATTGTTAAAGTCCTTGAAGACATGTGGAGGATCCAAACCGTTAATTGTACTTAAGTGTAGCCACTGAACCTTGTTTTACATTATCAAAATTATTTGTCTCAATAAGTTCCTGCAAATGTAGATAAGTTTAGCCGTGGCAGTACTGAACCTTTATTTGACGTTATGAAATTATTGGTTCCAAGGAGTTGGTCTTTATCTATGTGTAAAACCTGCAAGGATCTCCAATGTTTATCACTGATATGCTGCTAAAAGCCATATTTAACACTAACTGTGCTTATGTTCATGGTCTCTTGTGTCTTTTGGGATACTAGGTTCCATACCGTCATGTTACATTCTACTAGTGTTATGAAGTCCAAGTGCCTGACGCATACACTCTGTCCCTGTAGGTGAAGAGCAGCTGATTTCCTCTAGAGTTGCCCCTGTCGTCTATGTGACCGGCCTGCTCTTTCATGCCTCTTGAATGAAATTAGGCCCAAATTTTCTCTTCTTTTCAAATGTGTGCACTTTGTGCTTCATTTATAATGTAGTAATATGAGGCAAATGAATTGTTGGACCAAAAAAACTACTAGTTTCTGTTTATGACACTTGAAGTCTGATTCAGCTTTCCTGACTTGATATCAATTTGGAACATTGTTTTATATGTATGCAACTGAAAATATCTGATGTTTGGTGTTACCATTTAACTGTCTTTAGGGCACATTTGTATCTTTTTGCAGGATTGATGAGGAAAACAAAGTAAAATCAGTTCTTTAGGGCTCATTTGTACACATATTTTTAGGGAATATGTTATCAATTACCCAGTTTTAGTTTGTTGGTGAAGTGATTGGACTTCAACCCGTGCAGCATTGAATTACCTTTGGTATTTACTGAACGGCAATAGCAGCTACGAAAATTGATGATGATGTAAGGTTGACAAGCCTACTCTCTAGATGCAGAGCGTCAATGAAATCAGAGGAGAACAAGGGGTATTAAGATCGATCTTTAAGTGTATCATATTTATGAGGGTGCTTATAGATAAGACTTCAGTCTAAAAGAAAAACATGGTCCTAAAAGTTAACAGCTCATAATTGACAAGGGGAATACATGCATGTTGCGAAACCAAAGTACAGCAGCAGCACATGGTCCTAAAAGAAAAACATGATCAACAGCATTTCGTAGATGGATTACGAAGAGAACAGGGACAGAGTATTCTGAACTACAAATCTTAAAGTTTATGCTTATGTAGTCTCATGTGCATTGTTCGTTAGTTTTAGAGATGGACTCCTAATGTCCAAGGTATTAATGGCAATAACTTGTATTCTGTACTGACCTCAGACCGACCCTTCGGCACAAATTTTCCCGTGTTTGTGCTTCCTACCCTGCATCCTCCCATATGTGGTCTTTTTTTTTTTTTTTTTTTTTTTTGAGGAAGCCTCCCATATGTGGTGTGGTCTATAAAAGGCTGACGAGTTTGCTGCAGAGAACGGATCAGTGAGAGGGCATACTACCCTGCATCCTCCCATATGTTCTTACTATCGTCGGGTTGGGTTGGAAGTTCTACATGGGCTGACATGTTTGTAGATAACGATATGCGATTAGGGGGCATTAAGGAAAGACATGCTATCTCGGGCGCATCTGGACACCGCTGGCGCGGTTATCAATATCTACCGCCCTAATTAAGATTAGTTGCTAGGCGGGCCGCGGGAACATTTTCTTGGGCAATTCCGGCTTCTTTTTCTATTGCTGCTGCTTCCATGTGATCACCGCTACGCAACTGACTCCTATGGGTGACAACTTTCTACTTCGTTTCGTCAAGGCGTAATGTTTGCACTGGCCAAATCACCTGTACTCTCATTGGATAACACTGACTAGCGGTATGCTGATTATATCTCCAGCGCTACTAGAGACTTTATTATGTACCGCGACAAATACGAAACAAAGGCTAGAACAATATGAAATATTGGTTAGAACAATACAAAACAAAGGTTGGAGCAATTTGTCCAGTGAGCCTAATACATTTTGGTTTTCTAACAAGTGGATGAATCAAACTTGACAATTGCCGCTCGTAGTTGTGATGATTTGTCCCTGTGGTCTCACCAGTGCCACCAGCCTGTTGATCGAGATCTTCTAAAATTTTGGAGTAGCAGATTATCCCTTAATCAAGTTTCTTGTATTAGGCTCTTTTTTGTTTTTAGCTTTCTCGCTTCTAACCTCATCATGTAATATATTTTTATAACACAAATATATATATCTTCGTTACCAATGCAATAAAAATTCAGGCAATCTCCAAAGGAGTTGCCGTAGTTTCAAAAAGTGGAACATTATGTAACGGTGGCTAGAACAATAAAAAAAAAATGACAACATAGTACGTGCTCTCATGCACCAAGGATTCAAGTTCGTAGCACGATACCTGAATTCAAAGCGAATGGTGAGTAAACGAACTCTGTTTGTAAGTGCAATAGATAGAAAGGCAAGCACAATGTTTACCAAAACAATTTACATGAGAGTTGGAACAATGTGTATTAAGGTCTGGAACAGTTTTTAAAAAATACAGAACATCTTAAAAAAATTACTAGAATATTTTCATATATTTACTAAAACACTGCAAAAGATTGGAACAAACTAAAATAATCTTGAGAACAATTTATACATATGTTCCGAACAATGGTAGCAGGGAGGGTCTATGCAGTTTCGAACCGCATATGCCCCCCTTGCCTAGCCGTATAGCACGAGGGAATCGGTATACAGGCTGTGTATAATTCAACGAAAACTCACCAATGGGATGCCCGAAGGGAGGCAGAAGAAGGAAAATGAATGAAGAAATGAAAGTGTAGGCGCGCGGTGTATATTAATTCCGTGCTATCTCGCCTACATGAAACGATCGGTCCATCGTCTTGGGTTTTTGTTCTTTTGTGCAGGCGAGGGACAAGTCATTGCAGCGGGCGATCAAGAACGTCATGCGTGTAACCTTCCCTGCAAGGTGTCCCATTGTTTCTTGTTGCCCATGGCTAACAGATCAAACATCGTCAGGGGCAAACTGTGACCGTAAAGGTACTGTCTATGACAAGGGAAGGAACATATTTGAGTGAATTGTAGACTGAGCCATAAAAAATTTGCATGATAGTTGCATACTTCTGAGTTCATTGGTCTTCACGACCTATCAGGCAGGGCAGCCTATTTGGTAACCTGTATTCGGCCAAGGAAGACTCCACCAAAAAGGTTGTAAACTCTACCAAAAAGGTTGTAAACTCTATATGCATATGCAGAGCACCAATGAAATCAGAGGACAAGATGCTTAGAATTCGAGGAAGAGGTACTAAGAGGCGCTTATAGATAAGAATTCAGATTAACAGCCGCACGAGTCCTGTAAAGAAGCCTGACCAGGAGCACTTAGAGCAACTCCAACAGGTTCCAAAACATGTTCCCAATATGTGGTTTTGGGAATAAACGCTTAAAACTGACGCTCCAACAGCTCCAACAGCTCCCATCCTCCGACTCCCAATCGCGAAAAAAATATTCTCCCGCGCCCGGATTCTCCCGCTCGTCCAATCTCCAGTGCACGACACAGCTCCTCCCCTGCCTCTTCTACCTCCTTGCGCCCACGATCTCCAATGCCCGGCACTTCTTCTCCCTCCTCCTCCTAGCGGTCTTGACGCAGGCCACGACGCCGACATGCCCTGGCAGAGATCGTGCGTTCGCCGCTGCCTGGCGGAGGCCGCTTCCCCGTTGCATTCTGCCGGCTCTAGCCTGACCGTCGTGCCCTGCTGGAGGTTGCGTTTCCGTCATCTCTGTTGCTCGAGTTCGTGCAGTCCAAATGGCCGCTTTCTTTTTTTTTTTCCGTCCAGATCATCGCCTAGCTACCTCCATCCAGTGCAGGACACCGCGTCATTGCTGGTAATTTCTCAATCTTGTCTGCTCGCGTATGGTTGCTAATCAGTTGTTCGTGAAAATGCTTCAATGTGACTTGCAACAAGGTGTGCTGATGTTACAAACTGACAAGTGACAAATTGATTGTTTTTCGTAGGAAGGCCCTGTTATTTATTGCCTTTGATTTGATCACACTACATGATGGACGTCGCAACAGCTGTTACCATGCTCCTGGTCGACGGGCACGAACCTGCTGCTGCTTTCCTTTGCGTATGCCGTGCGCAGCCAGGAGAGAGATGAGGAAGCTAACACAAACTCCGACCAGATCAAACATATGGGCCAAATGCACTTGCATACGTGAGAGAGATGAGAGATGAGGAACAAATCAACGTACGTGAATAGGGGAGTTGTTGAGTTCGACTCGTCTCTACTGGACTGATCGCATGGGATAAAGGCCAAGCTGGACTGAATAATATATGGGCCATATGCAGATACGAGGCCCAAATGACGCATTTTAATTTTTTTGGGAACTTAATATTGGAAACTGTTGGTGGAGAGACTTTTTCTTTGCTCCCAATAATTTTTGGAAGCTCCCAATACCAGTTTTTTGGGAGTGATTTTTTTGGGAGCTCTTGGAGTTGCTGAGCATCTCCAAGAGTTCATTAAATCCATTCCCAAAACTTGATTTTGGGAGTGATCAACAAAATCAGCACTCCAACAGTTCCCAAACTGAGCTCCCAATATTTCCGCGCACCCAAAAAAGCTGGTCTCGGTGGCCATATTTCCGCCCCTGTGCGGCGTCCCAATCGCGAAATCCGCGCCACGCCCGCATCAAAATCACTAGCGTGCGTTGTTTCATGTTGTTCCTTCGTCCCCGCCGACCCATGCCCGCAGCTCCCCTGACGGACTGCCATGGCACCGGCGCTATTACGCTGGTGGCCAGCTACATCTTGTGTTGCCTGGCACGCTGCCCTATTGCCTAGTGAACCAGCACGATGTTGGTCGTTGTTTCCGTCTGCTTCAATGGTCGTGATTCCCATCGCTTGTCATTGGCTCCGGCCGCTCGCGTCGCACCCTGGCTTTCGAGAGTTCTGCATCTGATCTGATAGTTGGGTGCCTCATGGTACCAAGGCTCAATGCGATGCTCCCAGTCTGCAAGCGGATGCCAGCAGCTAGCGATCTCGCACTTGCAATTGAGTCTTCGGGCCAGAAAACAATCTCCGTCACAGAGTTGCGTACAAGAAAGGATCGATCTACATCGAGAAGAAGCAATGAACATGGGCTGGTTATTTCTGGGCCCACAAATTGATGACGTGGTAGCAATTAGATATTTTGGGAATCAATTTTTGGGAACTGTTGGTGGAGAGATATTTTTTTACTCCTGATAATTTTTTGGAAGCTCCCAAAACCTGTTTATTGGGAGTTATTTGTTTGGGAACTCTTGGAGATGCTTTATGATAGTTACGGGAAAAAAAGGAAAGAAGAGAACGGTTTATCGACCTACACAGGTATTAAACTTGCACATGGTTACAGGTTATTAGGTGTCTCTTAATAAAATGCCAGGGGACGTCTCTCCCCCGGTTAAGTTTTATGGATGGACTCTTACGTCCAGGTAGCCATACATGGGTTCGCACTAGAGAATAGATCAGCGACAGAGCCTGCTGGGTTAATTGTTTTTACCATCTTTTGGTTGGTGATGGTTTGGAAGTGCTACAGGGACCTGCAAACAAGTATAGCGATATGTCTATTGAGAGGGAAATATCAAGTGCACAAGAAGTATAGCGATATGTTTTTGGAAACACAATCTGGATTTATGGTTACTAAAATTATGGTCAAGACTTTTCAAACTTCCAATATTTCAGGTCATCAAGATTAGATCTTACGGTCTAAAAAGTTTGTGCACATGTGCACCAAATACTCTATGTGCACCTGATATGTCCTCTATCTTGAGTTGCATGCACCAACCAGTTCACAAAAAACGTAAGTTGATAGGAGAAAGATAGACAATTCACTAGTAGTCCAACACTATAGATAATAAATACGAGTTATGTGCGATTGGGAAGCATCAGAGAATGTAACGTTCGCTTGCAAAGCATCTGTGCCTCCACAAGCTCTAATCGATATCGAGCGTGTTCGTCTCGCTGCTTTGCAGCGGCTGTTTTGCAGCAGCTACAGTGTTCGCAGTTATTTCTTCTGCAGCTGCTACAGTGTTTCTGCAGCTGCTACAGTGTTCACAATTATTTTTCTGCAGCTGCAGCTGCAGCCGCAGCCGCAGCGAAACGAACAGTGTCTCTAGTCTCTATTTTTAGGCAAACGAGTAGAAAGCATAGGTTGGACTTGTGAACAGATATGGGCGCCTTGATTTTGGCATAACCATTTTCCAAGTAGCAGGCAGCGTACCTTTGTTCCCTTTGTCCATACAGCACGAGTAGTACCCGATGCCCGGCCCGCATCATTTCTGATTACCATCAATTCAACACTGAACAGGAGGGCCCTCTTCACGCTGAATGCCTTTCCCATTGCATGGTTGCTAGAAAAAAAAAGTATGCAACCAAGCGAATTCTGACATCAGTGTTTCCGAACATACACGGTTCCGTCAGATGAACATAGCCCAGTGTAATGTGTCTGTAAAGTAAATAAAAATTTAGTATTGTGCACATCAGCCTACATTTTGAGTGAATTATAAATCACAGGCACTGGTGTTATAGACACTGATAGCCAAGGAGGCAGAAACTGGTTTCTGGGTGAATTTCAGAACAAGCAAAAAATAATCCTAAACAAAATGAATATTACAACACGAATGCATGACAGCAGCAATCTGTGAGCTGTTCAGTCTTTGTATACTCTCTGCAGGGAGATCACATAGGGCACCAACACCAGGTGGCCCCAAAAAGGGTTAACCTGCAGAGAGCGGCCTTTACAATGGTGCATCAGCAGACTACATTCTTGTACATTTTTGGTTGTTGGCACATACACAGTTACCCTTATACAATATCACATCCAAAAGAAAAAGAAAAAAAAAAGAACTTGCTGGAAGGGACCAAAAATATCATAGGCAACCGATCCCTGCAAACGTTGTGCAACGAAAAAATCCAGGGCTCAAAGGGGCCTGTGGCGCATCCCTTGAGAACAATGGTCTGGTCAAACTCCCTAAAATCACAATTGCTGCCCATGACTTACTGTCCCTTGCTCGCTAGCCTCCGCTTGTACCGCTTGAGCACAGAAGCCAGGTTCTCCTTGCCCTTAGGAAAGGCCACATCTCCTGCTGCTGTGCCGCTCCTGCCCTTGCGGCCTGAGACTGCGGTCTCCACACCCTTAATCATCTCCAGAACCACGGCGGCAGTTGTAAAGGTACCTCGGATAGGCATGGGAATGGCACCCGTGGTCGGTAATCCACTGCGCGGCGGACTGCTGAGCACTCTAATGTCTTTCTGAAGGCATGCACAAATTGTCAGAGCATTCCGAGGCTTGGAGAATGCAGGATCTAAGATTCCCTGCATCACATTAATAATGACGAAAGAATCAGTAAAATCAGCCTTACACAGCACTAATGAACTGTTGCAAGTGTGCAACTAAGTTTTGATTCAGGACTACAGCAACTGACCTGAAGACGGTTAAGAACGTAAGTGTACTTGCCCCAAAGTTCCGGTCTACTTTCAACACGAGACATATCTAGCACCCTGCGGATGCACCAGACACCGAAACTAACAACAAGTGAGGCACGCCAAACGCAGTCCTCACTGCAGTTTGGCAGTGTACGCATGTACTGGATATCCGCCTGATCAGAAGATGGTTGCTGAAAATCACCTTGCAGTAGTTGATTCTCAGTAGTTGCTTGCAGTGACAGCCTCTCTGCTGCAGCAACCCGGTCAATTAGATCTTCATCACAGCCACCATTTTGCTTAAACAGACACCCTGATCCCTCTAGCTTTAGGAGCTTCAGAATGCAAAATCTGAGAGACTGGAGAAGCTTCGTTTCAGACTCCTTGTAAGAGAAATCATCATTTGTCATGCTGACTGATCTGCCTGAAATATTGAACTCACCTTTACTGAGCTCTGCACTTGACACACCAAATAACTGCTCAAATGGTTGCTTAGCCCAAAGGGATCTAGTAGTTGGGTTCATGCTCGACTGCACCACGAACATATCACTCTGGAGCTTAGGAGGAGAAAGCTCATCAAATGCTAGTGGAGCTGCTGGCCTGGCTATTGAGTTCCCATATTGAGATCTATCTGATGCAAGCCTGCTAAGGTACGACTGGGGTCCAGTGGCACCACCCAACTTTGCTTCATTCAACAGTGCAGTTCTGCTAGCAGCAATTAGCGCAGATATGTCAGGTGAGCTGTGGTACTTCTTTGAGTAAGCAGATGAACCAGCACTTTCACTCCCATCAATAGTGGATGGATCATAATAGGGTCCTTCTGGCATCATTGAGCCTATGCGTGATGTTGCTGCCATCTGTGGAGTTGCACCCAGTGAAGCAAGCAGATTCTGGTTGCGAGCATGCATCATTGAATCAGCATAGGTTGGCGCAGCAGGTGCAGATGATTTTGGAAGCCGCTGTGGATCCAGTGCCATGCTAGAGTAAGGATTTCGACTGGCATTCATTTGTTTCAGGTAAGATGCGAGCTGATACCCATGAATTGTTGCAGGCTGGTAGAATTGATTGTTGTCCGAGTAAGATGCTGCACCAAAATTCGAATTTAGTCTTGCATTTTGCTCAAGCAGGCTGTTGCTTGAACCCTGCATATGTGTGTTTGGTAACTGCAAGCTCTGAGACCAGTTTGACGACCCCATGCTCGTACCCCTCTGAAGCCCATATGTCATGTCCAAGTTTGACATCTCATTTTTAGGGGACATGAGGTCCCTTGAGCTTGACATGAAAGCTGACCCTCGCATAGTGTCTCTCAACAGTGGGCTCTTGGGGACTTCAGTAGGCTGTTTATCCGTTCTTGCAGCTGAGTTAGGTGCTCTAAGGTCTAGCCCAAGTAAGATATCAAACTTTTTAGTGCTAGCTTCTTGAGTGAGCTTACCATGGTAATCAAAGAGATGCCCCCAGAACTCATCAAGAATGGCGGCTAGCTGCCTTCTTGCTGCTCGGCCCAAACCAGATAACCTTGAGAGACTCCCATTGCCATTGCCTGCATCTGAGCCTTCCCCCCTGCTGAAGGTAAAGGATGGTGGGCCATCATCAGATGCACAAGGAGGGTTGCTACCAACAATTAACTTCTCAGACTCTACAACATGTGGATCTTCCTTGTCCTTCTCTGCCATAACATCTGCTTCAACCAAAACATCCCTTTCAGTAGTGCTCCTAGAGTCCACAATTTCTCCTTTACTTTCCTCTATGACAGTAGAAGTAGAAACCTTCTCCAAAGGCTCTGGCCAGTTGACTGCAACTACTGATTTCGACTCCTCTAGAGTAAATGATGGAGATGGGCTGGTTTCAGGAACAGTGGATACATAAGTATTAGATTGTTGTGACTCGTGATCAGATTCTACAGCAGTGTCAGAAGTATCAACATATTCTTCCATGACTGATTTTGAATGACGGTCAGATAGAGCCCTGGGAGAAGGCTCAACATCTGATCTCTGATCCTCTTCATATGTAGTGTTGTCCAGTTTAGCCTCTTCCCTTACTGGAGGAGTATTCAAGAGTTCTCGCTGAGAAGGTGCAAACCATTCCTGGGATTCAGCTTCGCGACTTCCTGATTTTAATGGTGTAACAGCTATGTAAAGTGAAAAGGCAATAGATCCACAAGCCACTAGAAGGAGAACATTATATGGGAGCACAATGGGACTTCCAGTGTTCCCTTTCAGATTGTTTATCCAGCCACTGTCACCAAACAACATTTCCGCCACAAATATGATATTTGAAAATAGCATAAGGAGAAATGCAAGAAAAGACAATATCTCCAGATGCAAAGACACTCTATGGGCACCCATTATTGATCTTGATGAAGCAATACGAAAAAGAGGGATGACTGATGATGGAAGGAGTGTGGCCTGAACAATCTGGCAGATAATTAGTAATTGGTATATCCCTTCAGCACCTGCGACCTTTGCCCAGTACAGAGCAGGAACTATGGCAAAACCTTTCAGCAGAACATGATGCCCCAAAATTGGAAGCTTTATCCCAAACAAATGCTGTGAAATTACTTGGCTGCCAATAGCAGATGTCAACGAGATAATGTGGCTTGAGAACAGAAGGACCACTAAAAAAATAGTTGGAGCCATAGGGTTTACAAATATCTGCAAAGTACCCAAGTTTCAGTTTTGCATAAATGAGTAAGTTTGCTACTGAAACAATGTTGCCAACAATGTTTGCAGGTACTTAGAACAGGACATGGTGAAAAGTAGGAAATAGAGGCGCTAACCTGGTTCATTAGCTCTACGACATCTTGGAAGGAGAGTAGAAGAGTATTAGTAGATTCAGCTGCTGCAGAGTTCACTAGAACATAATTCACAAGAAAGATCCCAGTAAAAATGAACAAGATTGAAAAAAGATGGTCATGGAATAAAGCGCCAAGGCCAACTGCAGAGGACTTTTTCTGACCCTGCAAATACAAAGTTTGATTAAAAAAACGAAACTGAGGACAAACAAGTGAAAGCAGTAACAAAGAAACTAGTGCTGGTTTCATTTACCAAACTACTGCCTCTGATCCCTAATGCAGGTCCATTTAGTTTTGTCCAAAGTCAAATTATAGTAGCTTTGACAAATGAAACTACATAAGTTAATATGAGATTGATGTTATTAGATTCCTCGTGAAAAGTACTTCTGGCCACTCACAATATAGTTTTTTATAGATATATCAAGTCATCGTGTCATATTGAAGACAATGCCAATGTCCTAAAGGACTTATATAAGGGATCAGAGAAGTAATCAGTATTATCCACTGAAAACAATGTGAAAAGCTACAATTTCCACAATTATGAGACCACATATTATATTACGAAACAAGAACGAAATTTCATGAATTATCAACGCCCACCAATAGTTGGGAAAATTCCCACATATTATATTACCAAACCAAGGACAATTCTCACATAGTGGAAGTTCATTTGTGTTTGAAAATTCGTATACGAAGGATCTCACTTCAATTGAATGCAAAGCATTTGAGATATGATACAGACACATGATGTTATAATAGGAGTATCCAGTATTTAACTAACACGATCAGAAATCTAATAGAAAACTCCCTTCTCATCAGCTATAAAAGATTCAAAACTGTTCTAAGCAACAAAAAGAGTATATGACATGTCACTGTGCCATTGGAAACAACTGTAAGCAGACATTGTCCAAAAAGAAAAGCCCAAATGCTTTAATCAAACTTTTACCTGAACAACTGACGAGTGAATGTAAAAGTTGTGTGCCATAATGTTTGCACCAAGAAGTGCCATAAGAGAGTAAGCACTTTCACCACTCAGCTTGGGGAATATTATGTTCGTTGTGAGAGGAATTTGTGGTTGGCTGACCAATAAGCCAAGCACATAGCAAAGAAGCGCAAACCCTGCTATGCAGGCATTTACCGTACCTGCCATCTTCTTTCCCTACAATAGACACAACTGGTAAGTAACCGACAAACATAAAGCCACATCAGCATCTCCATTTTTTGTGCAAGTTTCCTAGTTAAAATAGAAAATTACCAGTTGCGATATAGCATATGGTAGCAGATTAGGAACAATAGTTGCAAAGCATATCCCTGTGATGAGATCGTCATACTCAAACAGGAGGTTGAAGCCAAGTGCTATGCCAAAAATCTGAAAATTCAGAGATATAATTATCAGAATGTAGCGTATCCAAATCTTAGAGCTGCTCACAAAATATTATTGCCGAGGTGGACTTGAAATTTAACATCGCCTGACAGGCTGAGAATTCACAGATTAAACAACAACAGAAAAGTGAGAGATCCAAGGAAGTCTGCAAATACCATAGTCAGCTCTGATGTCAACAATGACAATCCAGCTTGAACACCAAGGAAGATACATGTTGGCTTGCTGTACTCTTGGTGGCAGATCTATGTTTCAAGTGAAAGCGTGAAAAAGTTAGCAGCTTTGAAGCAATATCATCAACAAGTTACAGAACTGACTGTTAAGAAAGCAAAGCAGGAATTTTTATAAACAAAGCTTGAACATGTTTCAAAACGTTGGCCATTGTCCAAGTGGGCTATATAGAAAAAAACTAAGATGAGTTTAAAGTTCATTTTCCATCATTTCGAAAAACAATTACTCCTACATCCATTATATCGTTTGCATTATAAAAGGGAAAAAAAATTCTGTTTCACATGGTAAGTCCATTGATCCATTTTCTTTATCAACAATGCTGCATCAGCGGAATAACTTGCAAATGCTTTTCCTACTTCCTAGTGTCCTCAGTTCCCACAGGTCCAGTTCAACATCAAATCATCTAAATCATATTGAAATGGAAACAAACATTGACTGAGCTACATCTCAAGAAGAGGCCAGCTAAACCAAGGAACAACTCAGATAAACCGATACCTCTGCAAGATTCTTCCCTGTGACCGTGCCAATGCAAGCAGCAAGGTACTGGAACACAATGGCCGTGAAGTTGAAAAGGAGAGCCAGCAATACAAGATCAAATCCAAACCGAGACCCAGCTTCCACTGCTGCCACCCACTTCCCCAGGTCAATGTAACCTATTGAAATCAGGAGTGCTGCTCCAAGGGCATGGAAAAGATTAGGCATACCGCCTCTGGCATCCAGAGATCGCACACTCTGCTGAACATCCGTGACATCCATGGCACGGGAAAAAATAGCTTGCCTTCCTATGCAGTAGCAGCAGCAGATCAGTAGGGGAACACAACAGCAAAGCGAGAAACAATGGTACCCAATATCTGGCCTCAGACAATTCTATTATGATCCATAAACCATCTGATTAAAACCTCCAAAGGGTGAGAGGTGAGACTACTGATCCAAATATCTGCATCGGGACTATCCAGCATTCAGGTGCCACCAGTTCATGCAGCTTCACGGCAAGTGAATTCTTTACAAGGGTCTTCACAGAGAGTACAGTAATCTTCCCTTTCCTTCTCCAGAAATGGCAGCGTGTGATCCTGACCAAGCAGTTTATGCACCCCACGAAGGAGGCCTCCCAGGAAGAAAACAGTAACAGATAAAGATTGGTATTTTACCAAGATTGATTATGGATCTTTGTGGCCAACCCTAGCTTGATTCACCTGAAAATAGATCAAAACAACACAATCAGCCACAAGAAACCAAAATCCTTCACGCTAATAACACAAACCTTAGTAGGACCAAATCAACAAAAGGAAACAGAACAGGGAATTGCAGTTACAGGCAGCAGCGACCAGAGCTTAAAAAGGGCACGCCAAGAACGCATTTTTAGCCCAGCAACAATCAAATCCATCAATTGCATCCAAAAACGCATTTCTTTTGCGTGGCGAACTAGGAGAATTCCCCAAAAAGCTTCCAGCCTTTGAGCCAAAACTTTTAGACAAACCCTCCAAATTTGGAGAAAACAAATCCATCCGTACTTGTTTTATAACCATAGGATTCACAAGGTCGTCAAATTGAACAGACAAAATCCTAGCAAAACAGCTAACTGAACAGAAAGCACTGAGAGAGATAAAAGGTCACTGAAAAACGTAGGTCAAAAGCCATCAGAAACATAATGGATTCAACGAAAAAGCACAAGGCTGCTCAAGCAGGGATCTGGTTCTGATCTTTTTGAGGAGAACTACTGAGATCGTGTCCCGAGTGCGCAGCTCGTTCTTGCGAATCAAAGGGAAATAAGAACGAAACCCGAAAGAGATCCACTCACAAATCCCTCCTAACCGAATTGAAACACGGTAGAACTTGTGGGCGGGTGTTTCTTACCGAGAAAACTTGCAAAAGCAACTCGGAAAAACAACAAAAATTGAGGGAAATTGCAGAGGACGAGCAATGCAAGAATCATACCTCCTGCTGCTCCTGGCAAGCGGCTCAGTGCTCGGACTAATTAAGGAAAAATTGCAGCTTTTTCCCAGGCCTGGCCTGGGGCCTCCTTATCTGAGGAAGAAGAGGGGAAGCGAGCTGAGGCTTTCAGCTTTCAGCTTGCTCTCTGCTCTTTTCTGCTCCGTTTTCTTTATTTTTTTATTTTTCTTTCCTTGGCTTCTTCAGAATTGTTTATTCATATTGTTTGGGAAGATTCTGCGCTTAGTGTGCAGTGTTTCCGGCTGTCACGGGGGCCTGGACTGTGTCTATGGACTGGAGTACCTCATTGTAGAAATGTTTTTTTTTCCTCTCTTTTCGGATTTGCTCATTTCATTTGTCTATTCGTCTGAGTGTACCAAATACTCATAAAAAATATAAAAAGGAGGATAAATAATAGTAAATGACTTGATTACCGGAAATTTTAATGTTGTTAGCCAAAATTGTGAGCATATTAAGAAACAAAACAACAAAATCATTGCATAGTGCTTGTTGCTTTCACTGTTTGAGATAACATGAAAGTGTCAACGTGGCATCCCTTTGATTGTGTTGGGCAGTAATGCTTTTGGCGATGGTCACTTTTGGAGGATTGCTTGGTTCGTGGCCTCTGCGAAAGTTATGTGAGTTCCTTTACGGGCTATCATATGCATGTTCGCAGCTGTGACGCAATTTTATTTATTTAGTGCTTTGCCGTGCTAATGGGCGATTATGTGTAAGCTGTAATACAGATATTTTAATTAAAGATTGACATCATAAAATTAGTTCTCATGTGTGTGTTTTATAATATTTTAGACGAGTGTGGTTATATGAAGAAGGCCCCATGAATGACTAAAATAAATGGAACAAAATATGGTGAATTTGACTGCAAGAGATGGTGTAAGACAAGACACTATATGTCATAAAAGACGGAGGTGCTGGCACGTGTAGAATGGCTAATTATCAGTTATGACAAGAGTCAAAAATGGACACGAGATCGGTAACCCATGGCATGAGGGATGTGATGGTAGTGACATGCGCATGAATGTGAGGGTAACTAGTAGGGACACATAGTTTAGACGGAACAATGAATGCATTACGTTCACTCAAGAGATTTATTCATGTATTTCTAATTTGCAGTGGTCAAACAAATACCATATGTGATGTTAGTCTATTGGGTAAGTTCTTGATGCAGTTCTCTCTCCTCGTCGGGACAATATGACTTTGTTCAGAAATGTCAAGGCTCACAATCCAAATGCGTCATTTTTCTACTTTTGTAGATTAAATTTCCTTGACCATAGTCACACAAAAAAAATGATGAAAGATTTCAGTCGACGACCTCTCAACCTCATCGTTATGCTATAGAGTTGATAACGAAATTTGTTTGAACGGTTTCAATTGTCCTGAGGCTTAAAAGGAGACCAACGAGAAAACGCAAAGTAATATATAATGGTCCTGGCTAAGTAGGTGACTGGAGGTAGAAAGATGAAATGATAACTACTGAATCCAGATTGGATGCTTGATGTTCATTCATTCGAACAAAGCATAAATTTAGTGAGCTGACAATTAGCACAACGATCCTTTTTGTAAACTAAGATGTTCAACTTGAAGAGTGGCTCGAAGAGTGGAACCAAATATTCCATAAAATGATCCAAGAAGCATATTCATTTCATCCCCTTTTTTATGATCCAAAAATTAAGTAGATTTGAGGTAAGATCTATTGAGAGCGTGCATGATAGATTCCTATTTATGGCCACCTCATCTTATAGAGGCATCACTAGAGTTTATTTGGACTCTAAATTAGTGATTGAACCTCGTGCCATCATCTCAATAAATACTAGAATCAAGTAATAAAATTATCCCATCTCTCTCTCTCTCCACATAGGATGGAATTTGACATACACTCTTGTTAGAAAGCTTTTGAGGACACTGGTATCTACTCTTAATTTTAACTCTTCTTTTTGTGATTCCCTTAATTTTAACTTTCCCTCTTGAATCACCACATTGGACCATTGAAGAGATGGATGACACCATATCATAACAACATTTTTGTTGTACCCATGTCAAACTACCAGTACATTCCGCTTGGTAGTCAACGCAAAAAAAACGCAAGAGGGAGCCGAAGGAGCTCACGTATGTGGTGTATAGACCGGGTGCGTACACTTGTGGCAGGATGCGATGCGACGAGCGGAGGCGGCGATCCACGCGGCCCGCGCGGATGGGCTCGTTGGCACGTCCGATCTCATCGCCGCCCAATGGATGGCCAGTGCACGCCGCCACCGGGAGCGGCTTCTGCTTGCAACCCCTGCCTTGCCCTGTTGTGCTTGTGCACATGCCCTCCATCCATAGGGGGACCCCCAGTTACATATTCTAATCACCACCTGTGTCACCACTCAACATTGTTTATCCTCCCAATGCGATCTCACCATCTGTTATGCACTGTCCTAAGTTCTGCCTTTTTTCCCTCTGAGATCGTCCTAAGTTCTGTTGCTTAGTTTCTTAATGAAACGTACACAGGGTGATTAGGCATAGGGCTAGGTAATCAAATGCAACATAGTGATATGGTTGGGAATTGAAGTTCTACATGGTTTAACAATCCGTTTTGACCATGAGAGAGCAAATTATTTACCATCAAACTGGCAGTCACCCATCGGAGTTGAAGATGGCGGTGGTGGATGGCGGAGATGCCGTGTTAGTTCACATCAAAATTCTCGTCCGTGGCATATCCGTTGCGATGGTAATTCTAATGATGGAATTTTAAGATGGTGGAATTTGCGACTGTTTCAAAGTTTTTTGTCTCCTATCGATGGGTTTGGAGTTGTTTGGGTTGATTTTGTAATATGGAAATATAATATACTTTAATTTCAATGAAATTCTCTTTATGCAAATAAAATAAAATGACCATCACCCAAAATGTTATTGAATCCGCTTTTGCATGTAGTGTTGTGTTGTAGCTACTCCAGTTATGGGAATAATTACATAAACGGAATCTTTCTTCGATGCATGGCCCAGAAGAAAATGTCAGTGCAAATGTAATGATTGGTACTAATAATGGTTCTTTTCTTAAAAAAATTGTGTTTGCTATTATATACATTCTTTTGCTTAATTTTAGCCTTTAGGACAGGGCGTGCCATCGTTTAGCGATCTGATACATATGAATGTGGCAAAATTAAATATTGAAGTGGCAAGCAAATTAGATCGGTTCTGATGAAAATAGAACATGATGTTTTGGGTAGCAGCCAGGTGAGGCCAACGGATTTGGCATCACCTAGGGTTTGTTAGCGTCAAGACTTGCTTAGAGACGAGGGGACCTCACTTGAATCAATATACATAAGATGGAACAAAATTTAAATGTCTTAAAAATGGCATGCAAATGTTGTCTAACAATTAAAGCTAGAAAGTCCCATTTCTCCAAGAATCAATATGATACAGACAAAAAAAGGGGCTTTATTATTGACGTACTTTGAAATGGTGTAAGTTGTAACAAGAAACACTGCATCATTTTTCAAACCAAAATTGCAATAATTGAAACGGGTGAAAGTTGAGTGAGTAATATATGTTGAAACCTTAAGTTAATTTGGACAGAAAAAAATCTACTCTAATGAATGAATCTTCAACATGGCACTATATGTTATTCATCAGTACAATATTATGAACATGTGGCAATAATTGAGCAACAAAAATTAGCATCGCCCCTTTGTCGTGATCTTTCCTTTTCTATTTCATTCACTATTTTGAATAGTCAAGGCACACACGTCCATGTCATCAAGTTAAATCGCAACAGACAGATCATACAGGCCCTCTTGCATAGTAGATAATGTGGAAAAAGGATGGGACCTGCCAATATGACCACACAAATCGATAAATTAAAACAAAATTAAAGCGATGGAGACAACTTGCCTTCCCATTTATCCTGCTACATATCTCCTGTAAACTATTCAGCCAATTTGCCAATTGTTTATCCTTGAATCCACTCATCCCTACGAGCTAGAGTTGACTACAGTTAGCTACAGACATTGCTTTGTTTGTTATTAATCCCCCACACATCATGATAAAGAAAGGTTGCACAAAATTAATATTCGTGCATCTGTTTTGTTCTTGCATCACACACAACATATATATACATACATATATATGTAAGGCTCCAACCGAAGAGACGTCTGCATATGTATATACATCCATAGCTGCTTATTATAAGTTAGTATATCGGTACGAGAAACAGTGCATGTGATGTGGATGCTTGGACGGTGGCCAGACGTTATATTTTGGTAAGCTTTTGCGCGCGCGCGCATGTGTTGAGAGAGATTAACCCATTTCCTTACAGCCTTCGATCGGGAGAGCAAAAGAATCTGCAATAATGATCCAAAAGCTTAAATTTCAAAACTAATTAAGTGGTTACTTTTTTTTTGCGGAGAATTAAGTGGTTACTTAATAGTACTCTGATCCTACTCAGTGTAACTTCTCAGACTTTTTAAATAGTAAGGCCCCCAATCATTTGAGAGTACTTGTGGATTAAATTTTCAGCTAATCCCAGTGGAATAATTGAACAATGGCTGCACTTGATATGAAATTTCTGCACTAGTACAAATCAACAGAAGCGTGGCTTTGTGGATGACGCACATAATTTCCATAAGCAGTCAAATTGTCAACTTTTGATAATATTGGGAGCTGCACTTGAAAATTAAGTATAAAGCCAATTTATGTATTTCATCGCATCGCTGGAGACGAATGAGTCTTTACAGGCGTTGGACTGCACTTAGGCATGGATAGCAACACCAGTTCATCAAGGTCATTGAGGATAAGGTGCTTGAGTATCCTCTCCAGAATTCAGAATCTATGACTGTAGCTAGTCATCAAGGTGAGCGTATGGATATCTAGGTCACCATGCAAGTCAAGCCAGATTTTCCGTACTCATGTACAGAAATACATATATACGAAGGAAAAGAGAGAAAGAAACCTGAGACGTCAAGTCATGGATATGTTAATTAACTTGTGGATCATAGAAAAAGATGCCTGTCACGGGAGAAAGGGAGTAGAAGGCGAAAGAAAGCAACAGGTCACTTGTTGGAGCAGGCCGAGAGAAGAGATACAAGGTGACATAGCAGGAGAACATAGTATACTGCTAGTACACATAATATAATCCATAAGTTAAGGTGTACTTTTTCATAGCAAAAAAAAGTTAAGCTGTACTTTTAAATTTTCAGAAATTAATATAGTTGGAATTCATGGCCACTTGGCTGACTTGCTGCCTACTTGTTGGCATGATGCATATAAGGCCAGTCTCAATGGGACTTTTATCAACATTAAATAAGGTGCCACATCAACAAAATAGATGACATGGCACATCAATTAAGATGAAAGAGGAGAAGTTCCTTTCATTCTAATGAAAGGAAGTTGGCACGGTTTCATATATATGAAAGCTTATTGAAAGACCCATTGAGAGCAAAAACTTTCATCCTAACATGTTTTGACCAATCTCAATGCAAGAATTTAATATTATACTTTGCTTATGAAACCGTGAGATGAAATTGTGCATTGAGAGAGACCATTTCATTTATCATGTGAAAACTCTAAATCTGATATGGCACCTTTGAAAAGTGTGAAATGAAAGTATCCACTGAGACTGGCCTAAGCGGTGTTTTGCAGACAGCTTTACTGTATCTATGCATATAGAGTATGTATGTTTGTACAAATATACGTAACAATAATGTCGATCAGTTTTTTGTTAGATGTCTGCTTGAACAAGTGGACCGCTGTATGGCTGCCAATGTTTTGATCTGATATACATATGTTTTGTTGCAGTGCTAATCATTTAGATACTTAGCTTTTTGAGTGTGCCCGTGCAACCTAAAGCCAGACTCATGCCAAGGTGAGCTAGTAGTAGTAGGGTTCACATGCATGTGTTTGACCAAACACAGCTTACTGGCACATAATTCCAGCCATCTAAAACCAGTGCAGCGCACATACATGAATGATATCATGTGTCTGATAAATCAATAAACGCATGATTACTATTATTGACTGCTCTTAGGCACACACGGAAAGCCTGTACTGGTTTACATTCCGTAATTAAGCAGGCATGTCTCTCGTCTGTACATAAACTCTCGTTTTCATCTCGTAACAGTACTAACGTGTGGCCAGCACGCACCACACGATGATCAAATGCAAGAAAGTGGCCGTCAAGCCTACCAGGCTGCAAAGTGATGGGACACATGTAGTATTAGAGACGCATGGCTCGTGTGTGTGTGCATATGTATGATGCATCGTATGGAAGGTGTGGGTCCATACGTCCTGTGTACGCAGCGACGTTGTCCAATTGTCAACCGTCCATTTCTTGGGCGTTGACAATGACTACTTGTGTGAATATTATAGATGGAGGATCGATCAGAGCCGCCCACGCATGTTAGCGCCCATGAATCACGGGGCCGTGAATTAATTTGCTCGACCACTTGGTTGAGAAACTATCAACTGTAATTTAAAAAACAAACAGTCACATACGAGCGCTCGTTCCTTATAAACATACACGCGCACATCATAACCTTATGAACATCTACATGAGATTGAAACGGCTGATCCTGATACTCGAAAAAAAAAGCTGATCTTGAGACTCATAAAGTCATCATAGGTCTCGCTATCAATGAAGACGTCACCTCCCACTAACATAATAGTTAGTGTACATACAACATATATGTTAAGTTCCAGTACAACATATGTGTTAAGTTCGAGACTTCAACCGAGTAAATTGGTTCCATCCTCAGAACCTAACCATACGAGTCATGCTCGGTTTGCACGATTCACTGTATCAATATACATGCAAGCAGGCAGTTGCTGCTTAGTACTAGGAGTTGCTTGCATGTGAGCTAGTATAATACTCGGCATATATATAGTTTACATGTCGATGAATAAATCTAACGATACAAGTACTCTTATGGCCATATGGCGCATGGATGGTGAACTGGTGATCCATGGAGGTTCGATACGGTTCATGCATCTCGTGCACGTGCCGACTGATGCTATGTCCTTGCGGGGACATGCATGCATGCACTGCACCTTGTCGCAAAAGTGGAGTTTTCGGCGTAACGGAAAAGTTGGCTTTCCGTTTCGTTGCAGATCAGGGGACAAAGGAGGTGCTGGCAACCTGGAAAAATGGGATTGTTATTGCCCCTATCTCGCATGTTCAGCTGTGCCTAATATGGAAAAGCTTCTCGTCACCTCGCACACCGGCAGTAAAGAAAGTCGATCCAGTTTTTCACAAAGGGAAAATTACAAAAAGAAAACTATTTACATTTTAGGAGGTTTTCGTATATCGCCTACCTGCATTTTTGTTTTTTGTTCCAGTCTCTCATCTCTAAGTTTTTACGAGTTTTCATATTCACCCTGTTGGTTTGAAGAGCCGATGTGGCACTTGTTTGCTCTCCGGTACACTTTTCTATCATGACTCAATACTCTTTGTTATGGCTTACATAATAGGAAGAAGTCCATTTTACTATCTTCATGTATCTATGTAGTTCACTTAACCCTTTAAACTAATGTTTAGTCTAATTTACTACCCCGAACTATCTAGATTGGTTCAATTCACCCCTTCGTGAATTTTTACTTTTTTTGTTTCTCTTTGTATGTGTTATATATTTGAAGCTAAAATTTTGTAGGGTTGTAGATGACATCATCCTCTATGCTATAAAAATTGTTTCAGAATTTGATAGAAATATTTTCTTGTATTATTCTATCTTATATGTCAAATTTGTATTATACACTTTCTATATAGAAAATATTTTAAAAAAATTCTTTAAACATTTTTCTAACATAAGGTATGTTTTAGCCTATAATGTCACAAAAATCTACACTCAAACATGATGTGTACCTAGAGATTAAAAAAAGAAAAATTTCATGAGGGAGTGAATTGAACCAATCTAAATAGTTGAAGGGAGTAAAATGGACCAAAAATTAATTTAAGGGGTTAAGTGAACTACATGGATACTTGAGGGTAGTAAAATAGACTTCTTCCTACATAAAAAGACATCACACAGGTTTAATGATGTTGGCTATTAAGGCAAGTTTAGGTTGTGTCCAATTTATTTTTATTTTATTTTTTGCGAAAAGGGAATTTCATTGATATTAAAGCATATTGCATCCCTTGATTACACAAGCAACCCAAACAACGCCAACTCCATTGATGGGAGACAAGAAATCTTGAAAGAGCCGCAAATTCCACCATCTAAGATCATCATCCCAAATAGATATGCCACGGACGAGAACTCTGATCTGAACGAACAGGGCCATCTCACCATCCACTACCGTCATCCACATCTCTGATGGGGTAAAAGTGAAACCCAACCCTTTCGCAAAAGATGAGTAGACTGACCTTCCACACATGAATACGATGAAATTGTCGCCGTCGAGCCTGTCGTTGACCCTGTCATCGCCTCCTTCACCGGCTTCATCATGGGAAAACACAAATCTGATCAACATCTAGAAGGATGTCACCGGAAACCAAACTCTCACTAGCCCACAGCCATGACCATGAAATACCATGATAAGACAAAGGAAGGGCCGAAGTACCTTATTCTCCATCGATGATCACGCTTTCGACTCGCCACCACCGCTGAGACACCTTATCCTCCATCCATTGCTCCATGCCGACGAAATTTAGCAACGCCACACCGCCGTCGCCTCCCTCTTCGACCGGACCACTAGAAGAACCTTAACCCTAACAACCACCACGACAACCGCCAATTGCGACCACCGCGGAAAGACCTAACAATCTAAACCTACAACCGAATAGAACAGACACCTAGATGCCAGGCCTCCCTCCTCCACCAACAGCGAGGCCGCTGGAGACGAGGGGGCCGGCCAATTTTCCTCCGGTGAGGAAGCCGCTGAGCCATCTTCTTTTTCTTTCTTGCGTGTGGGGCTCTAGGTTGTGTCTAATTAAACAACAACTATACTGGTGCTGCATCTGTTGGAGGCCATAGCAGAGCACATTATGAACACTTCTAAAAACTTAGTGGAAAATTGCAACAAAAGTTTTGGCAGGGTATATGGCACTCCTCTCCTCTCAAATGTAAGTGCGTTTTTTTTAGGGCAACTTTCCCTTGCTAGAAATTAGATATCGTAACGGCCCTGAGCACTGCTATAGAGTACATCCGTTTGGTAGATTTTTGTACGACCAAGAAATTCAATGGTTAAAATCACTCGGGTGGTGGTTCATATATCAATCAAATAGTTTAAAACACTTGGTCAGATAAAAGTCTACCAAACAGGTATACTCTATAGCCGTGCTCGAGCTACTGTTGTGTAGATGGTATTAGCGACACCCGGTCGAGCGAGCAGAATACTCGCCGACCCGCCGCCCGGGCTGGCGGGATGGTGGGGCGGAGCAGATCGCGGCCGAATCGCCCACGTGAACCGTGAGAGCAACGGCGCCGCTCCACGACCATCCCGAGCCATTGCCAACGATGCAGGCAACGAACGGCAAGCAAGTCGGCAACACCCCTGCTGCGTCGCATGGTTGCTTAAAAAAAAAGGCAGGTGCCATTCTGAATTGATTTGTTTCGCTGATCTCTGTGTCTATTGATGATATCTCGCGGATATCCCCAGATCCCGTATTATTCCTCGTGGTTTTATTTACTTATAATTAGACCTTGCACACATTTGTATTATTGTACACTAGTAGCAAACAAAGATCAGAGTTATGTTTTAGAAATGGACCATGTCGATATGTATGATCGTATCCAGAAATCATGTTTTCCTAGCGAGTGGATATATCTAGTTGGCGGTATGCAGGCCCTGTCCCCCTCCCACTCCGCGCACCGACCATGGCCAGGCGGTCATTAAGTTTTTGATCCTTTTGTTTACTGATCGAGGAGCTAGCGCGCCGCGCGCGCGTACAGCATGCACATGGGTCGCGCGCGCCCAGCGCCATAAGTTGGCAGGCTTAATTAGACTATCGTTCAAGTTTGGTTCTTGAGAGTTCATGGATCAAGAAGCAAAAGGCAGAGCTGTCTAATTACATGCACAAATCGCCTACTGTACTAAACATCACTATACTATATACCTGCACAGTAGAACACTTACAGTTTACCATACTATATACCTGCACAAGTGTGGTGATATTTATCAACTGCGTCCAGAGTAGAGAGAATGCCTAGACTGGCTTAAAATGGAAGAGAGCGCAGTCGACAATATTATTAAGCTGTCTCTGGGTCTGTCCAGGTGAAGGGGTGGTAGGCAACCGCAACGGGCACACACCAAGGCTCTGCACGCTTGCTTGTTCGTAAACCGGCGGGATTGTTAATTTGGTCGCCCCCAGCCGTCCGATTCGAATCCGGCGATGCCTGATCGTCGTCACGGCGCGCTGTTCTAGGCCCCATCGGAGATGATAGTAGCACGGCACTCAACTGGCACTAGTTAAGCCCCCAACTTGTCGCGATATATTTAGGCTTAAACACAGAAATGTCTGGTTTCCCTCGGTCGAGAGTTTTGGCGCCGAAAGCATCGCATTGTGGTTCCTCGCCTCCTGGACGGGCTCAAAGGGGGACTTAATTACTGTACTATTAGCTGGGAAGGAACCTGTATGCAAGTGGCCACAGTGATCGAGGCAAAGAGATCATACGTCGTTTAGGCTGATGAATAGATCGTCGATGCACCTATATGCAAGTTGCCGTTTCAACTTTCCCACGGATACGGGGGACAGCACTCTCTTGTGCACGGATTCACTTGGGGTTAGTGGCCACCAAGTGGGGCAAGTGTTGTTGCAAGCTCGATCAGCTTGTCCCCCCTGCCGCGCGCGCGTGACACGGACGGACGGTCACAAAGGTCGAGAGAAAGGCAGCGAGATGAGTACTGTACTGTAGAAGGGTAACATGCAGATTCTAAGATCGATCCATCGTGTGGTGCCGGAAGCAAACTTTTCACAGCGATCGTCGTCATGACGACGGAGATCGTTTTCAATGTTGGTTTCCATGCGTATCGATCGGCTGACTAGATGGACTCTGCAAATTGCACAACATGCGGTGAAAGACAGGTTCCGCTTTCTGACGGATAGCTCCGGCTGACACGGGTTTGGATTGGGATTGCGAGTCTGTCAAAATTCCACTTGCTATCTCAGTTAAGTTGAAATCTGCATTTTTCAACAGGAACAATTTCCTTTTTTTGAGTACCAACCAAGTGGGATTCGTAACACTTTTTCTTGTCTGGCTTTAATGCCGCTGAAGAGTTTTTGGCTGTCAGTTACAGCTGTAGAATTTATACAGGCCTGCGTTTACACCCAACACGGGCCTGCGTTTCTACATACATTGACCAATAAGGCCCGTTTGGTCATTTGTACCCAGTGCCAATAAGGCCCATTTAGCCATTTCTTTCTGCCCTGCATCAGATGAGGGCCCCACCAAATTACAGCCCACATTTTACGCAACAGAGTCATGACAAGCACGGCCCACAAGAAAGCCGACGAAGAGAACAAACGCGAACGTGCAAAGCCGGAGACGTCCACGAACCAGACCCAGACCAGAGGACCGGAGGTTGGCGACTGAGCCAACAGCATGACGGCAGCCCGCGCCCAGGCGCTCCGCGCGCTGCTCGCCAGGTGCTCGACGAAATGCCAACCCCGCGCCTGCTCCTCCTCCTCCGCCGCCAACGCCGCCTCGTTCTCCACCCTCCGCGGCGCCGCTCCCTCTCCCGCATCCCGCTGCCGCCGCCTCCTTCCCGTGCCGCGTGCGGCGGCGGCCGCGCTGGCGCCGACGCGCTCCCTGGCTAGCGGGACCGCGCGGGGCGGCGCCGCTGGCCCGGGCGCTGTGGACAGCGACGACGACGAGGAGGAGGAGGGTGAGGCGCAGGAGTGGGCGGTCGAGTGGGAGGACAGCGAGGACGAAGGAGTCGAGCCGGAGGTATTTCCGTTCCGTTCGGCCCCCCTGCCGTTCTCGCCCCTGCGGCTCGTGGAGCTTTATGAATCGCGGCTCTGAGCCTCTTGCCGACTTGTTTCTCAGATCGGCGACGGCGGGGACGGAGGCGGAGTCGTGCTGCGGGACGTCAAGTGGGGGGAGCGCGCCCTCGCGGCGGCCGAGGAGGTTCTCGCCGAGCATTTCAGTGAGGACTTCGCCATGTTCGCGTTCAAGCTGTCGCCCAAGGGATACGTCTACGTGCGGCTCGACAAGCTCACCAACATGTGAGAAAAAGTTTATTCTTGCTACCTGCTCGTGGCATTACTTAACCTCACTCGTGCATTGATAATCTACAATTCGTGTTTAGAATCTGTGTGGATTGGTTCGCGATGGCCCAAAATGGTTGGCCAAACCAAGGGTTAATTCGAACCCTTGGGCGTTCTCGCGCCTGAATTCCTGGTGGCATTTTAAGTTATTTTACCTATGTTGTGCTCTGCATTTTTCAGTCTGTCTACTGTTGGTTTTTTTCTTATGCTCAAAAGTACAAATCGATGTGTTAAGAAAAGGGGGAACTCTTTCCAGAGTTGAGTGGGAATCGTTAATTGTAATTTCCATTTCCCTGAGGTGTCAGTGTGATTTTATCATGTGTTCATTTGTGTGGCATGCATTGTTGCATTGTCCTAAGTATTGAGTTAATGTGGATAGTACCAGAATGCCTTTATTGTCTGTAGAGAGCACCCAGAATGCCTTTATTATCTGTAGAGAGCACCGAAATGCCTTTAATATCCATAGAGAGCACCAGAGTCCCTTTATCATCTTACCTGATCATGATAGCATGGTTATTTTAAGGTAGAAAAATCTTATTCGCTGTCTTTCGCTTTGTTGAAGGTATGGGTGCCCTGGTGTTGAGGAAATTGAGAAATTCAATAGGCTCTACAAGCAGAAATTGGATGAGATTATCGAAAGAGGCGAAATACCCCTGGACCTGGCAATTGAGGCAAGCCACCCTTTCATTTTTCTAATCTAATGGATGAATCATAACACTCTGAACTTCTTATAGAAGAAATATTTGTTTGGTTATTGCAGGTTTCTTCACCAGGTGCCGAGAGACTCCTAAAGGTGCCGGATGATTTGGACCGCTTCAAGGACATGGCTATGAGGGTGCAATACCATGTTGAAGGTGATAATGACCTCGTTCCGAAGCAGAACCTGCTGAAGGATGGTATCTTCTTTCTCGAGTCGGTTGATGTTCAGGCTGAGCATTGCACCTGGAAGCTGGCTGATGTGAAGGAGAACCGAGCTGAAGCTGGGAAAGGAAGGCCAATGAACAGGAAGCAGAAAGATTGGAGGCTGCAGACTTCGTTCAAGGCGGTGAAGAAGGCAACCTTGTACTTGGACTCAAACTAGGAGGCCATTGTTAGGAAGATCACGAATCTAAGAAAAAATCCTAGCCAGATCCCGATCTCATGTTTAGAGTAGAGAGTTATGGAGGAGGGTAATCTGTTTACATTAAGAATTACCTGTGTCAGAATAGTGGCACACATTTTGTAGAGGCAACTTACCTTGTATGGTGTCAACACACGTCGCATTTACTAACTTGGGTGGGATCCAAATTCTGTACTGCTTCATGTTTGTGCGTACCGTTTCATGGCTCATGCTTGATTCATGTAGTCTAGTATCTGAAGCATAGAGCTTATGCAGAAGGCCAATGGTGGTCTGTAGACAGTAAGGGTGATATGCATCAGTGCAAATTGGAAGTAACCTTACGAATTCCGATAAATGAACTGAGCTTTAGTTGCTTGAGTGTGGCACCACATTGTGACTGATACTTCACATTTCACTTCCACACTCTTGGAGCCAAGATAAAATCACTTGTCACTTGTCATTTATAACACCATAATGAACATGAAGCAGTCATCATTTATTCATCGATACACTTGTTGCAACTCACTCATCACTTTGAATTGAAGTACGGACACAAGTAAGAGCAGTTTTACTCAGTTGCCACTTTACAATTCTGAACCTTTCAACATCAAAAACAGTCAGGCTCAACGCCTGCTCCTCCTCTCGAGAAACCTTGCCGGGCTGAACGGCGCAAGATCGACGGTCTTTGCCTTGCCATCAAGGATGAGCTCTGCAAGAGCCGCGCCGGTTGCTGGACCATTGAGGATGCCCCAGCAGCTGTGCCCTGTGGCCACATAGCACCCCTTGACCCCCGGCATCTCCCCGATGATCGGCAGCCCGTCCGTGGAGCAAAGCAGGTAGCACGCCTGCTCCGCGACCACCTCGGCGCCCTCCTCTGTCTTCAAATGACTGGACACTTTCCCGGCGATCTTGTGCAGCATTGCAATTGAGTCTGGCTCTCCGGTGATCGTTGCTGGATCGTCCGGTGCGTCCTCGTCCTTGCTCATTCCACATATGTACACCTCCCCTGCAATTGTACAAACAGCACCAGCGAGATAAGAAGGTCGTGTTTAAGCTTAGCAGTTGGACGCGTGAGATGGGCGAGGTCAATGGCTGCAATGGCGTACCGGTGGGCCGCGGGTACACCTCAGGGTCGAGCATCTTGGCGCCGGGCGCCGGCTGGTAGCTGAGGAACAGGGCGTGTGGCGTGATCTTCTCCGGCTCGCGCGGCCGGAGCACGATGCTGTGCGCCTTGAGCCCCGACACGTCGAACACCTCGCGGACCATCTCGAGCCGCCCGGTCCAGGGCCCGAGCGCGAGCACCACGGCGTCGGCGTCCACCACGCCGTCGCGGCCCTTCACCGCGACGCCGGCCACGCGGCCGTCCCGCACTACCACGCGCTCCACCTCCCCGATGACGACCTCGGCGCCGGACGCGGCGAGGACGGCCTTGGTGAAGAGGCCCGGGTGGACCTGGGCCGTGGTCTCCGGAGTTCCCAGCTCCCGCGGCGGCGCCGCGGACGCGGAGGGATTGACCCAGGCCGGGAGCAGCGGGTGCGTCGGCGAGGTCGACGGCGTGGAGACCGTGGGGACGCAGATGGAGAGCGTGTGGACGGGGCGGAAGCCGTAGGCCTCGGCGCCGTCGAGTGACGCGGCGAGGCGGTGGTGGAGCGCGAAGGAGGCGCGCGCGAGCGCGGAGAGCGCCGGGGTGGAGTCGCACCAGTCGAGGGCGAGGAAGCCGCCGGCTTTGCCCGAGGCGGCGCAGGCCGGGGCGCACTTCTCGATGAGGGTCGGGACGGTGGGGGCAGCGGCGTGGGTGGAGAGGAAGTAGGCGGTGCAGGCGCCCACGACGCCGCCGCCGCAGATGACCACGCGGCGGGGCGGGGCGGCCGGAACGGCGGCCATCGGAGGCTTGGCGGATGACGGGAAGTGTGTGGAATGTGGATGCAGGGAAAAGAGTTGTGCTGGTGCACGCGACTCGATTCAGTTGAAGCGGCGAAGAAGCCGGCTCTGTTCTGTCTCTTCCTTTTTGTTCGCACTGATCAGTGATTACTGAATCTTTTTCTTTCTTAAAAAAATAAAGGATGGTTTACTGAATAGCGCCGTGCACAACTCTGTTGTATGTTCGACATTGGATCAAGTTGCAGTGGTTGGGTGGGGCTCCACACAAATGTTAGAGCGTGTTTGGCAAAACCGACTTCAGCTCACGCTTATTCTGACACGGACACTGTTCTGCACTGTAGCTACAGTGTAAAAGCCGGGAAAAGCACCAGAAAACCTGCTTATCCGGCGGCACCATTTTTTGTCTGTATGAACAGTATTTATACTGTAGCTACAGTAGATGAACAGTGTCGAAAATAAGCAGAAGCCGGTGAAATAAGCTGTCCCAAACACACCCTTAATCTTTTTCAGTGAACAAACTATGTAGTGTACTCCAATTGCAGCAATACGTGTACTGTGCCTGTGTAGTCAGCAGTCCATCACGCAAGTGACATACCGTTTCATCGAACCATCGCAAATTTCAGCTTGACTGTAACATTATGACATCGAGTTCGTTCCATCCTTTGTTGATAATCTATTTCCTGGCCTGGGAAATGGAATATTGCTCATGAAATGCCGAAGAAGAGTGTGGCTGATTATTGTGTAAAACTTGTGCATTTGGCTAATGTTTATATATATGACTACAAAAATAAAACTCTTGCATCACCTATATCACTGTATCTGAATTATGAGCCTACATATCAACCATCAAAATACGGTAGCCGGATGGTTTGGAGCATATGCTGCTCTGTTTTTGCTCAGGGTGAAGACGGTGACTGCTAACTCGGGTTTGGTCATCATCGAATCATGGTGAGAGCTGGCTGACGCTTGCTGAAAACCTGATTAGAAGCCATGAATGGGGTGGCGTCAAAACATGGCGAAACAGGGTTTATCATTGGTACGGTAATGCGATGGAAACAAACCGCGCAGTGAAGACGAAGAACCGTTCGTCAGCTCTGATCTGAACGGACTATCGTTGGAGATGTCGAAACACGTAACACGATGGAGGAATCCCATCGCAGCCGCCGACCGCCGTGAATTCTCATCAGGCTCGCCGCGAGGCCAAGCGCGCGGCGGCTTGCTCGGCTCGGATGGCGGCGAGTCGACTGCGCGCGGCACAGTACTTGCCGCCGGAGGCTGAGGAGAGGAGTTGGGAACTGGCGCTGGTGCCCGAACGGGGGTATGGGCCGGGGCTTCGCGATTCCGGCGGGGAGGGCGGCAGCCGGCGGTGGGCGGAGCCGCCGAGGAGAGAGAAACCGGGCGGCAGTTTGGGAACCGCGATCGAATATTTTAAAACAAAACCGCGATCAAGTCGCGATCCAAAGGAGAGGTTCTTTGCAAAACTGTGGACATAAAGTTTGCAGACAGACGCCTAAGGGCTTGTTCGTTTGGCATGGAATGCCCAGTATTTGGGCCAAAATCCAGTGGGTTTTCATGGTCTGGAGAGAATCCTAGAGTAGGCTGGAAATGTTGTTCGGTTATTTCTGGGTTTGATTCCCACCTAGTTCAATCCAGCCATTGCGCCTAACAAAATGCTAGGAATGATTCCTGGTGTCTGACCCCATGGAACGAGTCCCACTCACGCACGCGAATTTGATCCCAGTCAACCAAATAATACTTTGGGTCATGGAATTAGAAAATATGGGAATCAAACCTATGAGGTGTAGGATTGAGTGACACACATGGAATCACTCAATCCATGCATGATGTGAATCCTGCACGGGAATTAATCCCAAGCTGCCGAACGAGCCCTAATGTGGATCGCGACGGGGTATTTGGCAAAATACTCCGCCGCGGCAGTTGATCTCCGCGGTCCCCGCCGCGCATGCGCCGCTGCTCTCCGTCGAGGGAACATTCCTTCCCGGATAATCCCCCGCGACAGTGGCGGCGCATGGTGGCCACTGGCCAGAGACGGCGAGCGGCCGCCGCGCCGCCTGCAGCTCCGCGAGGCGAGGCGACGTCCGCACGTGGAATGGAGCTCGTGCTGTAATGCAGTCCCAATTCGCTCCCCTTCATCGCCGGATGGAAAATCTCTCTGTGCTGTTCGCTAGGGTCCGCTCCGCCCCGCTCCTCATCGCCGGCGTCCAAGGGAGGCGGTCCCTTCGTCTGGTAATTCATCGAACAAGGCAAACTGGCAAAGGCGACACTTTCACCAATTGAATCCGAGGCGAAGTGAAACAGAACATTGCCGAGGTGGTGGTCAAATGGATCAAACAAGTGGAAGGAGACATCAGAAATGATATTGATCTATAGCAGCTGAGGACCTGAGGTTGGCGTCAGATTGCTCTGTTCTTGTGTGTGTCGACTGCTGCCGGCTGTCCAAGACATTCCAATGTCAGGATTCCTTGGCTCAAGAGACACAGTAAATGTTTGTGACACTCTTCACTGATGTGCTCGTTTCACCAGAATGCAGTAAACAAGAAGCCAAATCTCTTGAAACTGATCTAGCCTGCACTCATATCTGACGAAGCAGAATTTGGGTAGGATATGTGCATCTGAAAACAAAATGGAGACTTGCTGATGCCTGCCTTGTTACAGCTATGTATTGTAAGCTTCATGTGAACTACAAGTATATCTGATGTTAGGTTTCAGCACGATTCACAATTCAGAAGCAAGACTTTGGTCAAGGTAAATCTCGAAAGCTTTCTGGAAAAATTCAGTAATAGTGAAAATGTTTGTTTGTGTCCTTTGCTCTGCACCAAATTCAGCCGGGGAAGCCACGGAGAACAATGTTTTGCTTATGTTCAGAGGGTGCAGATTACATATACAGATTTGAATCATTTGATATTGCTTAGAACTGTCAGACGAACATCAGGCTTCTTCCCGGGCACTGCCTCAATCAGCCACTGTACCATACATTTCATCCAACCAAACTAGCCGTTGATGCTTCAAGCAAGCAATTAGCGGCTAACGACTGCATCTACAAACTTCAGTGGATCGGTACTGATTCCAGCCCTACTATTTTCTGCGTAGTTTCAATTCACAAGCTTGATCGTGCCACAGGAATAGTAGTGGCATATCACTTAACCCAAAGTGTAACATTAGAAGGCTTGGAATCATGATTTCCATTATATGAAGCTTACAGCTTATACATAAGACAGAATGGAGGTCATTATAAACCTATGGAGATAATTGCAAATAGGAAACAACTTCATTAAAGCTACTGAAACTGTGCTAGAGTTTGAAACTTCACATTTGGAAAATGCTAACTGCACATATCCGCACTCGTGGTGCCAAGATGGAATTATCTATTATTTAACAGAGTATAGAACATCAAGCATTTACAAATTTATTCATCAATACATGTGCTGTGTAACCCACTCGTCACTTTGGTGTATGGACACAATCAATAGCAGTTTGGTGTATGGACACAATCAAGAGCAGTTTGATTTAATCCAACTCTACATGTCTGACCCTCCAACATCAAACGCCTTCTCTAATAAGAATCACCTGTTGAGAAACCTTGCCGGGCTGAATGGCGCAATATCGGCAGTCTTCGCCTTGCCATCAAGTATGAGCTCCGCGAGGGCGGCACCAGTGGCAGGAGCATTGAGGATGCCCCAGCGGCCGTGCCCTGTGGCCACATAGCACCCCTTCACCCCCGGCATCTCCCCGACGATCGGCAGCCCGTCAGTGGTACACGGCCGGTAGCACGCCTGCTCGGCGATCACCTCTGCGCCCTCCTCTGTCTTGAGATGGCTGGACACCACCCCGGCTAACTTGTGCAGCATCGCAATCACATCCGGCTCCCCGGTGATGGTCGCCGGGTCGTCGGGTGCGTCCTCGTATTTGATCATTCCACAGATGTACACCTCCCCTGCAGTGAGTGATGCAAACAAACAGCACGAGCAACGTTCGTAAGCAGGTCGTGATTGAGCTTTGTAACTCGACGTGTGGCGTACCGTTGGGCCGTGGGAACACGTCGGGGGCTAGCGTCTCGGCGCCTGGCTCCGTCTGGTAGGTGAGGAACAGTGCGTGCGGCGTGATCTTCTCCGGCTGGCGCGGCCGGAGCACGACGCTGTGGCCCTTGAGCCCGGACACGCCGAGCCCCTTGGCCACCTCCAGCCGGCCGGTCCAGGGCCCGAGCGCGAGCACCACGGCGTCGGCGTCCACCACGCCGTCTTGGCCCTTCACCGCGACGCCGGCGACGCGGCCGTCGCGCACCACCACGCGCTCCACCTCCCCGATGACGACCTCGGCGCCGGACGCGGCGAGGACGGCCTTGGTGAAGAGGCCAGGGTGGACCTGAGCGGTGCTGTCCGGGGTGCCGAGCTCCCGCGGCCGCTCCGCGGACGCCTCCGGGTCGACCCAGGCAGGGAGCCGCGGGTGCGGCGGCGAGGTCGACGGCTTGGAAACCGTGGGGACGCAGATGGAGAGCGTGTGGACGGGGCGGAAGCCGTAGGCCTCGGCGCCGTTGAGCGTTGCGGCGAGGCGGCGGTGGAGCGCGAAGGAGGTCCGCGCGAGCGCCGAGAGCGCCGGGTCGGAGTCGCACCAGTCGAGGGCGAGGAAGCCGGCGGCTTTCCCCGACGCGGCGCAGGCCGGGGCGCACTTCTCGAACAGGGTCGGCACGGTGGGGGCCGCGGCGTGGGTGGAGAGGTAGTAGGCGGTGCAGGCGCCCACCACGCCGCCGCCGCAGATGACCACGCGCCGGGGCGGGGCGGCCATCGGAGGCTCGGCTGCTAACGGGAAGTGTGTGGAAGCAGGGGAAAGAAGAGTTGTGGCGCACCGCGCACGCGACTCGATTCAGTTGAAGCGGTGAAGAAGCCTCCCGGCTCTGCTTTGTCTGTTCCTTTGGTTCGCAATGATCAGTGATCACTGATTTTTTTTTTCTTTCTGAAAAAACAAAGGGTCGATTACTTTCTTTCTGAAAAAACAAAGGATCGATTACTGAATAGCACAGTGCACAGCTCTGTTGTACGTTCGACATTGGATCAAGTTGCAGCGGTTGGTGCTCCACGTAAATGTTAATCTTTACCCGATATGTGTACTCTGCCTGTGTAGTCAGCAGTCCTCCTCACGCAAGTGACATACCATTTCATCGAACCGTCACAAATTTCAGCTTGACTGTAATATTATGACATCAAGTTCGTTCCATCTTTTGTTGATAGGCTACTTCCTGGCATGGGAAATGGAACTGCTGATGATATGCCTGACGAAGAAGAGTGTGGCTGATTATTGTGTAAAGCTTGTGCATTTGGCTATATGTTTATGAAGCTTTGGTAAAGTTTGTATAAATTCTGGAGTGTGCTATGCAACTGCTGGCTACAAAAATAAAACTCTTGCATCACCTATATCACTGTATCTGAATTATGAGCCTACATATCAACCATCAAATACGGTACCCTGATGGTTTGGAGCATATGCTGCTCTGTTTTTTTTCGAGAACGTGAGCACGTATTTCATTAAGAAGAAGAAGAGTTACATAGAAATAATACAAGAGACCAGAAGGCCAAACATATGCTGCTCTGTTTTTGCTCAGGGTGAACACGGTGGCTACTACTCGGGTTTGGGGTTTGGTCATCATCGAATCGTGGTGAGAGCTCCCTCGCAAAAATAAAAAATAAAAAGAGTGAGTGGCATCAAACCATGGTGAATTAGGGATTATCATTGTGTTTGGAAAAAAATTGCTACGCTAATGCGATGGAAACAAACACTGAACAACAAAAGCCTCAAAGTGCAGACGAAGAACATCAGCTAGCTCGTCAGCTCTGTTCTCAACAGACTGTTGTTCACGGAGATGTCTAAACACGTAACACGATGGAGGAATCCTCATGGCAGCGCCGGCGGTCAAGACGCCGTGAACTCTCATCAGCCTCGCCGCGAGGTCAAGCGCGCGGCGCTCGGCGGGGATGGCGGCGAATCGACCCCGCGCGGCACATTGCTTGGCGCCAGATTGGCTCGACTGAGGAGAGGATTTGGGAACTAGCGCTAGTGCCCAAACAATGCATGGTCCGGGGCTTCGCTTTTCCGGCGGGGAGGGCGGCGACCGGCGGAGGGCGGAGCCGACGAGGGGAGGGAAATCGGGCCGGCAGTTCGAGTAGGGGAGTCCTGCAAGAATTCGGATCCGAATATTACAAAAAAAAAAAACCTATTTTGGATCGCGATCAATAGTCGCGATCCAAACCAGGGGGCATTTTGCAAATACTTCGCCGGCGTGGCAGTTGAGCGATCTCCGCTACCCCCGCGCGCATCCGCCGCTCGTCTCCGTCGAGTAAACATTTCTTCGCAGAGAAGCCTCCACAGCAACGCCGGCGCAGAGGCGGCGAGCTGCCGTAGCGCCGCCCCGCTCCACAAGGAGAGGCGACGCCCGCGCGTGGAACGTAGCTCGTGGAGTCTCGATCCGCTCCCCTTCATCGCCGGACGGCAAAGGTCACGGTGCTGCCCGCTCGGGTCCGCTCCTCATCGTCGGCGTCCAAGGGCAAGGCGGCCCCTTCGTCTGGCAATTCATCGAACAAGGCAAAGGCGACACTTGCACCAACTGAATCAGAGGTGGAGTGAAACAGAACATTGCCGGGAGGTGGCGAAATGGATCAAGACTCGGAGGAGACACCAGAAATGATATGGATATATGGAGCGGCTGAGGTTGTTGTCAGATTGCTCTGTTCTTGTGCGTGCCGGCCGACTGCCGGCTGTCCAAGACACTCCAATGTTTGTGACACACTTCACTGAGGTGTCCTCTTGAGATGCTCGTTTCACCATAATGCAGCAAACAAGAAGCCAAATCTCTTGAAACTGATCTAGCCTGCACTCATATCTCTGGCGAAGCAGAATTTGGGTAGGATATATATCTGCATCTGAAAAAAAAATGGAGAACAAGACTTGCTGGTGCATGCCTTGGTACAGGTACAAGTTCAACTATGTATTGGTAAGGTTCATGTGATGTGAACCACCACAAGTGTATCGGATTTTAGGTTTCAGCACGATTCATAATTCATAAGCAAGATTCCAGTCAAGTTTTCAAAATACATCTCACAAATTACAGGGGATTCAGACAGGTTTTCAGGAATGATTCAGCAATAAATACTATTTTTTGCACTCTTTCACTTCCCACGCTTGATCATGCCATAATAATAGTAGTGGCAGATCATTTACCCCAAACTGTAAAAGAAAAAAAGAAGGGCTTCGGACCATGTTTTCGGTATCTGAAGAAAGAATGGTGGTTTTAAAAAAAGTTATGGACACGATTGCACATAACTAAATTCATAAAGGCTTGTGGGTGATCTGGAACTGTGATAGAGTTTGACACAACCTGAGTGACTGAAACTTCACGAGTTCACATTTGGAAAATGCTAACTGCGCATATCCGAACTCTTGGTGCAAAGATGGAATTGTCTGTGATTTAACGCAGTAAAGAACATCAAGCATTGATCACAATTTAATCATCAATAGTACATGTGTTCTGTAACTCACTCGTCACTTAATTTGGCGTATGGATACAATCAAGTGCAGTTTCATTCAATCCAACTCTAGTACTACACTTTGAATCAAAAAAAAAAAAAAACTCTAGTACTACACTATATATACAAGTCTGACCCTCCAAACATCATGCACCTTAATAAGAAGGGGCTGTCTAGCTGCCACCCGGGCATATCTGTGGCAGCCAGCACCCGGGCAAACAAAAGAGCACAAATACCCGGAAACTACAGAAGACAAAAACCGGGCATTTCAGCCAAAGTCAGCACCCGAATTTCAAATTCACTCCAAATTATCAAAACTGGGTAAAATCAAAATTCAGGTATTTCAAAGAAGCTCAACACCCGAATTTCAGTAACTATCACAGATACCTGAATTGCACTAAACCAAATTTCGGGTATTCCAGGTGTCCTGGTCACCCTAATTTTGTATGTTGTCATTTGAATATGAAGTCAAAGAAATATTTCAAAAAATGTAAAGAGTTTAGCCAACATAATGTCCTAAGTTGCTGCAATTTGATATACAGAGCTTGGACATGAAATGGCACAGAAAAGCAAATTGCCCAATGCAGATTACAAGCAAAAGGAATTTTACAGGCATGAAATAATACTGGAAAACAAAAATACAAGCAAGAGACAAACCAGGCATGACATTATATTAGATGACAAGCATAAAAGCATCACTTAGCACATACCAAGTCATTGTGCAGCTACTTATATAAGGTCTTTGCACAATCATGCTACAGATTGTTACTCCTAGCAAGGTCTGTTGCAAGACAGTTAAAGTTCCAACTACATAATAGAAATGACCATGATGACCCACAACAATTACTTGCTCTGATCAAAAGCTTGAAGGCAGCTTCTTCAGGCTCGTAAACATTAGAGAACTCTGGTTCAACCATTGGCTTGAGCTTTGAAGCGCACAAATCACCTTAGCATCAGCTTCAGTTGCTGTGCATACATAAATGTTTCCATTTGCAGTTGCCGATATCTTGAAATCATTCTTCTTGAGTAGAAATTCAATGGTGGAAGTGGCAAGGTACATCTTGTCGACGTACACATGACGCTTTACTTTCTCCACAGAAACAAACAGCAACTTCTGAGATTCCTCATCAACATCAATACCAAAGTACTCACGTATTGGATCAGCAGTGTCAACAGAGTATTGATCTTCATCAAAGTATTCCTGCTTGACTTTGCCATCCTTGTCCTTTCTCCTCGAACGACTTCCAGGCACCCTTTTGCAGACATTGTTGTTGTAAAAAAATTTATTACAGACGAAATTACTCCAGATGAAACTAATTAATAATACTTATTACAGATAAAAAACATGACACATAGTATAATCAAGAATGAAAAATATAGCAAAGAAACAGAGAAAGAAAAAATTTCAAACTTTTATTATGGTCTGCAGAATTACAAAGACAATTTGGGTACTGAACCACGAACAAAAATTTTGACAAACAAATTTTCAAAATATTATTATGGAACACAGAATTCAAAATGATATGGGGAGATCATCCTACGACAAATATGCAAAATTTCAAACAAATATACTAGCTTCTAGTTAAATTGCACAGTAGATACATCTAAGAAAAATATGTATATTAAGAATGCCAAAAATCTACAATGAACATGAAAGCGGCAATTTCTTAATCATGTTACATATTATTGCATATAAGGAACAAAAACAAGTATCTAATAGACTTAAAGGAGATATACTCAGGCAATGACATTCCAGTTGTACTACAAAAACAGCAAATTGATAGGAGTATTGATCACTATAATTTAGAGAAACTAAAGCAAAACTGCATAGGCTAAACCAGGTGTATTCAGAACTACAATTAACGCAGAAGTAACTAGCTTGAAATGGAGAATACTACCTGGTTGGTCTACTGAACCAGAGCTTGAAGATGAATCCAGGATTCCTAGGATATATACCTGCAGCAAAAGTGATATGTATCATCAAGTCAGTAATTCATTGATAAAACAATAACAGAAACCTATGGAAAAATTCCAGTCTGAACATATAATAGATACATCTACTAAGCTACTGTAATTTCCATTAGCTAAAACTGGAAGTTATTAAATTTGAAGACAGGTTGCAGGGACTATTAAGATCGCACAAGTTCATTGTCAAATACTACAAAGAGGACATTTCTGGAGACCCATACTAGCAAAATACGTCCAGCAGAATAAGATTGTAATGTCTTAGCTCCAAAAACCAAGAAAAATGGTGTACTCGGCACACTTTCACCAAAGAATGAGCATGCATTCTTGTTGATCCACTGCAAGACAGATGGTTATAAACTGGGCAATACCTGCAGTCAATCAAGCATGTTGAACAACAATACGTGTATGGAGCATCATGAAATTGAGTTAGAACTATAATAAAGGTTAGATCAAGTTTGTTCACTGTCAAATCACACATGATAGATGTCCTGCAAAAAGTCAAATGGTTTGTGTTCCCAGTAGAAATCTCAAATGTCAACAACAAATTCGGGTTAATATTCCATGAAAGGCAAAAAACACATAATTTCAAATATTTTAAGGTTCCACTGGAAATCCTCAAATGCCATAATGCCAGATTCACCTCCTTATACCAGAAACAGAAAGCGCAAAGGCAAATATTTCAAAAAAATAAATCCTGCGAAAATACAAAAGAATTGGGGTCATAGTGAAATCCTCAAAATGAAAAATTGCAGATCCTGCAGCAATACAAAAGAATCATGCATTTTAAAACAATTTGGCATTTTGTAGAAAAATGTACAACATGCTTCTTTGTTATGTAAAAGCAGTAGAATCATACATATTAATCTCAAAAGAGAACCAAACTCCCCATTTACAAGGAAGTTACAGTGCACAAAAACTAAAATTACATAACTAATTAGGTGTAATATTATCAGACTAGAAATGTAACTTTAACAAATTCTATGTGTAATATATTGCAAAGGTTAGGACTGGACATAATACAGTGGAGGCCTGCTATTGCTGAGAGAAGCAGCAACTTACTAGAAAGATTCTCTACAGAATTTTTTTTAAAAAACTCAACAGACGATGCTACAACGAGGACAAATGGCAGCTCTGTTCATACAAATATTGGCAAATGGGAGAAACTGCAGCTCAGGAAGACTAATCAAATCGAGGGGCCGGTTCAAAGTTTCAAAATTTTATTATGGAAAACAGAACTACAAACAAGTTTTGGGGCCGGTTGCAATCTTACAAACCAAGGAAATCAAAGTTTCAAATATTTATTATTGTCTACAGAATGACAAAGGACAATTAGGGTCTCATTCAATCACAAATTCAAGGAAAACAAAGATTCGGATATTATTATAGGATACAGATTTACAAAAGGGACCTAGGGGCCTCTCAGGCAATCCCACTAACACAGAAAAACATACTTTCACAAATTTATTATGGTCTGCAGATTTATAAAAGAAATTTGGGGCATGAACCAATAACAAAGTTATAGAAAAACAAGTTTTCAAAAATTTATTATGGAATACAGATTTACAAAGGGATTTGAGGGCATCATCCAATCCCAAAATGGCAAAATTTCAAACAAATATCATCACATACAGTTGAAATGCACAATATATACATATAAGCTATAGGTGTAAATTGAGACTGTGAGAACCGTACATTGAACATGAAACTACCTCATGCAAAGAATACATCATGTGGAAGCTAATTAGATAAAAAAAATAATGAGACAAATTCAATGCACAAAAATTATTAATATAGTGATAAAATTATGACAGCTTTGGGGGGCTGATGCAATCCCAGAACGACAAAGATACAAAATGCAGGGCATTTAACCCCTGGAGCAGAAACTTAAGAGATCATGCAGGCGATCCACTACTGGAATTAGCTAAAATAATATAAAAAAATGATGGAGATACCTACTTGCAGCTACCCCAAGTAAACTTTGATATGCACAAACTACTATAGTAAGAAAGATTAATACAACGAGATTAATTGCCTACAAGCTACAGTAGTTTGCTGAAACAGAAACCTGAACTTATAGTGCCTCCTTTGATACTTGAAGAATCAGAGCAATGCAGAAACAAAGCTAGCCGAAGTGCATATAAAATTTCTATCCTTGTTGCATTGTAAAAGATTACCTTTCTCTACACTGAAACCAATCCAAAGACCCCAAGAGCACAATGGCCGAGACAATATGCAACTATTGTATTGCTATAGAGAATTTATAGGAGGGACAATGACAAAGACTAGTTAAGAGCTAGCTAATTTACCGCGACTAGCAACATTAGAAAAGTCGGCTACAGGAACTGATGCAATGTTTAAATTAACGAGCATTCACTACACAATTGTGGATCAATCCACAAGAGAAAAGTACAGGAAAACAAAGAAATGTAACCCACAATTTGTGAGATCAATTAAGAGATTAATCAATCTGAACGAACCACACGAAAGGTGTTCAGATCCAAACAACAAAGCATCAAAAGAAAGGAGAATCAAGTCAACCTAGTAATCGGACTCACCATACTTGTCTCCACCGCTCACTACACTCAGCTTTGATGGTGAAATGGGGAGCCAAAGTAGCATGAGGGCAGCAGAATACCAATAACTGGGCAAGCCACTCCATACACAGAGCTTTAGAACTCTCAGATACCATGCTTACAACCTGCAAAACAAATTGCTCAAACATCAATCCAAACCAACGACATGTCGGCATGCGCCGTTTGAATCGCATCAAACCAGGCAAAATCAAATACACAAAACAAATCTCACAAAAATCAAACGACCCCCAAACATAAGCAAACGAGATCAAGCGAGAGAACACACCATGTCGCGCGAGATCGAGCCAGAAATTACAACAATAAACAGAAGGTGAATGGGGAAGGGATTTTGAAGAACTAACAGGGTCAATCGGCAATGAAACACTCCATGCCGCGTGACAAAGTCAAAATTTCAAAAACTTTATATAGGAAGCAAACTAACAGAGGTTTGGAGCCTAATCCAATCCAGCAAAGTCAGAATTTTAAAATGTTCTATAGAAGGAAAACTAACTGAGGTTTGGGGCCTCATCCAATCCCGCAACGTCAAAATTTAAAAATATTTCTATAGGAAGCAAACTAACAGAGGTTCTCAGAATTTGATTTTTTTTTTCCTATAGAAGATAAACTAACAGAGGTTTGGGACCTGATCCAATGCCGCAAAGTCAGAATTTCAAAAAATTTCTATAGGAAGCAAAACAATAGAGGTTTCTGGCCTAATCAAATACTGCAAAGTCAAACTTTCAATTTTTTTCTATAGAAGACAAACTAACAGAGGTTTGGGGCCTAATCCAATCCTGCAAAGTTAGAATTTCAAAAAAAAAAATCCAGGAGACAAATTAACAGAGGTTTGTTTCCTCCAATCCCACAAAGTCAAAATTTCAAAACTTTTATTATAGGAAGCAAAATATTGGAGGATTGGGGCCTAATTCAATCCCGCAAAAGTGAGAATATCAAACTCTTATTACGGGAAGCAAAATAACAGAGATTTGGGACCTAATCCAATCTCGCAAAACTCAGGATATCAAAATTTTATTATTGGAAGCAAAATGACAGAGGTTTGTGGCCTGATCCAATCCCATAAAGTCAGAATTTTAAGAAAATACATTTAAAATATATATAGGTTACAGGTCCAAATTTGGTGTACATAAATGCATTCTTTTGATGCAAGTATATCATGACATAGCCGTATGAACAAGTACAATACAATGACAGGAAAATGCTACCAAAAACATATTATCAACGCTAAAACCATATGCCCAAATTTTGATTATAAGTCTCCAATAGAAACAGATCTATGGTTTCACACCACAATGGGTCAAGGGAAAGGGGATTTCACCTGAGCCTATGCAACAATAGTGCATCATGAAACCTCCAATTCAGTGCAGTTTTCCTCTTGGATCAACAATAGGGACCAGCCCTGCAAGCAAAGTAAGAGAGGAATCTCATCAGACCTGCAGTGCCTCACAAAGCAGCTTCAATCCAAGTCACCAGGCATTCTTTAGAAGAGCATCTGAATGGATAATTCACACTGACTAGTAACTCGAGCATCTAGCTATTATCACTCAAAACTGCAAATTATAAATAAATCACCGTATATTATTTTTTTACACCTACTTCAACTGAAACTGACACTTGCAATGAACAGAACTAATTGTTCTGTAAATTATAAATGTAATACCTGCAGTGACCATTACCACTAATTGTTCAGTAAATTGAACCAAAAAGTACTACGTTATCTCATGAACAGAACTAACTCTACTAGAATTCAGTATTTAAGTCACCATTAAACAGAGTTCAAAATATCATTTATACTATATCTTGAATCAAACATCACTAAATCCTAAACTGATCAGTGGAACCAAGCCCCGTGATACGAATCATTGGGTTGAGAACAACATCTATATTAGATCAAAAAACTAATCTCATATCATCATGTTTACAGAATGAATAGGTGTAAATCATATGCATGACAGATGACTCAGGAGAAATATGTAATTGAAATTGACGAACCACCTACCAAACCACCCACTAAAATCAGAACAAAGCAAATTTCCCCACTACAATCACTACCTACACACGGATCTGAAACTGAAATGCCTCCAACAACTGCCGGAACAAAACAACACGTAGTAGTAACTACCAAAAATACCCACTCAGGTCAGAAATAGACACAAATCCCTGCTCCAATCACGACCTACCCACACGAATCCATACCTGTAGCCTCTCCAACAATTGACCCAGCACAAAGCACGAACCGATAGATAGAACCATTAACAACCAGTACTTCGTGATAAATCAACGGAATCGCACGGAATGGGGAACTCAAATCGCACGGAATGATGAACTCAAATCGACGAACAGAGACGGAATCAAACGATTCAAAGGGTTCAATCAAAACAACTACACAAACCGCAGCTAAACAGCAAAAAGTACAAGCCGAGGAAGAAATTTAATGGACGAATCAACAGAAATCACAGAGATCGGAGCAGGGGAAGAGGAGATGAACTAACCCTATGTTCCCGTATCACTTGCCTGCCGAGTGCCGACTGAATTTCTGTGGGCGCAGCTCGCTGAAAGCTGATAAGACCAGTCAACGCCAGAACGGATCTCAAAGCACATCGGGCGGTCCCAAATTCGGACATCAGCGACGCCTATAATGCCCGGGTAGAATATAGCAATCCCCAATAAGAATCACCTGTTGAGAAACCGTGCCGGGCTGAACGCCGCAAGATCGACAGTCTTGGCCTCGCCATCGAGGATGAGCTCCGCGAGGGCGGCACCAGTGGCTGTCGCATTGAGGATGCCCCAGCGGCCGTGCCCTGTGGCGACATAGCACCCTTTCACCCCCGGCATCTCCCCGATGATCGGCAGCCCGTCGGCGGTCCACGGTCTGTAGCACGCCTGCTCCGCCACCACCTCGGCGCCTTCCTCTACGTTCAGATGGCTGGACACTTTCCCGGCGACTTTGTGCAGCGTCGCGATCAAGTCCGGCTCCCCGGTGATCGTCGCCGGGTCGTCGGGTGCGTCCTCGGCCTTGCTCAGTCCGCCGATGTACACCTCCCCGTCGGGCCGCGGGAACACGTCGGGGGCGAGCGTCTCGGCGCCGGGCTCCGGCTGGTAGGTGAGGAACAGCGCGTGCGGCGTTATCTTCTCCGGCTGGCGCGGCCGGAGCACGATGCTGTGGCCCTTGAGCCCGGACACGCCTAGTTCTCTGGCCACCTCCAACCGGCCGGTCCATGGCCCGAGCGCGAGCACTACGGCGTCGGCGTCCACCACAACGACGGCGCCGTCGCGGCCCTTCTTCACCGCGACGCCAGCGACGCGGCCGTCGTCGCGCACCACGACGCGCTCCACCTCCCCGATGACGACCTCGGCGCCGGACGCGGCGAGGACGGCCTTGGTGAAGAGGCCCGGGTGGACCTGCGCGGTGGTGCCCGGCGCCGCGACCTCCCGCGCCGGCGCCGCGGACGCCGCCGGGTCGACCCAGGCCGGGAGAAGCGGCGAGGCGGCGGCGGCGGCCGGGTCGAGTACTCCCCTGCAGGACGGCACCAGCGGGTGCGGCCCGGGCTCGGGGACGCACACGGCGAGCGCGTGGACGGGGCGGAAGCCGTAGGCGGCGGCGCCGTCGAGGGCGGCGGCGAGGCGGTGGTGGAGCGCGAAAGAGGCGCGCGACAGCGCGGAGAGCGACGGGTCGGAGTCGCACCAGTCGAGGGCGAGGAAGCCGCCGGCTTTCCCCGACGCGGCGCAGGCCGGGGCGCACTTCTCGAACAAGGTCGGGACGGTCGGCGAAGAGGCGTGGGTGGAGAGGAAGTAGGCCGTGCACGCGCCCACCACGCCGCCGCCGCAGATGATCACGCGCCGGGGCGGAGCGGCCATCGGGGGCTTGGCTTGGCTTGGCGGGTGACGGGAAGTACGAGGAAGCTGGGGAAATAGTTCCGTTGACTCCACTCAGTTGAAGCGGTTGGTGAATAATCCCGGCTCTGTTCTGTTCGAATGATTTTCACTGATTTCTACTCTAATTTTCTTTTACTTTCTGAGAAAACGAAGTATCCATTACTGAATTGCGACGGCGACAGGCTGCAGCGGTCAGTGATCCACGCAAATGTTAATATTTTTCAGTAAACCAACCGTTTACAATAAACCCAGTTGCACCACTACTGTGCCTGTGTGTAGTCAGCAGTGCATAACGCAAGTGAGTGCTAGTGGCAAATCATTTAATCGAACAATTCACATATTTCAGCTTGACTCTATCAATATGACGAGAGTGAGTTCCATCAGAGTGGATTTTTTGAGGGGGCCTGATGAGCGGTTAATCTCTACTAGTCTTCACGTGCTACTCCAAATGCAGTTATTGGATGCACATCACTAATGCTGCACTTCAATGCAGCCGTTGGATGCACTTGATGAGCACCTCATTTTCCAACTAACCGTTCCATTCTTTTGTTGGCAAGCCATTCATTTTCTGACGTGGGGTAAGAGCATCCCAAATAGATGTTGTATATTGACCCGTGCTCTAAATCTGGCATTATACAGCACCAACTTGCTCCAACAGATGGTGTAAAACGATGCCATGCTTCAAAAAATTTACAGCATGCTCCAAAACTCTCTTCTCGTGCTGTAAAAATACAGCACCGAAGCATGCTGTATCCCTGTGCTCCAAACGCAACCACCCGTGGCGGGAGCCAACTGCCGCAAGTCCGTCCACAAGGTGTTCGTTGTTTTGCCTCCAAGATGAGTTCAGCCCTTGCTCGCATGTATTTCGATGATTCGAGTTCAGATGATGATGACCTTGAATCCAACAAGCAGCCGAAGCGTGGAGGTTCCGTTGTCGGCCGGGAATATGTGTATCGTGACAAGCTTGCGGGAATATGTATATCTGTTGGGCTTGCTCTAATGGATCGAACTGCTTATTTCGAAGTCGTGAGATTATTGTGTAAGAGCAAGCCCATCGCGGCCCATGCATGCGACTGATCCATTCAAGGCGGCGCCGGTTTAACGCCTCCTTCTGGGTCCCATTCCAAGTTGTGCATGCTGCATGCGTGAGAGGCTGGGCGAGTGGCGGGTCCCACGAGCGACGACGCGATTGTCGCGTGGAGCCGCGAAAAGCTCCCTTTCCGCTCTCTTCCACGTCAGATTTTTCCTACATGGATGGTCGTTAGGACTAAGGCTGTAAACAAGCCTAGCTCGAGCAAGCCTGGCTCCTCAAGCTCGAGCTCCATTGAATAACGAGTCGAGCCTGGAAAGTGACCCAGCCTAATCATGGGCTCGAGCTTGGCTCGACAAGCTCGATTAGGCTCGACGGGGCTCGTTTGCAGAACACCGCGTTGACAGCGGCGTAGCAACAGCATCCTGTCGGCAGCTAGAGATTCTAACTCCTCCATGAATCAGGATGTTAGTTGGAGATTCAAATCAATGGATGCGCTGCTTGTAGGAAGATACCAAAGATCAGACCAGGTGAGAAAATAAAAGGCAACAGCCCTGGGAAGGGAGGGGAGGAAGAAGCGGATGGAGAAAGACAGAACACCGGCGGGGCATGAGGAGGAACAGAGGCCATGGAGAGAAGATTAGGTAGAGGAGGCGGCGAGGAGATCAGGTCTCGGTCTCGGCTTCTCAGGTGTGCGTTGCGTGCGATTGCGATAGCGGCGGCGGCCGGCAGATAGAGTTTAGCGAATTCATTAGACTGATATTATATGGGTCGAGGGTGTTATTGGGCTGAGATGGGCTGAAATGCTAAATCAAGTCTAGGTGTGCTTCGGCTGCACATCCGCTGGAACTTAGACGAGCCTTGATGAGCTGTTCGAGCTCGGTTCGATCAGGCTCGCGAGCTTTCGAACCAGCTCGAGCTTGGCTCGTTTTCCAGTCGAGCCGAGCTCGAATCGAGCCCGAGTAGCTTGTCGAGCTCGAGCAATTTTTTCAGCCTTAGTTAGGACCAAGCGATGGCCTTGCTCTAAGGGTGGTGATGAAGCCGCTCTGTTCCATCGATTTGATTTGCGCTGAACAGTGAATCCTTTTATTTTCAGAAAAAACTGAAGTGTTGATCCCTGAATCACACATTGCAGGGGTCTACCGTGAACTGTACCCAAGTTACATTATCCCCTGTACTGAGGCTGTGTAGTTACTTAGTTAGTAGTGGATTACACAAGTTTGAACGTTCTTATTTCAGTTAGTAAGTTTCATGCAAAAATTCATGTTTTTTTCCCCATCGAACTAGCCGTTTCAAAAGAAGAAAAAAACTAGCCGTTCTAAAGCCTGACCCTGACACTTCAGTTCCCCAACCCACCTTCCGTTGTTCCGCACTTCCGCCTCGTACCCCAGGCGTCCGAGAACGCAGCAACACTTGTCGCTGAGGTCGCCCCCTCAATGTTGAACGGCTCTTTTGAGCCTCGTCTCTCGTGCAGTCGTGCTCGTGCAAGTATCAACAAGTTTCGAGTTTCAAACACTCCCATCCCCACACATTCTCGTTGTTCGGCCTCCTCTTCCTCCCATCGGCACCCGCGGACGAAGCACCGCACTCGCCGCGGCCGCCGTCGCTGCGGGCCTGCGGCCATGGGGACGGATCGGAAGAAGAGCAACAAGAGCCTCTTCGCTGTGGATGATGACGACGTGGCCTCCCCATCCGTGAAGCTCGGCCGGGCCTCCATCAACGACTCTGGCGCCGCCGCCGCCGCCGCGAAGGGGACGAAATCGAAGACGAAAGGGAGCATCTTTGATTTGCCCGAGGGCGCCCCCTTCGCGATGCTCAGTTGCTCCTGGCGCATCGAACGGCAATCCTCCGCCACCTCCTCCTCCTCCGACGAGGCCTCCCTCTCCGCCACCTCCGACGAGACCTCCCTCTCCGCCACCTCCTCCTCCTCCGACGAAGAGTCCTCCCTCTCCGCCAAGCTCAGCCGCGCCTCCATCAACGAGGCCGCCGCCGCCAACCCGTGGAACGGGCGGCCCTACTCGGCGCGATACCAGAAGCTCCTCAAGAGGCGCCGCAATCTCCCCGTGTGGCAGCAGAAGGAGGAGTTCCTCCGTGCGCTCCGCGACAACCAGACCCTCATCCTCGTCGGTGAGACCGGCAGCGGCAAGACCACTCAGGTACGACGGTTTCTGCCCCCCCCCCCCCCCCCCCCCCCCCCCTATTGCGCCTCCACATTGCGCTGCTTAGGAAGCTGGTTATTTTTTTTTTGGGGTGGGGAGGGGGCCTGTTAGTGGAGACAGACGTTGTGGAGGCTGCCGAGTTGGTGCTTGGATAGTTGGCACATTGGTTCGTTCTAGCTTGCTTTGTGATTGGCTGCGACATGGGTATGCTTATTGTGATCCTAGTCTCGTACAAATTGATTAGTTCTTGGGACCGATTTTTTCTTTGTTATTCTTTATTTCTGTAACTGTTTTAGAATTGATTTTTAATTTGTTGAACAGATCCCTCAATTTGTGTTCTAGGTTGAAGGTTTGGGCAGTGACACTCTAGTGGCCTGCACACAGCCATGGAAGGTCGCGGCAATGTCGGTCTCCAGGCGTGTTGCTGAGGAGATGGATGTTGCTCTGGGGGAGGAAGTGGGCTACAGTGTCCGCTTCGACCATTGCTGCAGCAACAAAACCGTTCTCAAGTAAGCTCTTTGGAAGTCTTGTGTTCAATTGAAGAACGTGAATAGATGCACAATTTGGGAGTTTGGCAGGATTGGTATGGAGTGTATGCTTCTTCTCCTTTTTTTTTCCAGTTATTCTGATATAATCACACGGCCTTAATTCTACTGCTTGTTGTCAGATACTTGACGGATGGTATACTTCTTAGAGAAGCTATGAAGGACCCTCTTTTAACGAAGTACAAGGTGATTGTTCTTGATGAGGTTCATGAGAGAACATTGGCAACAGATGTTCTGTGTGGCCTTTTGAAGGAGGTTCTAAAGATGAGGGCTGATTTGAAGCTGGTTGTTATGAGCTCTACTCTTGATGCTGAGAAATTTCAGTCTTACTTCAGCGGTGCTCCATTGATGAAGGTATCTGGGAGGCTTCACCCTGTTGAAATCTACTATACACAAGAGCCAGAAAGCGACTATCTGGAAGCTGCAATCAGGACAGTTGTACAAATACATATGTGCGAGCCTGCTGGTGATATCCTTGTATTCCTTACTGGCAAAGAGGAGATTGAGGATGCCTGCCGGAAAATTGAAAAGGAAATTAAAAACTTGGGCGGTCGAGCTGGCCCACTCCAAGTTCTGCCTTTATATTCTACACTACCCCTGGCAGTGCAGCTGAAAATATTTGAACCTGGTCCAGCCCCATTGAAGGAAGGAGGTCCTCCTAGAAGAAGAGTTGTTGTGGCCACAAACATTGCTGAGACATCCTTAACCATAGATGGTATTGTTTATGTGATAGACCCAGGGTTTTCAAAACATAAAGTTTACAATCCAAAGATAAGGCTCGAGGTCCTCCTCAAATCACCAATTTCCAAGGCAAATGCTCACCAGAGAGCTGGTCGTGCTGGAAGAATGCGGTCTGGGAAATGTTTCAGGTTGTTCACAGAGAAGAGCTTTATTGAGGATTTAAAACAACATAGCTACCCAGAAATACTTCGATCAAACCTTTCATATATGGTTCTTATCTTGAAAAAGCTTGGGATTGATTGTTTAGTGCATTTTGACTTTATGGATCCTCCAGCACCAGAATGTCTAATGAGGGCCTTGGAGGCCTTAAATTACTTGGGGGCACTCGATGATGAAGGTAACCTGACACCTTTGGGTGAGCTTATGAGTGAGTTTCCCCTAGAACCGCAAATGTCAAAGATGATTGTCATCAGTCCAAAATACAGTTGTTCCAATGAGATTCTATCTATATCTGCCATGCTGTCAGGTATGTAAAGTAATACTTCATTACCAAGCTGCATTTCCACAGCTGAATTATCTTGTTTATATTTTGCACCTGTACTATCTTATAAACCATGTTGGACTTCCACCGACACCCCCTCATGTGTAAAAAAGAAGCAGCTGTACTACTTTGCTTGGATTGTTTGCTTGTGCAAGTAGTTTTATGAGCTGTCTTCAACCATTGTCATTCACCTGGCCGCTTCTTGGGCTATTGCTTCAAATTGTCATATGGTTTAGTCTGATGCAGACAGTGGCTGTTCTTTTAGTTATTTTGACTAAGCAAATGACATTGTGTCGCCTCCTTGCATATGCGGATCACCATGGACTTAATCTTTTTTTTTTGCCATAATCTTTCTCCAGCACCCAATTGCTTCCTTCGGCCTCGGGAGGCTCAAAAGGCTGCTGGTGAAGCGAAGGCTCGATTTGTCCATGTTGATGGGGACCATCTAACCCTTTTGAACGTATACCATGCGTACAAGAACAGTAAGTGCGTAAAAACTTCAGTTGGGGATGCTAGTGGGTTGGATTGGGATGACCCGTTAGTGGGAGTATTTTTTTTTTTACCAACTATGTGCGTCAGATGAAGGGTCTTGTACCAGATTTCAGAGGGCATCTGGCTAGTTTTTTTTGCTGCATAACAATCCTCTTGTTGACAATACAGATGAAGATCCTCAATGGTGCTATGAGAATTTCATCGATGTTGGAGCGCTCAAGTTTGCTGACAAGGTTAGACAACAGCTTGTTCGTATCATGAATAGACTCAACCTCAAGATGTGCAGCCCATACTTCAGCGACAATGCGTACTATGTCAGTATTAGGAAAGCACTGCTTGCAGGGTATTTCATGCAAGTCGCACATTTGGAGCAGACAGGGCACTACCTCACTGTAAAAGACAACCTGGTTTGTATTCTAGGTGTTCCAAAGTTTTTTTTCCCCCCGAATAGCTTGTTGTATAGTATCCTTCTCTTTGCCAGGTTTTTCGCCTTCATCCATCGAACGGTATGGATGATAAGCCGGAGTGGGTCATCTACTCGGAATGTATCTTGAGCACCAGGAACTTCCTCCGAACAGTCACCAGAATCCGTGGAAAATGGTAAGTTATTACCTGAACATGGTGAGTCACTTATCGTAGACAGACCGGTTGAAGGGAATTCTGATGATTTTTTTTTTTCTGGCTTGTGCACAGGCTGATTGATATAGCTCCACACTACTATGATATGTGCAATTTCCCATCATGCGAGGCAAAGCGCATCCTCAAGGGGTTGTATACTAAAAGGGAGAGGGAAAAGAGCCGCAAGTAGCGGTTGTCACTAATGCTTTTCTACCCGTTGCTTCCTAGTTGCGCCGCGGATGTAGACAGGCTTCTACTCAAGCGAGCTTTTGTAGTCACTGATACACGTTGCTGTCCGCCATCAGTGATGTTATGATATCGTTCTGTGGAACATTTGTCGCATGTTACTGATGCTACCGTGGAACAGCCTCAGGGATTATATCATTTTCTTCCTTTCAGAAGGTGTAGGTTGTGATGCAGATTAATTGTGTAACTGCCTGCGTAGGATCAGGCACTTTTCTGTTTGAAAATTGGTGCCTTCTTGGGTCTGCTATCTATTGGAAGCTTTCCTCGTGTTCTGCATTTTTGTTGTGATACAATAAGCATCAGGCAACTTTAAAGGCAGAGTTGTTCAAGCAAGGATATATAGGAGATGGAAAGAATCAAATCTCTAACAGCGGAGTTCAGGGCTTCAGGCTACATTTGGACGGACTAGAGAAGCTCTGGGACTTTCAAATCTCTACTGAAGCTCTGGAAGTTCAGTAGGGGTGCTCAAAACTAACAGACAGCGGTGTGAACCACCGACAGTAATTTCACGGTCATTGTTTACTACGTACTGGTGGGGGAACGAGAGATTCAGAAATAAAAAACATCGCGTTCCAAAGAGGATCTCAAAGAAGATGCCAGAATTTAGAAGAAAATCATAGCGATAGTACTAGTACGTAAGCAGACTCCTTATTGCCCAGTACTAAGTGGCTACTAGCCGTTACCAAATCCTATACAGCTAATTGACAAAGCTCTCTTTCAATTTCTCCTGAAAACCAAAACATTGAATTCTTTATTAGCGATGCAAAATTCAGCAGGCAGACTCAGTGGTATCCGATCGGCGCAGGGGATTCCTTGAGCTGCATGCCCTGGTAATGGATGTCCTGCAAGCATGAAAGTGACACACATTCGGTCAAAACCAATCAATGATCGATCAAACAACAATGCTGGGAATTTGGAAGGATCCATATATACCGATGCGAAGTGGTTGACGTCACGGTGGTGCGCCTCGTCGGCGCGCACAACGGTGACGACGTCCTTGAGCGTGGCGTTGGCCGGGAGGCGCCAGTAATCGATGGCTATGGCCGGGGCGGTGACGTTGGCGATCTTGCCGGACTCGAGGTCCCTGAGGTACTCGGTGTAGGAGTGGATGGCCTCCTCCTCGAGGTATCCGACGACGCGGTGCGCGAGCTTGGGGGAGACGAGGTAGCCGAGGAAGTAGGCGTTGAAGAAGACGACCTGGACGGCGAGGACGAGCGCGCGCTCGTACCAGCGCGGCTGCGCCACCTCCATGAAGGTCATGAGGTGCATGCGCTCGTTCTCGGCCTCCTCGAGCAGGGTCCGGATCCAGCCGCCGCTCTGCTCGAAGCGGCGGAGCGAGCGCAGGTGGAGCAGCATGCCGCCCACCATGCCCGGCACCGCGGCCACCGTCTCCAGCATCATCGCGCGGCAGCCGTACCTCCTCTGCATCCCATCCCATTTAATTTTCAGTGTTAGCTTCTTTTGTTTTTTTTACAGTAAAGGAATGACGTCTAACTAGCTAGCGCTAAGTATACAGATAATTTGAACTAAAAACACGGAACAAAACATGAAACATCCAAGAGCAGCATGCAATTGAACGGGCAAGCCACACGAACCTGGAAGAATATGTCTGTGGGGAAGCGCAGCGACTTAACGGTCCAGTAGGCGATCTTGTCGAGCATCGTCTTGGGCTCGTGATGCTTGGTCAGATCGATCGACGTGTCCGCCGTGTACGTCTCCCATGGCTGCAAACAAATTAAAGCCGATTATTCAATTAGCGCTGCATGCATGTCAACTAGCAAAGCGCCAGCTTGTTCACGTACCCTAAAGCAAGTCCACTTCCACTCGGTGCCGTCCTCCCGCACCAGCTTGTTCGACTGCTCGATCCCCCAGTAGCTGTTGATCACCACCTCCTTCGCGCCTTCACCCTTCGCCGCCTCTTTCTTCCCGGCCTCGCCTTGACCCTTCGCGGCCTCCTTATTCGCCTCCGATGCTGTGGACATCAGCCGCACCATGACCGCCGGCAAGCCGGCGTCACCTGCCGCGAGCAGGGGCCTCGCCGCGGCCACCGATGGAGACGTCGCCGTCGCGGCGAAGAGGCGGGGCGCCGCGTGGCGAAGGAGGATGGATCCGGCCATCCGGGAGCTCATCATCGCCGGTGGTGGTCTCGTCGCCGCCGAAACGCCTCCTTTCGCGAGTCGCGAATCAATTTGGGTGGTGACTGGTCGCCGCCGAAATCTAAACACGCCGATCGTCTGACATCGGCGTCGCAACGTCAGATTGAAGTTGCGCATGAATCGACCGTCCACGCAAATCAGACGGCAGCCGGCAGGAAATCGCGCTCCTTCCCTCTGGCTCGGGCCGTTGTTCGTGCGGCAGCGCGCAGCCCAATCCGGCCGACAGCAGCAGCGGGCGGCCCAATCCGGCCCAGCAGCCCAATGCCGTGAGGCCTCGTTTGTTTTAAGGCCCACATAAAGTAGTAGGCCCATGTGTCAGTGGCTCGTGTAGAGAGAGTCTACGTGCTAGCGTACGGCGAAAGGCTGGCTCTGCGGCTCCCCAGTGGCGCGAAAAATTTCATTTCTCCACGCCCAGCCCCCCAAAATTCCCCCCTCCTCCGTCCGTGCCTTCTCGAAGAAGCCTCCCTCCCGCTCGCGGCCGGCGGCGATCGGCGGCGCGATGGTGTTCCTGCAGCGCAGCCGCCTCGTCAACCCCCGCAAGCGCCCGCCTCAGCCTCCCTCCTCCCCGCCCCGCCCCACGCACGCCGACCCCGACCCCTCCGACGCCGTCGACGCGGCGGCGGCGCTCCTCGCCGACGCGGGCTGCACGCTCCTCGTGCCGCCGCACCAGCCCCCTACCCTCACCTCCCCGCACGCCTTCGCGGCCCGCCTCGCGCGCTCGCTCGCCGCAGACCCCGGCGCCGCCCTCCCGGGCCGCCTCCTCGCGGGCCTCGCCGCCTTTGCGGCCGCCTCCCCCGCGCGGCTCCGCCAGCTCCTCCTCCCTACCGCCCCGCACGCGCCCAGCCTCGCGCGCGCGCTGCTCTCCGTGCCCGCGCTGCAGCCGGGCCTTCTCGCGCTCCTCCTCGAGAAGCTGCCCGAGCACTTCGACGGCGCTGCGCTCGACGGATTGCCGCTGCAGGATGACGTGGGGAGGCTCATCGTCGCGCAGTTCCGGTGGCTGGATTTCCTCGTCGACGCCGACACGTTCGTCGAGAAGCTCGTGGAGGTGCTGTCCGTGGCCCCGCCCCGCCTCAAGAAGGAGATCATCGGGTCCCTCCCGGAGATTGTTGGCGACCAGAGCCATGCCACAGTGGTCTCCGCGCTGGAGAAGCTTCTGCAGGAGGACTCGGAGGTTGTGGTTGCCGTGCTGGATGCGTTGTCGGACCTTAACCTCGACGAGATGTTACAGGATCAGGTGATGATTTCATCTATTTTCGTCACCCTTGTTTTCTATGTTTTTCCCCCATATAAACTCTGTTTTGTACTGAATGATATGACGATGTGGACTGAACAGTATTCTTATGATTCTGTGTAATATTTGAAGGCGGTGACTGTTGCGATATCGTGCATCCGGACAATTGCTGCGGACCAGATGCCACATTTGCTCAGGTTCTTGCTGTTGTCCGCCACGCCGGCCAATGCTGGGAGGATTATATTGCAGATCCGCGAGCAGCTGAAGTTTGTTGGTGTTCTGGATCCACGGGCTGCTCGGAGTAAGAAGCTGAAAGGGAAGGCATTAGCCAGTAGCACCGATGGGGCAATCCTTGATACGCTGAGATCAGGCCTGCGGTTCAAGAATGTAGGACATCTGAATCTTCTGTTTATTTGTATAGCAGATTACTGTGCGTTCAAGCTTCTTATCTTGGACGTTGCTTACTGTGAATGCAGATGCTTTGTGAGGCTTTCCTCAAGGAGCTAAAATTAGTTGAACATCCCAGGGATCATAAAGTTATTGATGTTTGGCTCATCATGCTCATATATGCTAATGGTGGTGCTCTACAGAAGAGTGCGGAGAAAATATTGAAGTCCAAGATCTTACAAGGGTGTATACGAGAGACACTGTTTGATCAATGCATTCATGGGAACACTGATTTGGTAAAGGTCAGTTCTTCATTACCTTGTGATGGTTTTATAACAGCACCATATGTCTGGCTATTCATTCCTAAGAAAGCCTGAGTGACATGATTGAATTGAATCAGGAGCATTTCATGTCATACCTCTCAGTGAGTGATTACTTGTTGGCTTGCAAGGAAGAGAAAGCTAGAGAGTTTGCAACATATTTGTTGACAGCTTTGTTTGAAGAATTCAGTGATACTTATTGCAGGCAAGAGGTACTGTATCCCTTGGCTAGCCTACTTTGCAGCTTTTCTAGTTTATTCAGGCAGTCTGGTTTAAATACAGCTGCCTAACAAATGGATTTGTACTGCTTGCGAATTAATGATTGCTGTACTGAACAGCATATGAGAACTACTTATGCATACTATGGACTATAGTGCATGCATTTTTATTTCGTCTTTAAGAAATTTACTACCATCCAGTTATCCAGTACTCATCTTATAGTAGATTTGTGGATATATAGGAAAATTTAAAACCATTTTGTAGGTGATTTTTGTGGTTTTTGCACCATAGGCATACTAAAGTGATCAACTTAGTCAGCTTCCAGAAAATTCTTTGGCAAGCCAAAATCATGGACTAGAGTCAAGAAGGAAGAGAGCTACAGACATCAATAGCACCTGAGGAACGGATCTCATCTAAAAAATTGCGATTCCTGGTCATCAGTTCAGTTTAGCTCACAAAGCATGCTGTATGACACATATTATGTCCAGCTGCCAGAATCTGTAGGCATTCTTTAGCTACTGTCTGATTGATTTCAATCTGAAGTAATTTGCTTTGGTAGAAGCAGCTGGCAAAAAAACCACAGTATTCGATGTTGCTTGCATTGTGTGAATTGCAAAATAAGAAATTGAGACAATGCTACTTTCTTGCATATGGATTACGTTTCTCTTAATGTTCGATTAAAAACTGTCCTGACATGTGCATTACACCTGCTCTCTTTTTTTCCTAATACATTCTTGCCATTTTAATGCAGCTTGTAGGCTCATTGGTCACTCATATTGGTTCTGGGGTCAGCTATGAAGTTTCTTCTGCTCTGGATATTATGATTTCTCTGACATCCAATAACCCAGAGGAATTGATTCCGATATCCTCGCATGTAACTGGTAATATTATTTGTTAAACCCGATGCATATACTATCGGTCGTTAGCTGAGTAATCCCAAAACCAAATATTGTAATGTAGGCATATTAGATTACTTGGAGAGTTTCCATGAAGAAAATCTTCGGAAGGTATGTCAATTGTTGGCACATTGTTCATTTCTTTCTCCTTGCTACTGTGACCATAACCTGTTCGTACAAATTAGGTTTATGATATCTTCTGTCATTTGGCACTGGCTGCTGGATTCAGTACTGGTTCAGGTGGCTCTAAAATTGCTAACGAACTTTTAATGGTGGTGAGAAAGCAGGTATGATCATGTTTATGATAAGGGTTTCACGTTCTTCCAGCCAAGATGATCAGGTTGGAACTATAATCTGTTATTGTTTTCTGTGTCTGCTTCTCACCTTGTAGGTTAATAATCCAGATATGAAGTATAGGAGAATGGGAGTAATTGGGGCTTTAAGGATAGTTTCAACTATTGCAGATGTCAATGCTGAGGTGAACTGCTCAGCATCGCAGGTTTGTTGTGCTCTAAGCTCGGATGAATTACAGCTTCTGTTTAAAATAGAACTGCTCATCACCGTAGTTTGGTTTGTAATGTAAGTTTAGGATGAACTGCAGTCTGCAGCTTATGTTTAAGAATATACAGGCTTTGTCTGACACTGTAGGCATTCCTTCATAGTAGTATTTGATATGCTCATGTGAATGCCACCACCTACGACTCAAGTAACGTAACAAAATTGTTGCTTAACTTTTTAAGCACCTTGAATATCTTGAAATACTATTTCTGAAAGTGACAAACTACCATCTATGTTAAAATCTTATCAGACAATAATAATTATTTAATTTTAGTTGAAGTACTCGTTATATGTAGGTGATTAGGCTTCTGGGCAAAATATCATATACGTGAACAAACGATATACCATATATAAACATGCTGGAGTGAAGATAACATGTTCTGTTACCTGCAAAAATCATACACCGGGATGGGTAAATAGCTATTTTTTTCAATGACCTGAAGCTTTATTCCTGTGTTTTAAATTTTTGGGCTCAATTCAGCTACCTTCTGTATTCATTATATCATAATGCTGCTTAATTTTTTTTTAGAGAAAGCCATTTGGCCTGCTTATATTGAAAGCGAATAACAGGTTCATTACAACGATACTCCCACTGGGATTTCCAGTTTTCCAACAGAGCACTACAAAACCACTAGAGCCTATAGCTAGACCCACATCTTCTAACAGCTAAGAAAGCTACATGAAGTCCTCATCAGACATTCTGCTCTTGGGTCTTGAGTTTCGCTGCACTTGACACCAGCTTTTCAATTTTGCCATCCTTGCCTCCAAGTCCTCCTATTCCTGGCTCTTGGGTAAAATAGACCACCTCTGCATAAAGGAAAGAATTTTCCTTATGATGTTAATTGGATCTCTACAAAACTTCTTTTGTATGGCCATTTCATTTCTGACCCGCCATAACCCCCAGGCAGTCACCCCAAACAAGAAGCGTTTAAGAGAATAATTATGCACCCCAAAATTCAACCAATTTTCAAGAAAATCTTTCATGCTTGCAGGTTTATTATCCCACCCAAAAGCTTCCCCCATGCAGCTCCACACGTAAGAGGCTGCTTTACATTGAAACAAAATGTGATCAGTTGTTTCTGGCTTTTTGCACAGAATACAGTTTCTGTCCCCTTTCCATTTCCTGTTTGTCAATTGTACTCCTGACTGTATTCTGTCCTGAAATGCCAACCAAAGAAAGACTTTCACTTTCAATGGAAGCTTGCATTTCCACAGTTTTTCCATCCTTTTGCTTACCACCCCTCTAACTGTAGCTTTATTTGCTTGGCTTGGCAGCAACCAAATTGTGAGGAGGCTCTGGAACTGCTGAAAATGGCTGTTAATTCTTGCAAATTTGTAATATTGCCTTTAATTTTACTCTACGATGAACTAGCTGCTTTACTGGAGACCAAAGTTCTCCACTCTTCAATTCTTGAGTGGTAGGTATATCTTTGATACATATCCTCGTAATTTTTTGTTTGGTTCTACCCATACGAGGTAGCTAACTCCATTAACTGGTCATGTTCAGGGTGGGAGCGCACGCCACAGAACTGGATACCCATTTCCTTGCTGATCTAGACAGTGGTCAATTACCAGAAAAGTATATGTGTGATGGCATAGAAGGTTAGCTAGCTGCTTACCAGTTACTTTTGTCACGTGGACTCCTACAGTTATTGTATACGTCGAGTATAAATAGTTACAACAATAAGCAAGGGCAAGCGCAATTGTTGACATCTGGATTACAGGAGAGCTGTGGATGAACCTGGATGGAGATATCTCTCCAGTATGTGTAAATATCGTGCCTTTAGTCTCGACCTCACCACAAAAGTAAGTTTTAGCTATTGATGTTTATTATCTGTTTAAACAGCATGTGTACTTTGTAGTTTACTGATACCATTTGTGCTCACTGCAGATCTCAACCCTGTTTGCAGATCCTATATTCGCAGTTTTCACTTTCAACTATAGTAAGTGCAAAAACCATGTAACCGTGATATCTCTTAATTTCTGAACTAACATTCGCCTTGCTTTTTATCAAAGATTGAACGCTTAGGAAATGAGGGCTCACTTAGTGGAATAAATGCACTACTTGGCTGTCCTTTGCATCTCCCCTCTACTAAGGTTAAACAGAACGCTCTCTGCAAATTTAAGATTATTCACAATCTACTTTCTCTGTTGTTTGAATTCCCTGAGAGCAGATTTCTTGTACTTTTGTTCTTGAAATAGTTTGTAGTGGCAAATCACAAATTACTTTATTTGTAATGTGGTCTGCCAAAGATTGCCTGGAGACTGAGGAAAGATGGTTTGGTAACAGAATGATAGTGCTGTTGCATTGAAATATTTTGTAGTGGCAAGTCACAAATCATTGATTTGTTAATGTGGTCTGCAAAAGATTGCCTATAGATTGAGGAAACATTGCCTAGAAATTGATGAAATGCTAAATGCTCTATATGATTTTTTTTTGGTTCATATTCAAGGATCCTGAGTGAAAAAGTGTATTACGGGAGTCCTTAACTAAAGATTGCAGTACTTTTTTAAAACCATAGCTACAAAGGAGTTCAACGCTTACCACAGCTAATATTTCTTCTGTAGTATGCGAAACTTTGAATATTTATTTCGAATACCATTTGAGAGATATAACAAAAGAATTACTTCTCATCTGTATCATCAACAGTACTTGGATGGAGCTAAATGGCGAAGCTTGTCAGGGTTGCAGAAAAAAACAGTGTGCCATTCCCTCTACTATGCAATAAACTGGATCAGAGAGTTGGTGTGTCCTGATTTTTTCTATTTTACTATGCAATCTGTTTGATATCTATGTCTAAAACTACTGGCATCAATGCAGGTTAATGCTTTCAGCACACAGGTTGTAAGTAGAGTTGATAATATGTCGCAAAAAGCAAGGGATGAAACAGCAGTAAAGCTTCTGCAGCGTCTAAGAAATATAATGTAAGTATACTCCCACTTTTAATCCTTTATTATGCTTGGCACTGATGGCAGATTCACAATTATAACTTAGAACAATTGAAGTTCTGTGTTCATTGTGTGATACTATACCATCAGCACCATCCATGAGTGGTAAGACGGAAGAATGTTTCTTGAATTTCTGACTCTAAGTGTATGGAAAATGAATTTGGATCAGTTTATTTGTGTGAATTTCATATCCATACATCTACTTCTGAGTTCAAGAACTCTTTCTAATAAACCTCTACAGATTCTATTTGTGTGGATCACATACAGAGGTTCAAGCGTCCCCATCAGCTAATTTAGCATGTTGCAGTGCAGTGTCTTAAAAAAAAAATCTGGTGTGTAGTACTTCAGTAAATCTGCAAGCTTCAGTTTTAAATTCGTCCTAGATGTAAAGATACAAAATATACATGCAGTATATGTGTATGAGTCATGTGCTAACAGTATTACATGCCTTCTGAATCAAGGTATCATGATGCATTCGGAAATGATTTTTTCCGCTCCACTTGACTTTATGTATACTACATTCCTGATGTTTATGGTCTTTGTTTAAACATTGCAACATGTTGGATAAATCATATTTTCAGCAACAAGGACACACCAGCCCCATGACACAAACCATTTTCCCATTCTATCCCTATTGTTTTCTTAACCTGAACACTGTCTGCTTGCATGTTATGTTAGAGAATGCAAAAATGGAAATGTACTTTGTGTGTTGTGGCATGGGATATGTATTCACATAATCACATTGTAGCACTATTATGACAAATTTACTAATGCAGATTTCTTGAAGGTTTGCTGAACGCAATACTAAAACATTATCCTGTATCTTTACCTGAGTTGCGATATCTTGGGGATTACTCTGGATCAACTACCACCAGCAAATTCAATCTTCTAAAGAGAACGGGAGAAGAGAGCATTGAGGGTGTACCTTCCAACAAAAGACAGAAGGGTCGCAAGGACAAGGCAGCCTCAGAAAATTTGAACCCGGGCGATAAGCTCAAGCAGCCTACAATATTGGATGCTTTCAAAAGAGCAGGAGTAACAGTTAGTCAAGAGACAAAGAAAGCTTTGTCACAACCATTGTCAAGTGGGGCGATGCCAGAGGATACTGAACAAGAAGCTAATGATCCTGGTGAGCTTGGTATTATAGATTTAATGGCAGCACCAACTCATCTGGATATGCAAAGATTCAAATTCAGAACTCTCCAAGTAACTTGCTTGTCTTTGCTAAACTACTCGGAGGTATGCATCTCTTCATTTTAAAACGAGTTTATAAATCAAGTAAAAAAGTATTTTCTATCTTCTATTAACTTATAGTTTACTAAAATAAACAATACCTTTATGCAGTCTCAGGATTCAGCTCGTTATCTTGAATCTGAGGTACATGATCCATACTAGATAATTTAGATACTAAAAAATATGGTTAACTAATTACTTCTGTCTATTTTCTTATGCAGCTACCTATTTATCTCTATCTTCTCCGTGATTTGCACAATAAATTAGATCATCTGAATCCTTCAAGCAAGCCTTTTCTTAGTACTTCTCAAGCAAAATATAGTCAAACACATTGCCCTAAGAGTACACAGGAGTTTTTTGACAAAGTCCAGGCAATATTCTTGAGTCTAAGGAAGCATCTAGATGGAGCAATTTCAATGATAAAAGATGGTGAACTCTTTTTTCTAATTTCTGCTTCAAGTTCTCTTATAGTGTCTAAATTCTGTTATATTGCTACAATGACTTTCCTTTCCTTTGAGTTTCGGTCAGTAATACCAAGCTAATACATCTTTCTAGGATCAGGAAGCAGCCCAGACAACTGGAGTTCAAATTCATCTTCTGCAGGAAACCCACACATACCATATGTGGTGGTTCCTAGATCATCAGTAGCGAGTTCAGTGTGTAAAGAGGTTCTTGCCTGCTACAGAAAGGTTTGTTGTATGGATACAACTTTTCTTTCTATGGCAAATAGATTGGAGATCTGGAGCTATAAACTGCTAATGTTAACATGCCTTATGACTTTTACAGTTACTTGCCATTCCACATCTGACAAATCAATCAAATTTGTCAGTTCTGAAGCAACTCTTACAGACTTTCCAACCACCTGAAAATTTTGATGATATTCTTTCCGAGTTCCACCCATCTCTTACCTCTAACAATGTTGATTACCTATGTTGTGGAGCATACAAATTGCTTGAGGACATAATTGATCCAGGTATTATCAGTGAAAATATGTGCCTGCAATGCTAGGAAATTATGTGACCTTTCACCTAATTTTAGTGCTCTATAATTGTTCTGCAGTGTGTTCATTCTCATATGTTCTGGCTTCTGATGTGCTAATCACTATGCAATCCATTTTAAGTTCCGTCACTGTACTGTTGGAAAAATCTGGGGAAGCAACTGGAAAAAATATGCACATGGGATGTTCCAAAGATCTCATTCCCTTTCTACGAAAGCGTATTGGGGCATCAGCTCATAAGCTGCTTTCTTGTGATCTCCCTAGCGAAGATGCTGAAAATGGATGCCAGAGTAAAGTAAGCTAAAAGATTATTTTCTACCTTGGAATGCATTCTAGTATAGCCTACAAGCATGCTTATTGATTAGGTCCTAAAATATCCCTTGTTTCTTGTCTCAGGGTGATATTATACCAAAGATATTGCAAATATACCTCAAGAATAGTGACTCGAATTCAGATCCACTTGACGAACTGGCTTGCTCGGTGCTGCCCAAGGTGTCTTGAATTCTCAACTGATGTTGTTAGAGACATCTCATTTAGCAGATAGTTGCATACTTGCATATATGGATTCAATGATCTCACCTGTTCTCTTAGAAGGCGCCTTATAAGCATTTTTTTTTGTTATGGCAGGTTTCTTCGCTTAAAACAAGTAGTACACAAGATGCCTCGCATGGTTTTCCAACATTGTGTTCCTCCACTATCCAGTCTTGGTACCGTGTGCTAGTAAGTATCTTGTTTTATGCATTTGTGTAATGTCCTATGCTCTTTCCATCTCCTAACAATTTGGTCACAACTGCAGCATGAGGAGAATACTGGGGCCTTAAACAAGACGGTGAGTTATTTAAGTAAGTATGTGTGCTAGAATTGCTCTTGTTTACTTAGTGTCATGTTCTCTAGATCAAGCAAGCCCTGAGGACTAGACCGCTACCTGAATCTGGTTCAGTTGAATCTGTTCTGGGAGAAATTTACAAATCAGTGAAGGTGTTTGTTTCCCTAATAAATTTATGCAAGACTCATGAAAAGGTGAGTTGCATTGACACGACTCAAGTTCACATTCTTAACACAGCCACCTGATGCAGTGGTGAACTCCCTGTGATAGTTGTCCCTTCACATATGGGGAGGTTGAGCCAGACACTTCTTACATTGTACTATTGCTCGTAAATCGTAGGTTGCTATGCATGCGATGGCAGTTAAACATGGGGGGAAATTTGTAGATACATTTCTGAAAGGTGAGGGGTTTTGCCTGCCAGCACTGATTAATACATCTTCTTTTTTTTTTTGCGAGGACTGATTAATACATCTTTGATGCTGCCTTTGGCAAAATAATATGTTCACTTTATTTATTTTTGCAGCCTTCAACTTTCTAGAGACACATTTCAGCCAACATAGCGACATTATTATTAAAACGGTACGCACCTCACTGTTTTCCACTTCAGCCAATTTCGGTATCACTGATGAGTTAAAAGGCTGCTAGCGTCACTGACAAATTATGCTGGTACAGCTCAAAGAACTTCAGAAAGCGACGAGAACAATCCAAACTATATGTTCCGAGGCCAAGGTACACGTTACAACTGATAGATAATCTTGTACATGATGTTCGTATCAAAATTTTGTGCTTAGGACAGTCGCTCGGTCTTGTGCAGAGTTACAAGAGGACAATGGTCACAAGCAAGGTACCTGCCACAAAGAGGTCCCTGGAGCGGTTCTTGTTCCAGGTCAAGGCGCTGCTAAACAAGTGCTCTGCTGAGGACTTGTTTTGGCTGGGTATGTTCTGCTATCTGATTTACCATTTATTCAGAACCGTGCCTAGAACCGTAATTTTTAGTATGATACAGGCTCATGCCAACCTCTTCTTGTTCAATCTAATTCCTCCATCCTGTGACAGGCAATTTGAAGCACAAGGACCTGCACGGCCATGTGGTGAGCTCTCAATTGTATGGCGGCGGGGATGACTTCCCCGAGAGCGAGGATGAACAGCAGCAGGTGGAGACTGACTCCGATGCCCCAGCCGACGAGAACGGCAAGAATGCGGAGGAAGATGTTGCAGAAGAGAGCAGCGAGGCGACAGTGGGGGAATAGAGGTTTAGCCGCTTAGGTAGCAGCAATCTGTACATATCTCTGTTAAGTGGTAACCTAGCCTACTAATTTTGGCCCCAGTTTTGCCATAGCGTGTGCATATTCCACGGAAACACCAGGCCCGATCAGAGTTTAGGTGACAGTGTCAGTTGTAGCATACTTAATTTAGAAATATGAAGCCTCAATCTCACATATATGTATTCAGAAATTCAGATACTCAGATTAACAGTAACATGATATTCTATTTCACATTCTCGATCATATAGCAAGCCATTGTCGTTTCTTAACCAAACGACCAAATCCGCATGATGGAAGCACACAGGTACAAACAAAGCAAGCGAGATTACAAGAAAGAAGAAGCAAGCCTACTCCTGCATTGCCGATGGGGACTGGTCCGCCAAGGCGCCAGGTGTGTGTGAGAGACATCAGATGGCCTTGGCCGGCGCGGTGGCGGAGGATGCGGTGGAGAGGTCGGCGAGGAGCGGCTCGTTGGCTGAGGTGGCGTTGGCGGGCGATTCGTCGGGGTCGTAGTTGGGGTCGAGGGCGCGGTCCATGGCGCGGCGGCCTGTCTCGAGGCAGGGCTTGCAGGCCATCTCGATGGTCACCCAGCCCAGCACCACGGCCGCGATCGCGATCACCGCCGTCACCACCGCCCCCATCCTCTTGCGATGGGCTGCTCGCCGGAGTCAGTCAAGCGCGGCGCGGATCTGGAGGCCGATGCCGTGGAGCGTGGAACGGAACAAAAGCAGGCCGGTTGAGGAGGGACAAAAGGAGCGTTGTTGTGGGCCCCGTCTGGCAGTCATTCGTGTCCCTTTTTTTTTTTTTTTTTTTTGAGGCGTGGCGGCAGTCACCCGCTATGTGTAGGAGCGCGGTTGGATGTATTGGGGTCCGCCGGCCCGGCATGCGGATCGCCTTCGAAAAGTCAACGTCGTCAATCATGCTTTGGGGTGGCATGCTTGGCCCATCGGCCTTAGCGGACTTCTTCATTTGAGCGTCCGAAGGATCAGATTGGCGGCCCCAATTTCGTCTTCACCTAGCGTCCCAGCCCACTGATAATCGGGCTGCAGAGTCCAATAGCCTGCTACGCTCCGAAACTAGTCGTACTACTTCGTTTTTTATGTCACCGCCTTCTGTTGCTGAAATGCAATGATCAGAATTCAGAAGTGATAGAAAGTGCAAGGATCTGATGATCAAGCTCAAAAAAAAAAAAAAACACGAAAAATCCGATTAACGTAAATAGTATAAGAAAAGGAAAAAAAACGCCTCTAAGATTGTGTACAAACATTCCTAAAAAAAAAGATTGTGTACAAACTTTGGTGGCACAAGATCTTGCAGAGGCTATGGTTGATAAATAAACTGGGTTGTCTGATGTTAAAAAAAAGCAGAGGGTAAGGATTATCTCTAAATTCCAGATTTCTTACTGATCACGGTGTGATGACACTACATTAATGCAACGCTAGCTACACGCTACGAAATGACTCACCGCGTCGCCGTACGCGTACGGAAATCCACAACCAACTGCGATCAGTCGTTGTATATTAACCCTTTTACTTTCCGCTAACGTAACTTTGACAAGCTATACGATGTTCGTTCAAACCTACCTAGCGGTAGTGGAGTTAATCACGTAGCGTAACCCAATTGCACAACAAAACCCGGCCGTCCACTAGCACATTAGTTTACTGCAGCACTTTGACCGCTCGATATCGATCGACAAGTTTCATCTGAACTGCAATTGCCGGCAATGCAGTTTCAGCAAATTTGACCTCTGCCCGAATCCCCTCCATGCGCGCGCTGACGGCTGCAGTGACGCGTGTAGGCAGTGTCCAACTTTGATTGTTGATGAGGTGAGCTTAATCTACGAATGCAACAGCCTCTGAGATAATTAAAACTGCGCAAATACCGTTGGCTTTGACCATGCTCTGGCCTCGGGACTTACTTCCGTTTGTGCGCCACACGTGGATGATATACTACATATACATGCATGTCAGTGTAGATAGAATCTAGAGCATCTACGACTATAGTGGTGTAATGTGCTTCATGCATTCCATGCCATGCACACTAATCTTATCTGCAAATTAGTCTTGCCCGAGAGTCTCCAGTCCCCACAATGGACCATCGAAATCACTTTTGAAAGAAGTTGATTGATTTTTATAGCTAGCTTAGCTCAAATCGGCAAATATTTTTAAAAAGATGAGTACTGAATTAGGTCTCAGAAGTCAGAACTATGCCTTTGAGCTTTTAATCCTGCCTTTTATGCTTCTCGTTGATGCACGAGGATAAGACCACTGCTGTTGCTGCGTGTAGGAGTACTTGGCTTGCAGGTGAGGCTCTAGCTGCTTGTTTGACTGGGACCAAGTGATCCACCAGTCCGCGCAGTGGACCATCGAAATCCTATTTTGGAAAAAAGTTGATTGATTTTTAATTTATAGCTAGCTTAACTTATCAGAAGTCAGAACTATGCCTCTGAGCTTTTGATCCTACCTTTTATGCTTCTCGTTGACCCAAGAGGATAAGGCCATTGCTGTTGCTGCGTGTACGTGCCTTGCAGGCGAGGGTACGGTCTAGCTGCTTGTTTGACTGGGACCAAGCGACCGAATAGCTGCCACTACACTCCACCAAACGTCCATGCATTTCAGCTGCTCTGGACCTGGGGGTGATCTAGCTGTGCTGGTTAGTCCACAGCTACGTAGCCTAGCTAGCTAGATCATACACTTTCATGCAAGATTGTTTCAGTTTTTGTTGACACACATCGACCGATAGATTGTTCGGGATTCTGAATCTCTTGTCCCCAACTGCTGCCTATCAACAGCCCATAGCTATACAGCTCACGCATTGCTTCCATTCTCTCACAAAATGTCATCCACAGGAACTCATACATGCAAAGCATACGTAAGCGCGTAATGCGTATGTATGTATATGGAGGCCCTTCGTTCCAAGTCCAAGGCATCTGACCACCCGTATAAACATGTTCTTTGTGTGGCTGAGTGGGCCAGATCGAGGCACTGCAGCCGTCCATGCATTATAGAATGCAGGCCTTGCTGGAGGCTGGAAGATCGAACCCACGGTTTTTGGATGAGCAGTACCCGGTTTTGCATGCATATGGTCATGGTCGCCCACGTACGTAAGCCGTGACAATACTCGCAAAAAAAAAAAAAAAAAACCGTGACACAGCATGCATGATCCATCGAGATATGCATGCTAGGTCTCCCTCCCAAAGTCTCCGATGTTTACTCGTACGTCGTACCTACGTGCAACAACAACGGTGGGGTTGGCAGCAAAATTTTGATCGATCGAGATCAAAAGGAGACTGCCACCCCTATTGTTCGATCGAGATCGAGACCTAATTCACTAGTACAATAAGGCCTGTAGTGACGCAGGTCATAAAATTTTGGTGGCGGACGCCTGGCCTAGCGTCACTGCAGGCCGCGGCTCGTGCACTGTAGCACCTTCAGGCGGCGGACGGAGTGACGCAATCAGCCAGGTGCAACTTCGGTAGCGGTAGAAGTGACATCGCAGACGTCCGCCACTAAATTACCTACTCACCTAGAGGCGGTCGGAATGACGTCACGGGCGACCGCCACCTCTCCCGGTAGCAAGAGTGGCGGACGACGATGTCAGTCGCGTCCGCCACCCGTGCTGACGTCACAAACGTCCGCAACTTCTTATGAAACACAGATGGCGGACGGGGCTGACATCAATATGCCCGCCACCGCATCGGAGCAGTATATAGGCGCGGCTGTTTCTTCCCCCGAACAGTATCGGGCTGAACTTGAGTTCTTGTCCGTACGGCGGCCGAAAAAAAATAGAAAACAAGGGGGGAAGGTTTTGATCTCTTTTTTTTGTAGTTGTTCTAGAAGGTAAATTATAGCAATTCATTGGACTATTTTTGTGTTTAGATGCCAATTTGAGGGTCAATTTTGTGGATAAAGTTTACCTAGGGTTTCAAACTTTTTTGGCTTTATTTGAGGTGATTCCATTGATTTTTTGGTGGGGATTAAGTAGATCATATGTTATTTGCCAACCTTCCATGTCCTATGTTCTTTTCCTTTGGGTTTTCTATTCTAATTTTGTTGATCCAATTTTGGATTGCATATGCATGAGAGAGGCGGGGGAAATTGATTTGCTTTTTTATTATTTTCTCTTTATTTTTTTATTGCATTGTTTAATTTCTCTTTATTCTTTTATTGCATTATTTTGTAGATCCACCGTTTTCGACTCAAGGTGGCGGACGGCCCGTCCGCCACCGAACACAGAGGCTAGCAGTGGCGTTAACGCAGTGGCACTCGCTGCGTCCGCCGCTACTAGGCCAATTTGACCGCTACTAAAGGCCCTTAGTGTACTAATGATTAACGTGTAAGCGTCTAAGCTATACATAACACACGATTGCTTGCATGCATCGTCGATCCATCAATGCAAGTCCCTAGAGATATGCGATCGTGTCCTGCCATATATATTACATGATATTCTTTGGATTGGACGAGAATACACACAGCAAAAGAAACTAGTACACATGCAGCGTTGGTTGTGGCCACGGTAAGTGGCGCGCCACGAGTCTGCATGTTTTCTCAATTCATTTCAAAAATGGCTTTGGTGAAGAGGTAACAAAATCACAGCTTGATTTTTTACCTCCTCAGTCCTCAGTCGTATAGTGTAGTAGTACCAGCTGTTTCCAGTTGTAAACTTTTTGAAGCAAGTTCCAGTTGTAAACTTGTGATCATCTTGGTAGTCATTTGCCAAATAAATAAATAAATAAATCATCTTCGTACCTTTCCGATGGTAAAAAGGTCCTTGTCTTTGACTCGAGCTAGCTAGCCGTTTACGGTCTAGTATAGTGATAAACAAAAGGGTGTTGCCAGTACTATACAGCTAATCTACAAAGTTTTTATTACTACCTGAAATTCGGCCAAAATGTCAACGATTCTCAGGCATGTCGGGGCGGCGTTTAGGGCAGGTGCATGTACCATGCAATAATAATCAGATGTCACGTAGTACTTCTGCACCCGGCTGCACAGTCCAACACTGCTTTGACATTCTCGTGCATCGCATTCGTGCACTGTGCACATCAAACTCTAGCGACGGCCGGGCTATAGCTACTACTAGTACCATATAGTACTACTTAGCATAAACAATCATGTCTGCTGCATGGGTGAAACAAAAATGGATCAACATGAGTAAACAATATGCTGAAAAATAAAACAGTGGTCAGGAGCGAGGTCTGGAGGACACGTGGACCTGCACGTGTCAACACTGCGTTTGTTTCATTGTGTGCTTTGCAGGCTAGCTGCTTTCTTTCTGAAAAATGATGGTATAGGTAGTCTGTTTGTTAATCACAAGGCATGAAGATACGTAGATTCGTTTGGGTATACAATCTTTGCTTAGTCAAGTGGAGTAGTCCGAGTGGCGATTAGTCGGTGGAGGATTTCGGCCACTGGTGTTTGGATAACGAAATGCTTGATACCGTTATTAATCAACAGACTGCTAGTACATGATAAAGCTAATTTATGTGTAGATTACCTTGTTACGTAGGTGCGCTGATCGAGCATCGAATCATGGAAGCGAGGTCATCACAGAAAGAACATCACCCGGTGATGATAGCGACAACAATCTGATGTACGTGCCAGACTTGATTTATATATACGCCCGTCCCACTCCGGGTTGGATATTGCTCTTATATTTTGGACGTGGCAGAATGTTTAAGTTACCATTTGTGGTGCTTAAATTGCGTAGCAAGATTGTTAAACCTACTTAAACACCATGTTACATTGTAAAACAGAGTTTTAATACATGGACCTGACGATTACGTATTTTTTTAAAAAATATAAGCACCTATGTGTAGCAGTAATTATGCCTAGATTGCAGTAGAAACAAACGTGCTTTATTCAATGTATGGAGGAGAGAAATTAAGCCTAGACCAACGTCAAGTATTAAACGTTTAATGGACAATGATTCTTACTGATTTTGATACGAAGGCTCCACCCAAATAGAAGAATCGTAATTCGGCGCAGCAATCCAGAAACAAAAATTGACAAGAAACGCATGAATGCTCGGCAGCAGCAGCAGTGGTATCATATTTTGTCATCGCTTATCTCATATTGGTGCCTTAAAATAGACTCAGCGTATCTTTTCTGAGGTCAATATTGATACGAGCGTTGTCGTATTAGCAGGATCATTGCGTCTAGAAACCTCAGAAACAAATCTGGAACAACCCTTTGATCATCTCATCATCGATCTTTCCCTACCACATGTCCCCACGGAATGGAAGCGTGGCGGCCATGAGCCAACAGCATGGGCCGCCGCCTCGAAATCAGCGCTAGCATACAGCCCTCTTCCTCCCCCGATAATCCCGGAGATGGCGACACACAGATACAGAAAAAAACATCCAGGAAAACGGCCGGGTAGGTTGTTGTTCCTTGCCACTGTTCATCCTTGTCGTGGCCCAACCGTCTCTCACCTACAGTACGTATGTATAAGCGTACACTTGTTCTATGCTACTGGTGCCTAGAAAGTGAGAATGTGCTTGTATACACCAACACATTGAGCTATTCTGTACTGTGGCACATCCCACATTGTAGCCAATAGCCATTGCTCATCTATAGTACTACATATGCATGAGGTAGGCCACATTTTTCGTGCTTGTGATTGGAGCTTGTGAGATCTAGTGGGATATGTTGACCTGTATATTGCGTTGCACTAGGGGAATAAATACAGAATGTTCCATGCATAATCTTCTCATATACAGAATTCCCCATACCGAAGAATCCATATAGGGTTCAGTGTACTCAGAGACGATGCACGTCAAGACGCGGCGCGCTGAACTCTCTAGACGATCCAGGAGTGTAGTCTAATACAACAAGCACACTTGGTTCATACAATGCAGGCATGGAAGCAGCTGAGAACAAATATAATGCGTAAAGTAATGGTGCTTTTTCGCGGGGTGCGGCGAGCCGGCGGCGCGCGACCCTTGGTGCTATCCCAGGGGCCATCGCAAAGATCTCATGTCGGCCAACCGATCAAGCCCACATGTACTTACTATGCTTGTAAGGTTACACGTATACATATGCTTCTTCACTCGTTCTCGTTCACTGCCAACGGAAATCCATTCGGTGCTAGCTGTAACCTTGCTTGCCGTGAAGTCTACTACAGTTTATTCGGTGCTAAGAGATTGGGATCAAGGTTAACTTCCCTCACAATACAGTATCGATGTGTGTGTGTGTGTGTGTGTGTGTGTGTGTGTGTGTGTGTGTACGAGGAACCAATATTAATATGCGCAGGAAAAAGCTAAGAAGCAAAAATATATCTGAAATGAAGCGTGCTCAATTAATCGAATGGTTAGGCAAATATGCATGCAGAAGTGGATATGCCACTTAGACCAATATATCTCTTCCTGTGACGTTTTGGAGGAAGTAGAATGCAAGTATGCTGTCTCCAGAAGGTTCAGATCATGAGGGGCGAAAGAAAACAATACACCTGGTGTCCTTGATACAGGAAAAATCAAACACCTGGTGTCCTTACTACAGGAAGACGGAGGTAACGTGTACTAAATAAACAGAAGGAGGGCTCCTCTCGCGCGACTATAAAAGGAGGTTCCTGGTAGATGAAGGGAGACACCCATCCAGGCAGCGACCGAAGCATTCCACAGCCGCCAGAGAGCGAGAGCACTCTCCCACCTCCACCAGTAGTAGTGGTGTAGTTCCCCACTTGTAATATAGTAGAGCTTGTGTCCGCTGTAACATACTGCCGGTAAGGTAATCGTCCTCTTGTGTGTTTAAGTGCTTGGGGTCTTCCCGAAAGGGAAAGCCGTATGTAAGCTATGCTTGTGGAAATGAAGTGAGTTATGCTTTGAAAATCCCCTCTGTGCTCTTAGTCTTGATCGTATGGGACGAGTCCCTATGCTAGGGACCCTATAGGAGAAGCCTCCGATGCGGTGTTTGGTCTAGCCAGGGGTGTGGCAGAGAGGCCCTATGACCGCGGAGAAGTGTTCCCTTCGGGTGGAACTGCCTGGGGAGACGATAGGAACCCGTCTTGTATGCGCCTGACTAGGTTTATTTTAGGGAAAGCTTAGCCGCTCCTGAAGCAAGCTAGCGAGAAGTATGGCGAGTACCGAGTAGGATTTTTACGCCTGATAGTTTTTTGCGCCGGCTGACTGTCTGGCCTCGCTAGCCAAATACTAGATCAGATCCTGTAATCACGCCCGCATAAAGCGCATATCTCGAATAATTGAAAGCGACGTCGGTGCTCCTAATAGTGCCGAAGCACCACCCTGAAGGAGTGCATACTTAGCATATCTCTAACCGAAAATTAACTCGAAGCCATCCACCGTGAAAAGAATAGCTAGTGCATGCAACACTAGAAGAGAGTGGGTGTGCGGCACTGTAGCAGTCGGCTGTGAATAGTAACTCGAATTTGAATAGTGCTCGAAATTTGAATAGTAACCCGAATTTGAATAGTAACCTGAATTTAAATAGTGCCGGATCCCCGGATAATCCCGAATCTTGCTTCTAATATCAACGCATATATCCCTGTGTGCAGGTATTGCAGTATATCCCGTGTATAGTGGCATCAGAGCCGGTTATAATTGAGAAGGTAAAGTTTTTAAATTTGGAAGTGAATAGTGGGAAAATAATTAATACAAAAGAAAATATTAATATAAGGTGCAGAATAAACTCCCTTGAAGAACATATTTGGCATAGTTCAAATAGTCAATTAAATTTGCTTGTAGATTTAGTTCATAATCTTTATATAACTTGGGGTAAGAGACAACATGAGCTAGACTCAAAGTTTGAAAGGCTATACATACAAAGAATATAAACAGATCGAACAATCATATTCGCTTGCACAAAATAAACTAAATTTAATTTTACAAGTACTTGAGGAAGGAAAGGCAGAGCAACATAATATTGTTAGAATACAGACTATATTAAAAAAGAATTTTCTTTATTATATAAGAAGTTAGGCTCTAAAGGAATCACAAAAGAACAGGAAGAGTCACATAAAGAAGACTATAAGGAGATAATAAAACAAAATAACATCATACTCGAGCGGTTAACTCAAATATTAGATAAAGTTAATAGTGAAAACACTGGAAGAGAGCTCGTGCTAGCTTCCACAGGAATAGTTTCTTCCACTACAGCAATAAATTCAGACCAATGGACATATCTAAAGGTATTTGCAGAGGAGACCAATCCCTCCAGCTAGTTACTAAGGATGCAAAGCCATTAACATTAATGGATAGGCTTAAAGGTAAAAGTGAAGACATAGAAAATCTTGAAGATGTCATCGATGTCGATAAAGATTTAGAAAGGTATCAGAGGGATACTTTGAGAAAAATAAGACCGCAGCAAATATATCAAATGGGAATATTTGAAAGTAGGAGTGGTCTATATAGATTATCAAGAGAAGTAGAATTAAGTGTTTTAATGAAGCCAGTAGAATTAAGAATTGTAAGTAAGCAATTTGAGAATAGTTTAAAATATTCAGGCTACAAATATATTCATCAAGGTATGTATATTATTGGAATTAAAGGAATAACAAGAAACAAATTAAGAATTAAAGTTTTAATAACTCTGTTAGACAAAAGATGGGACACAATTAATAAAGCTGCATTAGGATTCTTAGAAGGAGATATGAACGAGAATAGTTTAATAACTTATATAGCTCCAGATTTAATCATGCCCATTAAAGAATTTATAGAAAAAATGAGTTTTGGCTTCCAGACTAAAGGATATGAAGACTTTAAAGGAACAAATTTAATGGTAAGCATGGAATTTATAGGAAGGTTAACAAATAGCAGCAGGATTAAATACAAGGTAAATATGAATAATGTAATTGAAAGTATGTAATCAAGAGAAATAAATTTCATGAGCCCTCTAAAAATAAGTTCCGAAGAAAGGGCAGGAGAAGAATGGAATATAAGTGATTTAATAGAGAAAAAGACTCTAAAGCAACCTAAAGATTATATTAGCTATGAAAATAATAAGGGAAAAACTAGCATTAGATTTATGAATTATAAGTCAAGATGATTAGATGATACAGACTCTGTTATGTCAGAACAAGAAATTGAAAATAGCAGAAGGCATAGTATCTCAGAATTTATGGAAAAGCCTGATATAGACACAGAAATAAGATATTACGAAGATAAGCTAAAACAAATAAATACAGAATATAACACCTCTATGTTAAGCGAATGGTCAAAAATAAGAGACAAAGAACTTTATTTTTATAGAGAATTAGCAAGATTACAAAAGTTGAAAAAGAATAAAGAAATATCCGTAGAAAGCCCACAAGTAACTAAAACCCTTAATAAGGTTAAAGAAAATGAGACAGAATACTCTAATAAAGAACCGCGGGTAGTTTCAGATAACAAAGAAAAAACTATAGCTAATTCTAATCCAATAAGTGAAGAAAAACTGTGGGATATGAATGAAAAATTATTAATAGAAAGTTACGAAGAAGAAGAAGAATTAGCAAATGAAATATACGATGAATTACAAGACATAAATGATGCTGAAGACTATAACAGTTTTATAGACTCATTAGATGATGTCGGGCTACATAATTTAGAAAATGCTATGGAAGCTATGGATGTAGCATCAGGTTCCACTAAAAGAAAAAGATATGGTGAAGACACTATGAAAAGTGAAGGAGAAAAAGAAAGACCCACTAGAGCATCAGGGACATGGCCACCTGAAAGAGAAGATTCCTCGTATAACTATATTCCAGGACAATATGCATACATGGGTCCTAAAAGAAGAAATTTTAAAAAGGCTGTAAAATTTCAAAATGATAAAAGTGATGGAGCAATATTAAATCTGGCTGCACATGATCTTATTGACTGGCTGAATATTCTAAGCATTTGGCCGAATATATTGTCCCATGGAGCAATATATGCATACATGGGACAATATGTATTTTCAATTTCTTATTCTGACATAACAGAGTACTTGTAAAATTAAATTTAGTTTATTTTGTGCAAGCGAATATGATTCTTCGATCTGTTTATATTCTTTGTATAGCCTTTCAAACTTTGAGTCTAGCTCGTCTTGTCTCTTACCCCAAGTTATATAAAGATTATGAACTAAATCTACAAGCAAATTTAATTGACTATTTGAACTATGCCAAATATGTTCTTCAAGGGAATTTATTCTGCACCTTATATTAATATTTTCTTTTGTATTAATTATTTTCCCACTATTCACTGCTAAATTTAAAAACTTTACCTTCTCAATTATAACCGGCTCTGATGCCACTATACACGGGATATACTGCAATACCTGCATACAGGTATATATGTGTTGATATTAGAAGCAAGATTCGGGATTATTCGGGGATCCGGCACTATTTAAATTTAGGTTACTATTCAAATTCCGAGCACTATTCAAATTCGAGTTACTATTCACAGCCTACTGCTACAGTGCCGCACACCCACTCTCTTCTAGTGTTGCATGCACTAGCTATTCTTTTCACGGTGGATGGCTTCGAGTTAATTTTCGGTTAGAGATATGCTAAGTATGCACTCCTTCAGGGTGGTGCTTCGGCACTATTAGAAGCACGGACGTCGCTTTCAATTATTCGAGATATGCGCTTTATGCGGGCGTGATTACAGGATCTGATCTAGTATTTGGCTGGCGAGGCCAGACAGGTAGCCGGCGCAAAAAAACTATCAGGCGTAAAAATCCTACTCGGTACTCGCCATACTTCTCGCTAGCTTGCTTCAGGAGCGGCTAAGCTTTCCCCAAAATAAACCTAGTCAGACGCATACGATACGGGTTCCTATCGTCTCCCCAGGCAGTTCCACCCGAAGGGAACACTTCTCCGCGGTCATAGGGCCTCTCTGCCACACCCCGGGCTAGACCAAACACCGCATCGGAGGCTTCTCCTATAGGGTCCCTAGCATAGGGACTCGTCCCATACGATCAAGACTAAGAGCACAGAAGGGATTTTCAAAGCATAACTCACTTCATTTCCACAAGCATAGCTTACATACGGCTTTCCCTTTCGGGAAGACCCCAAGCACTTAAACACACAAGAGGACGATTACCTTACAGGCAGTATGTTACAGCGGACACAAGCTCTGCTATATTACAAGTGGGGAACTACACCACTACTACTGGTGGAGGTGGGAGAGTGCTCTCGCTCTCTGGCGGCTGTGGAATGCTTCGGTCGCTGCCTGGATGGGTGTCTCCCTTCATCTACCAGGAACCTCCTTTTATAGTCGCGCGAGAGGAGCCCTCCTTCTGTTTATTTAGTACACGTTACCCCCGTCTTCCTGTAGTAAGGACACCAGTTGTTTGATTTTTCCTGTATCAAGGACACCAGGTGTATTGTTTTCTTTCGCCCCTCATGATCTGAACCTTCTGGAGACAGCATACTTGCATTCTACTTCTCTACTACTTAATAAGTCTAAAGTGGGTCGTCAGCCCAAGAATTTCAGACCTCTGCCGTTTGAATTTGAAACGAATTCGTTTAAGTTTTAAATGTCCGAGTAGTTTTTCTGTCTTATAGCATTTGAATCGCTCATATTAGGAAACCACTTGGTGGTTCAACGGCAAGTTCGTTCCCTTCCCTTCCAATTGACCCGAGTTCGAATCTTGGTTCTGCGTTATTTTTTTTTTTTGGCCCCGGATTCCTCCGCCCTCTGCCTCCTCGCACAACTTATGCCCAATTGGCAATGGCTCAAGGTTGTGGCAATATTAAGGAGTTCATCCATGTTGCACGCACGCGCACGTGCGCGCGCACACACGTGCCGGTGTATTCATAAGGCTGTTAATTTGTTAAACACATATAAGAACCATAAGTTATTTGGAGTTTAAAGTAGTTCAAATGAAGAATACGACCATCATATCCTCCTGAACGCGAATACGTCACTAGTTACGTATCCAGTACTGAATTAATTAGTGCGCGTATAAAACGTGATTAGGCGCGTCATTACCATACCTTTCTTGCTGCCTGCTCCATGCATGTGTGGTGTGGGCAGTTCGTTTCCATGGCGCTGTCCCGTGCTGGAAGCGTGTCGACTTGTTAAATCGCAGCGCACGACTCGCATGTATGTAAACACATTGGTCCATGCTTCGTCAAAAGAATGCACATTCATCGATGATGTCTCGGTCCATATGTAAGTTCCTGCGCTTAGCATGCGTGCACGTAAAGAAATGGGTTTTGCGCGTTTGGCACTATGGATCATAGGTATTCTCTCTCTTTCAGAATGTACTTTTGGGTTTGTCCTACGTCAAAAAATTTAAGTTTGAATGCTAGTACTATGTAATAGTTTGTTTCACGATCAATCTAGTAATATCATTTTTACATTGTTAATTATTATGAGTTTTTTTTGCTATTAATGGTTAAAATTAAGAAGATCTGAATTACAATAAATTTGAAAATAGCTATTCTAGCAATGTGTTCGTTTCGCTGCAGCTGCAGAAAAATAACTGCGAACACTGTAGCAGCTGCAGAAACACTGTAGCAGCTGCAGAAGAAATAACTGCGAACACTGTAGCTGCTGCAAAGCAGCCGCTGCAAAGCAGCGAAACGAACACGCTGAACAGAGGAAATAACAAACCAGACCGTCAAAAATCCTGCCACTCTAAACAACATCATGCTTTTTTGTTATTAAATAGTTTAAGACGAATCCATCAACTCTTTCATTTTAATCCATCAACAAAATATATAGCAAATTTCATAAGTATTTAGACGAAATGTTTCGACGAGACGTAGATAGTCAAAAGCTAAATACTCTTATATGACTGGAGGAAATGTCTGTACATACGAGACCACATAGACTTTGTGAACGAAGACAAAGGGTGCTTATTTGATTAATCAACCTTATCTTTCAAACAAGATACTGGTAGCTTTGTTTAAGACGACTTTGACGGTATTCTAGTAGCGCTGGCTTTGAAGGCAGCTCCACTGCACTTGACGGTGCAATTAAACTAACATACGCATGATCCATTCCTTGTCATGAGGGACGACTGCCTTGCGAGTTGCACGCCACAAGGTATCTAACCAATCGACGGACGGTCTAAAAAGAATAGATTTTTTGCAAATTAATTCACAAATCATTAGTAACACATGAGTGTTATATTTCTGCACAACATATGGATATATGATTACCTTGTACGTATGAGTATGTATAATCAAGAAAAATATACACAAGTACGAACAGGCACGTACAAATATAGCCTCTGTTATTTCTGCACAAAAGTTCTACAAATTCAATTCCTACATATATCAGCGTGTTCGTCTCGCTGCTTTGCAGCAGCTACAGTGTTCGCAATTATTTTTTCTGCAGCAGTTACAGTGTTTCTGCAGCTGCTACAGTGTTAGCAGTTACTTTTCTGCAGCTGCAGCGAAACGAACAGGCTGTATATAAATCTTGACTCAGAGATACTACTACACAAGTACTACTAGCTACTAGCTAGGTACAGATACGGCCGGCGTCTGCCCAAAAATCAGTACCACACGGCTGTACTTAGCGTCATCATCTATTGGCCTAATGATTAAAAAAATTAAGTAACACTGTAAATAATTCAGTTGCCACGTCACTGGGGGCAGCTCCTCCTAGCTACTGTAGTAAGTCTGTACGTGAGGGGTGAAGGTGAGAGTTCGTGATCGCCGAGGTAAGCAACCAAAAAGAGGTAGCTAGGCTTGGCGCTGCAGGTCCTTGGCTCCGATGAAGGTGCCGTGTAGCCCGTACGGCACGCGTCCGGGCAGCTTGACGGCGGCCTCCTCCCGCATGTCGGCGGCGTTGACGATGAGCATCTCCGACTGGCCTTGCGCCTCGTCGTGCACGTAGCAGAGCACGTACCCGTCGTCCTCGGCGCCGGCGCGTCGGGGCGCGGCACAAAGCAGGGCTCGCCGCCGTACCGTCCCTCGCCGTAGAGGAACTTCTGGACGGTGCCGTCCTCCAGGTCGACCTTGGCGAAGCCGGAGACCTTGGGCCACGGCTCGGCGATGGCGAGGTAGGCGTACCTGGTCTTCCGGCCGAGCAGGTTGCGGTTGACCATGCCGGCCTCGAGGTTCACCTATCTCGCCTGGCGCGTCGCGGAGGACTGGACGCCGGCGAGACTTTCCGGTGGCAGGGTCGAGGCGGATCTCCGAGAGCACGCTGCGGAAGGTCTCGTCGGAGGACGACTGGAGTTGAAGACGGCGTCGGGCGGCGTCATGCATGAGCCGATGACGACGACCTCGCCGGTGGCGTGGTCCTCCCACGCGTTCCAGAGGTGGAAGCAGAAGCAGCCGGGCACCTCGACCCACCGGAGCTCCGACGCGTCGGCAGCGCGCTTCGGGAGGACGCCGAAGCGACAGGTCTTGTGCTTGTCGTAGACGACGGGGGAGCCGCCGCGCAGCATCTCCTGGAGCTTGAAGACGATCTGCTGGTCGGGGACGACGGCGAAGTTCTCGGTGATGGCGAAGTCGTGCATCATGGTGGGCGCGTCGACGGGGATCTCCACGTCGCGTGACTTGCGTCCGTCGGCGCCGAAGTAGAAGTACTTGAGGTACGGTTTGGCCACGACATTGTAGCTGAGCGCGAAGAGCTCGCCGGTGGCCGGGTCGAGCTTGGGGTGCGCGATCATGGTGGCGGACGCATCAAACTGCCCGCCGAAGTCGTACCTTCCGACCGTCTCGAGGTCGCCGTCGGCGGTGACGCGGACGTGGTAGGGCAGGTCGTCCTCGGACATGGCGAGCAGGCGGCCGTCGTGGAAGACGAGCCCGGCGTTGGCGACGCCGATCCCCGCGGACGCGTCGAGCACGCCGAAGAGGGAGCGGGCGCCGAAGAGGAGGAGGCGCGCCACGCCGGAGTGGCCGTGCAGCTCGCCGATGGCCTTGGGGAAGAGCGGGCGGCCGAGCTCGCGCTCCTGCCGGAGCCGCGCCGTCTCCGTGAACCGGCACGCGTACGACTCGGCGCGGCCGCCGCGGAGGCGGACGGCGTGCAGCATCCCGTCGCCGTCGAAGAGGTGGTGCCCGGCCCGCGGCGCGTGGAGCGGGTTCGCGCCGTTGCGGACGTACACGCCGTCCAGGAACGGCGGGACGCGGCCGGTGACGGGGAGTGGAGAGCGCGACGGCGACGGCGCGAGCTCGCCGACGGGCGCGTAGTTCCCCGCGATCTGGACCGCCGGGTCGGCTGTTCGCGGGAGCGGGTGCGCGCGTTCCAGCACGCCGGCGACGAGGTTCTCCTCCACGGCGTCCAGCGCCGCCGCGGCGAGACGCTGGAGCGGGTTCCACTTCTTGGGCACCGATTCCCGCCGCGCCGGTGGGCTCGCGCGCATTGGCCGCGCCAGGACGGCCGTCCGGTTCTTGGCCAGGTTCGGGTTCACCTGCGTGGATGGCTTCTTGGACTTGGCCGGCGGCGGCGCCGCGACGCCGGCCGGTGGAGCGGCGGAGACTGAAGACGCCATTGCGGGATGTGACAAACAGCAGATCAGCTGTCAGGAATCGTGATGTTATCGATCGATTGAGGAGCTAGCTGAGGACAGAGTGCCGGAGCAGAGCATGCGAGAGTGGCGATGGGTGAAGAAGAAGAAGCTTGGTTCTGTGATCAAGTCCTCGAGTGAGTGAGTTGGGTATGTGTTGCGGGTCGGAAGGGGGCGTGGATTTATAGGAAGGAACGTAGGGAGGTGGGTGGCGGCGAGGATGGAGGGAAGGAAGGTTTGAAAGCCGCGGGAATGGGACGACGTGGCGGGAGGAGGAGACGCTCCGGGTTGCCCTGTCCTGTCCTCTTCTATTGGCTTGCGTTCTAGAGAGACGGATTCGCTGCTCACCTGGTTAGACCTCTGCTCTCCACTCGCGGCTGGCTGCCCCCGCGTGTCCCCGCATGCACAGTGCCGCCACTGCCGCAAAGCACCCTTCTTCTCCATCCGTGCCTGTCTCGCCGCCGGCGCCGTCGTCGTCATGCGTAGCAACCGTGTTCTGTGATCAGAATGTCAATTCTGTATGCTAGTGTGGGAAACTAGACAATGGACAACACCATCCCTTCCTGCGCGGGCTCGTGATGAGAGCCAACAATCTCTGTCTCCCGTGCGGCTGCTCTGCTATGCTCTGCTCCACTCTGCTGAGCTGTCTCATGTTCATTTCCATCAAGCTGAAAGTTTCTACAGCATTTCGCAAACAAACTTTGGTACCTTAGGTACATTCAAATACAACTTTTGCCATATCATGTTTTTTTTAAAGAAAATAAATTCTCCGTAGTAGTCAGCATGAAAATATGTTTTCCCTATATCAGCAAGGAATATTTTGCGAAAGATAATTTCATTAATATTAAGTATATTACATCCCCTGATTACAAAAGCATCCAAATCAACGCCAACTCCATTGATGAGAGACAAACAACCTTCAAAGAGTCATAAATTCCACAATCTAGAATCACCATCCCTGACGGATATGCCACGGACGAAAACTCCGATCTGAAAGAACACGGCCATCTCACATTCACCACCGCCATCCTCATCTCCGACGATGGAAAATTCTGATCTGATACCCAATCCTTTCGCAAAAGAGGATAGACATAGCCGGGGCTAAATTGTTGCTATATCACTGGGAATTCATTTTCCAGCGTAGTTTATGATTTAGTGGCCACCATATTTCCTCTCGTCCACAGTGGCAAAGCTTTTTTTTATCCTTCGAAAAAACTGAAGGAGCAAAGCTCTTACTGGTTATATATTATATAAAGGATAAAAAAGGAGGTTTACTGCCTACATAAAAAGAATGAATAAGAAAAAAAAAAAGAAAAGAAAGGCCCCATCATTCTTCAATCTTTGGGACGTACCTTTTTTTTTTTTGCCATGTGTAACAACAAGGCAAATTCCTTCTTGAATACTTCATGCCTTGAGCATAATTATTTCCACGCAGAACTTGACATTTAGCGGATGTTTAATTCTTTTGACTACTAGAATTGTTTTCTCGACCCCGATACCTGTATGCCAATGGAATTCTAACTTTTTTTTGACACTATTTATATAGTTTATTAATACCCGATCATTTGTAACCTTCCAAATACTCCATTCCATGGCTGCAGTTATTTTCATGTAGAACGTAACATTTAGCTAACGTTCCATTCTTTTGATAAATAGAACTTCTTCTCCGTAACTTGTATGCCAATAGAATTCCAACAAAGCTTGGGCAAAATTGCAGCTCAGGATCAGATGTTGGATGGTTTCTTCATATTGTAGGATGCACAGATTACACGTATATTTTTTTTTCTCGAGGAATCCAGATTATACGTATATAAATCCATGGCGAAGTTTAATGGACGTCGAAGGGGGCATCGGCCCCCCTAGTACCATCAGTTGACTTGATGAAACACTAGAAAGATAATAATTATTTAGACAAGATGACTATTTATGTTACTTGATTGCCCTCCAAAGTTAATGGCACTGGTCGCCACGTACACTGAGTAGTTCCATTCGAGCAGCTGCTATACTCCAAATACCAATAAAACCTAGTAGCTGTCTTTCGGTACCCTGCTTATCCTGACGAAAATTAATTAACGGTGGACTAGAACTAGCTAGCTAGGGTGGTTCGATTCTGTCTCCAATTTTAACAACCGAAAGAAGAAACTCCTTGTCAACTTTCAGGCGCAAATGTTGGTTCACTCACATTTACAAGGAGTGTCAGTTCAGCATATGCCCACATGCAAACAACAAAGGATCTCTCTTTGCGCCCAACCTATGACTATGCGAGGAAAGATGTGGCTTGCTACCCCTCTGACCTCTGCAAGCTTTCTTGGTCAGAGTATACCGGTAGCGACTGCATATGGAGTAGTAGTGCTTACAGTTACAGGGCTGATCGCTACCCCTTACCCTGGCCCAGAGATCTTCTTCTTACTCCGTGTTGACCGTATCAAAAGGCAGCAAGTGATTTGGAGACGATAACAAATGTAGGGTTGGCCCAGGCAGCCAGGTAAGTCACAGAGAGAGAAGATAGTCACAGACACATTCTGTGGGCGGGAGTAGTAGTGATAGCTCCCCTGCAATGGAGGCCCTGGTCTCCACGTCGTCGCGCTACGTGTCGGCCCAGCGGCGTCCGGCGTTTCACCACCCCCATGCACCGACCACGCACGCGCACACGCGGAAAGGGAGAAGAAAAGACTGGTTCAACGCGGGATTAGGGCCTTGTCTCCAAGGTTAGCTCGCCACCTGCCGCGGCTAATCTCGCTGGGCCCGGTTACCTACCTCAGCTCATGACGTCGCCACTAGTAATTCTTTTCACAAAAGAAAATATAAGAAGTTGTTTATGTTGCTGCTTGCCCAATACCGGTGTGTCAGAGCCCACCTTGTCCTGGTTTTCCTTTTTACATATTTTTGTTACTTTGCCAAGATTGGAGATACCGATCCTGAAATTTAATTGAAGGCGAATCTTTTGGCTACTGGACTGGAGAGACAGCTCTGTGCTTGCTCATGAGGATTGTAAATTTAATATGTTGAGCCTTAATTAATGGAGACACTTCTTTCGCAAAAAAAAAAAAAACTATTCAGAGCGGAAGAATCGTACAGGTATTTCATATTTGACATGAAAAACACATGGTTCGAAAAGAATTCTCGAGGCCTCAATCAAATTTTATAGTTTCCTCTGCATTGCCATGCAGTTGTGGAAAAGTTTGCGCTGTACTAATTCTTTCAGTTAGCGAACGTTCCAAAGTTCTGCATCGTAAATCATAACACCTTCCATTTTCCTCTTTGCAAAACGCGTATTTTCTTTATATTTTTTTTACTTTCGTTTAATACAAAGATGCATAGTCCTCTTGCAGATATCAAGCAAACACAGAAACAAAGAACATAATTACGGACTGGCTTTGACCAGAACCAAAAGTACTTTGTGGATACAAAGCCATGCTAAGGTCTCTAGAAATAATCAAGCATATGTGTCGAGCTCACCGAATCTTGGTTAATTAATCTAGGTGTGTAGCACACATTATCATCCCAGGATCAGACAAACCATGACATCAGTTGGGACACGCGGAAGAACGATCACCAGCTCACTTCACACAACAAACACGTCATGCTCATAGTCATAGTAGTAGTAGTAAGTACTATTAGTCCTAGATTAGTTGGATTAGGCTTCTAGATATTGCAGTACGCGTGTGGATGTGCTCCGACACCGCCTGCGAGTGGAGTGGAGCTATCGGCTGAGCTGCAGCTTCCCGGGATCCAGCCAAGCGCAGGAGACCGACCGGAAAGAAACCCGTAGCAGCTTCCCCGAAGGCTGTGCTGGAAATTCAGCTGTGGACCTTTTTTTGGTCGCCTGACACGTCAATTTGAACGTGTAAGCTTATGATATCGTGTCTTCACAATCAATTGAACGCCATCTGATTGACATATTTATACTTATTTAGTAGTCTTCTTCTTGTGTGTATGTTTAATCACTGCACCGTCTACAAAAATCTCATTTTTTTGTGATTATCAATTAAAAACTAAGCAGGTTAGGCACATTTTTTTATTACTTATAATCGCCGCACCGTCCATATAGAAAGCTAATTTATAATGGAAATATGTTTTTCATGGTTATCAATTAAAAAAATAAGCGGGTTAGGGAGAGCATTTTTTTTTTTGCATTACTTATAATCACCATACCAGCTATATGAAAAGCTTATTTATAAAGGTGATTACATTTCTCCGTGGAAGTTATGCAGCATGAATGACTTTCAATATGATGCATGTTATAGGAGAAACTAACTAGACTCGAGCCGAAAAATGAAAAGAAGGCAGGCCCAACAAAGCCTGAATTAAACCGGGCCTAGTCCAAGCCCAGCCCAAACATTAATTTCATTCAATTTAATGTAAAACATTCCTACAAGTTAATTTGGTTCGGCCTTGCCCTAACATTTTTTTATCGCAAAATAAGCTTGGCGGGCTCAGACAAATTTGCCCGCCTATTAGCCTTTGTCCAAAGGCTTTGATAAACATTTTTAGGCTTAATATGAGTTGTAATTTTCTTTGGCATCACCCATGCTAATGTCTAGTCCAAGTAACTTGAAGTGGTAATTAATAAGATATGGGTTGTGCTTATAGAACCAGGAAAAATATGAGTTATTGATGTCAAAAGCGGATAGGTTATATATCTAAGGACATAATCAATAAGCAGTTTTACATTTTCTGTCACAAAAAGCAGTTTTACATCATGGTTATTGATTTTCTTCCTAAGAGCTCAACTAATCAGACACCAGCATGTCAAAATTCTAGTACTCATTAGTCCACGTACACTCCATGTATTGTTCCTTCAAAACCTTGACACTTTACCATCCTAACAAGCTTCTTCTTACGCACTACATCTCACAATGGAAGACATTATCAAACCTCTACCAGTCGTTATTATTGTCTCTTGCAATGGTTGTTAGCGCGCCTTGCCATTGTTTATCTTCTCACTACTATCAACTTTTTTGGCTTGTTTGGCAAGGTTTAGTTAGTTACATAAGCAGCTTATTTTCAAAATTAAGCTCGTGAAGAGGAGCTTTTCCTTATTGCTGCTTTTTAGTTAATCATATACTCCCTCCACTCCGGAATTGATGTCATTCAGGACATCAAATTTATACTAGCGGTAGCTCTTTTTTTTTTGTGTGTGTATCAGTACGACATCATTTTCAGGATAGAGGGAGTATATGAAAATTTGCGGAACTAAAACTATTTCAGAATCATTGTATTTAGCACAACATCTGCTTATTTACATGGAGAGGCTGAGAAATAGCTATGCCAAACAAGGCCACTATCCAACTCTGTCAGGGTACTATATGTGTGCCACGGGGGAATCTTCCCAAACCATGAACAACGTTCCAGCCACACTTGTTGCCACAACTTGATGATCTCTGTGAGCACTCCCTCCTCACACTCATGTTCAATACCAAATATTCCTCTATCACAATAGTTTTACGGTTAATGCTTAGTGAATTCAGAATCTCTAACCAAGTGGTGAATGTGTGATCCTAGCAGATATGTAGTACTCCCGAAAAAAAAAAGGAGAAGACAAAAACATTTTTTGAAGCACAAATCGCAAAGAGAACCAACAATCCACTTATAATAAACATATGATTTCTCTAGATTTCGGGAGCATAACAAAATTTTCAGTTCTTGTCATACACTACCAGCGGCTGTGGTGCAACGTACGCGGAAAGTGTAATGACTAAGCTTGAGAGATTGAAGTATCTGGGCATCTTTAGGATTACATGGTGGCTTACACATGAGAGCAGCACACACGCATGGAGAACCAGCAGGAGTTTTGCACGGTACAGGCACCTCCCTTAAGCTATAGCTTACAGCTAATATCGTCTTCCGAACAACGTCACCACTTATGTATATGTCGGGGTTTAGTCTACTAAATAAGTGTCAAAGAGAGGCTTTGCATCCAGGCAAGCAATTAGCCTTCAGTTCGGCCTTGCTTTTTGACTAGAAATTAGTGGAGGTCGCTCAGTTGACTGTGCATGCAGCATTTACTTGTAAGACAGAAATGGCTTCGTCAATGAGTACATGCACAAAAGTAGTGTAAACAGAGCATTCAGTTTTTGCGTTGACAGAGATGTTCTGTGTCTAACAAAGTCCATTAAGCAAAACGAGTGGTTCGATCACCGCGTTTTAAAGGTAAAGAACGGAAATTCATTGCCAGTGCAGTGTTTGCGAAGGCAGTACTACAAGTTTGCTTACCTGCTGATGGTGAGGTGCAGCTAGCCCGCCGGTTAATTATTTTCCATCTGGACATCATTATGTTGCATAACTTAATTGGGTATTAACTGCCATCTACTGATGCGACTGATATATTCTTGCTGTCTGTTACGTACTCCAGTACTTACTATAAGTTACGTGTGACGACGTTTCATTAATTTCTCAGTGCACGTGTGTAAATACATATATAAATGGACGACGACAAACCAAACACACCTAGGACAAGCTGATCGATGATGGATAGTTACAGGCGCTGGAGTTGTGTCGACGATGACGGTGATGCATGACTTGCCCGTTGGCCGTTAAATAATTTGCCACTACTATCTATGTATCGGTACAAGGCCGAGTAGTACTTGTCATTTGCAAACGGCGACACATGGCCGGCTAGCCTGAGGCACCACCATGCATAGCTAGGCCGTCCACCATGGACGGGTGATGGCAGCCGCACTATGTGCAGCTAGAACCGTGGCACTTGGCGGCTTCTGTGGCTGGACACATGGCCCTCTCACCCCTTTTGTCTTTGTAGCCGTTCTGATCAATGAATGTTGCACAAAATACAGTTGAGTACATTTGCTGCATGATTTCAGGCACGTGTTGCGGTGCGAGAGAAGGCTGCTTCTGCTGCTGATGTGGCATCGCAAAAGGTTGAGTATTTGACCGTCCTAGATTGAGCTGGAGGAGGAGAGAGATGCTCCCAGACGTATTGAGCTGCTACACGCAGCCAGCAGCAGCTATCCCAGAGGAAGTGGGGCTTCGCTAGCTGACGAGTCGAGTGCTGGTCCACTTGGACGAGGTGCCAAGTGTGGGGACCATACGTGTCGCCGGTGGGCCCACCTGGCCTCCGTCCTGTCGGGAACGGTCGGTCTCCACGTCTGACGGCCCCGCCGGCCGCCTTCTCCTTGACGTTGTCTCTTCCTTCCTGACGGCGATGCGCACTCTGTCCTCGCGACGACGCTCTCATCAGGTCAGAGGACTCATCAAATTCATATCTCTCTCTCTCTCTCTCTCTCTCTCTCTCTCTCTCTCTCTCTCTCTAAAAAAGAAGAGGTCCAATCAAATTTCAAACCGGATAGCTAGGTATTGCTAGTGGAACGGTTCCTGACTTCCGGCTCAAGCTAGCTGTGGACTTCAGCCCAAGTACGTGCATGTGTACACGTCTATTCGTATGTGCAACAAGCTATCTATCTTTGACGACGTGCACTAGCTAGATCAGCAATTCTTGTGCTGAGGATGACTACGCATTACGTACGCCACCCTCACAGGTGATTTATATGCCCTACTGATGAGATGTGAGAATAAGTTACTGATATATCGTAGCAGTAGCAAGTTAATTAGGCAGCTGCCGGCCCGTCTGTATGACCGCCAAGCTAGCATGCCGTTGCGTCTGAAGGTGTATCTGTCTCATGTTACATACGGTCGTCGTCGATGGATCTCCAGTATCTTTATACTAGATATTTGTCGTGTTGAATAACCCTTTTGGAAATTAAGATGGGAGATACATTCAATTCTTCAACACAGCCAAATGCAGGCAGTTATGTTCCACAAGTTTCGCGGATTGTGCTTAAGCATTTTCGTAGTCTATCTTATCATCATCGACTGCAATGACCTGTTTCCCGGAGTACTCCAGTCTCCTGTGGCTCGACGATGGTGACGGATCATGAGCCAGCCAGCCGGCCCCGGCCGCCGGCGGCCACCAGCTGTGCGGCCGAGGCGAAACGATGAATATGATGCATCCTCCGTTCCAATGAAATTACGTGCCATGCCTGCAGGCACACGCTCGATTGGCCGTGTTCCAACAATCAAATTGCGTGCATGGATTGATCCGTTTCTTCCCGTCGCACACGTACATGGTGCGCATGAGTTCGCCGGCGGGAATGTCCTCGCGGCGTACGTGGTTGGCCGTTGTCATAATTTCATCGGTCGCTTACGATCCATGCGTGCGGCGGCGCTTGGCGTCAGCGGCGAGAACGTGGTCGGTGAGGCAGCGTTTTTGTTTCCCCTTCTCTTTTTGCGAGGGAAGGCAAACTTTTTTTTGTTGACACGGACGTGAGAATTAATGATGCGCTCGATATTTTGCAAACATGCATGCGACAACGATGATGTAAGCTACCTAGATAATCCATACTTGGCTGTTTGTTGGCATCAGAAGATCACCAGGTGATAGATACCTAGGTGGTCGGTTGATTCCTATTATGACATGTACAACTCTTTTTTTTTTTTTGTGATTACACAGTACAACTTAGACACTCACAACGCACGCATACTCACCCCTATGAACGCACATACGCAAACCCTACACCTATGGCATATACAACTCGTGGTGCTTACAACAAAGAAACAATTAAACACCTGTACAAAAATTCTTTCCTACAATGCAAAAGGTGCTTAAATGCGTTCCACCCTATTGATGACAAAAAAGGTCTAAACACCTTAAGCATCAAGTGCCAACTTAAGCATATTTTGTTTCATATAAGCATCTAGTGTCAAAAATAAACCGTTTTTAGCTTAAGCACACTTATAAACACATCTCATTTACAGGCTCTTACGCACATGTATGTGACGTGTCATCCTAGCTAGATCACCACGTGACCTGATTGGGCCGTGTCCAGCTACAATTTTACTCTGTCCTCCTACTTTCTTCATGTTAGTTGTTGCCTGTTCTCTGAAAGGAATCAAGGGCGAAAAAAGAAGAAAAAGAGGACTGTGCTGCGTTGCCTCGTGGGCTCCATATGGGGTGGGTGTGCCGCGGAAATTAGCGCTGGACCCATCAATGGGAATGGGCCGCGTAAAAAGCCAGTGCGGCACAAAATGCGTTCTGCTGAAACAACAAGGCCTCTCGACGTGGGAAACCGTGGGCCTTTTATGTTACAATACAGGCCGGAGCCACCATGATTTGGCCATTTTTTTTCTTTAATAACTGTTTCTTCAACTCATTCGCCAATTTTTTTTCAACCTTGGATTAGAGTAATGAATGGGCCAAACTAGCTTATTTGCAATTCCACTACTTGCAATGTTGTTTAATAACTTGTTTCTTCAACCTTGGATCAGAGCAGTAACGGGGAAACTAGCTTACTTTGCAATGTTTCACTAGTGTACCTTTCTTAAGAGACGGCTGGGCCGGGACATCTTTTTTTTTTTGCATTATCTAAAAAAGAGACGACTGGGAGTATGGAGATCATAATTTTGATGAATTGGGCCATTTGGACAACCAGGAATGATTGGATTTTTAACAATCAAGACCCCACTCCTGCCAAGTGTAAGGAAAAGTTCAAATTTAAGTTGATGTTAGACAGGGCTAAAAAGAAGTACTTTCCTAGCATCGAACAATGGCTGCAATCTATCTCTTAAGATGAAGGTTTAATTCTTTGGTTATTTTTTCCTTTTTTTCTTTCTTTTTTTTTCGGACTTTGCTGTAAGCAATCAAATAGACTTTTGCAATAGGCTCCTGCAGGCACAGCTGCTGCAACCAAGCCTGCTGATCAGGCCCGATTTGATCATATGTGTTGTTTCCAGGGGCAGAGCTTCAAAGCTGGCCATGCCTCTCCTCCCCCCCCCCTTCTTTTTTGTCCCTAGTTGTTTCGTTATATCATTGTTGCATCATCAAAGACGAGATGGGCGTTCTACATATCCGTTTGCATGTTACAGTACTCCTATAAATTTTATGTTCCTGTGTAGTACACGTGCAATGCTTGGTTACATTATTTACATAGATCCGCCAGTACTTAAGAAGTCAACGATTAATAGAAGTGCCCTTGCAAAAAAAAAAAAAAAAACGATTAATAGAAGTGAGAAAAGTTAAAAATGGAACATAATTGAAAAAAAAAAGTTTCATTACACTATCGACATGTGTTGCGCAAGAGCAGGTGATCCACGCCGCGCGTCTCTAGTCTCTACGCCTCATCATCGTCCGCCAGATCTTTCACTCACTCGTGGACTGCTCTTTCTTTGTCTACGTCTGGCTACTTGCTTACGACTGCTGTCGCTTTGCTTGCCCCTTTCCTGAATAAATACATATACAGTATATTTGCAAATCATGCAGTCTTAGCTAAAAAAAAGGAACAGGATCTATCAATATCCCCGATCGAGTACGTATATAACATATGGACACAGATGGTACCATACCATGCGCTGTTGCTGACGTTAGATCGGGAACAAATTGATTTAGTGTTGACTAGTCTTAAGCTCTTGATCATTTTCCCCTTTGACTATTCCGCTCCGGTTGCCAATCCCTGTTGATCGATGATGCCCTGGCCTTGCCGACGACGAGGACCGGACGACGGCCCACGCGGTGAGTGCTGAACCACCCACTTGGCGCAGCTGCAATTCTTCAGGGCTGTATGCTATGATCGCAACCCACTGAAAGGCGTGCTCAGCCATGGCGTACACGTCGCTGCTCCAAGCTCTGTGTGCACCAAATCTGGAACAGGAACACTTAATTAGATCGAATAAAGATGGCGAATCCGCGACAGCAGCCGTGGCGTACCAATGACAGCGAAAGCCCTGTGGACCGATAGGCACGGCTGTCCGTGCGTGAGAGAGGAGGAAGAAGCAGCCAAGAAGGGACAGGGACGCCATGGAACAGGGGCATCGCTGCTCACCGGCGTCGGTTTCCGAGGAGTGTGTCTTGAGGCAAAGCTAGTACCGGAAGGGCGTCCCGTCTCCATCCGACCGTCCAAATCGGGGGCAGGGCTGAGAGATCACATCGCTTGGGCTCCCGGCCGGGGCCAGGGCACGTGTCGCCGTGCCAGTTGTTCTGCTACTATATATGATTAAAATTATAACTCAAAGCTTTATATACAGACAAACACTTACTTAGGGTTATTGCGGTGTTTCCACAAGTGGGGAGTGCCGCAGCCACTCTTCTTAACATCCGGTAGCACAAGAGCACAAATGAAAGTTAACATGTGGTCTGGTACAACTCTAGTTCTGAAACCCATGTTGTACTTTGAGTGTATAAACTTAAAGAGTTTTATTTTTATTTAGTTTATGACAAGAATAAAATAATTCAACCAAGAACAAGTAGCTCCAAGAAATCTCCAGAATTTATAGACCTAAAGCCTTGCCAAAACGAGACTTTAAATGTCTCTTTTAGCCTAGTCGCCATATATAAAAAGAATATGGAAAATGAACAAAATCATCAACCATTTAAAATTAGAACTCTCAGTAATTGTATGAATTGTTTTAGTATAAGGTTAATTGCTAGCTGCCAGTTTTAGGATGGAATTATTAACTCTTAGTAATTGTATGAATTATTTTAGTATAAGGTTCATTGTATGTAGAGAATCAAAAAATGTACCGAGCCACTTACTTCTGGTGCTCTTATATTAGCTTCTATCTTCATTACACCACGGTTTGATTTAGGCGACCCACAGTGAGTCGCTAAAAGGCCTTTTACCGACCCTCTAGGTTGGTCGGTATAAGTGACGTCGGTAAAAGTTTTACCGACCGACCACTTTTTACCGGCCCTCTATGAGTCGGTATTTCCGAAGAATTACCGACCCACCGTTCGACACTACTGAAGTTATTACCGACCCTCTGTGAACACTAATAAAGTTATTACCGACTTATGGTCTGTTGCAATACTGAAACTGGTTATTAATAATAAATTAATCCACAATAATTCCCTCGTTTAGCCACTACAGCCTATGCCCCAACCAAATAACATGCACTGAAATGGAAGTCAAATGGACCAAGCCATAAATATCCATCAATTTATTTCATATCCCAGGTACAGAGATTGCATCCAAGTTTATCACAAGCAATCAAAATCAGATGCTTGACCCAATGGTCACAACTAACACTACTAGATCCTATTACAAAATTATAGCCATATGGTGTTTGTCTTGCACATCACTTCCATATACGCCCCATTGGTTTACATAGTCAGTAACAAAAGGGTCTAAAACCAAGACAAAGTTCAGCTAAGTATAGATACTTGTCATCAATTGTTGTCCATATTGAATCCCCTCATGGTGGGTCGATAACTTTTACCGACCTATAATATGTCGCTAATTGTCTATTTTTATCGACTCACTACAATTGCTAATTCTCTACCGTGGTGTAGTGCTTGGAGATTTGTTCGACACTAGGAGAACTGCGATTTTTGCTCAAAATCACGAATTAACATGTGCATTCCACCATTATATAATTGGTCGGAGAGGTTCAAATATTTTTTTCTCAAAATTTGTAATAAGATGTAAATCCAACTATTATTAGAATTCAAAAATGAACAACTAGTTACCACAGAAACAAAGAGCACTAGATACATTCATTAAATCAAACGAGCACGATATGTTTTGTACTATGATTCATACATGGTGCTATACCGGGACCCACCATTTTTTGTTTCAACACTAGAGGGAACCCATTTGTGAGCTACAAACATCATGTTGTCATTCCATCATCGCTGATGAGTTGTGACGCCATTGCTTCTATAAATGTTTATGGCGCTCATTCGCCAGCTTGCATCGTCCTCCTCTGTCCCTCCACTTCTGTACAACCTTGTCCTGGCGTCTGCTTTTCCTCCCAAATATAGCAAAGCCAGCATCTCCATTAGTGGAATGCTAGGAGCTCGGTGGTAACTAGCTGTCAATCGAATTGTTGGCTGGGCCTAGGCATATATCTATCTCCATGGAGGAGTCCACTCCTGCTCCGCCTCAGTCACACGCAGTCGGCGGCGATGGCGGCCGCAACGGCGTTAGGCTGTTCCCTTGCCTCTTCTGCAGCAAGACGTTCCTCAAGTCGCAGGCGCTGGGCGGGCACCAGAACGCGCACAAGAAGGACCGTGTCGCCGGCAGCTGGAACCCCTACGCCTCCTCCTCCTACGGCCACCTCTACGCCGCCGCGCTCGAGCTCGACGCGGCCGCCGGTGTTGCGCCGGCCACCACGACGCTCGTCGCCGACGACCACCGAGACCGTCACGGCTTGCTGATACGTGACGACGTGCTCAACTGGACCAGGGGCACGCAGGGGCCCGTCGCTGCGACAAGGGACACCGCCGCTGCCATGGAGTACTCCGGTGGCGTCGTCGAGGAGGAGGAGCTGGACCTGGAGCTGAGGCTTTAGCCGACGAGCATGGTGCCGTGATTGGCCGAGTTCGTCAGTGTGTACTACTCAATCATCTTGTTCGGATTGGTTGTACGCCCTTGTCACTCCTGTTGCTTGTTTTTGTTGGCTGTTGCATGAGAGCCATGCATGTACCTTGCTTGCTACTGTGTGCTTATTAATGTCCTGATGTTGTGTGTACATTATATTATTATCTAACAACTTCTAATTCTAGGGTGTACACAACTTGATCCTACATAGTTGAACTACACATGTCGCTAGAGTTAAGGTAGTGAGCAGTGCTCAAATCAGATTGTTAACTTCAAGTTAAGGCTAGCCTAGTGAACTGGATCCTGACCCGTCAGCAGCTCGATAGCTGATCATGTCGCGCTGACCTTTCCAGGCCAAGCTTAATTAGCTGACTTTTCTTTGGGGACAATCACCTCCACTTCACGTGGGCGTACACACACAACGCAGAAGCGTCGGTCTGCAGGAACCAAACATAGTGCAGTGACTAGCTGCATGCCTGCTGCATCTCCGAAAAAACCAAATGAATCTCGACAAGCACCCCATATTGATACATAACATAACTATATATACATACGATAATCTCTGACTGCATGTACCAAGAATAGGAGCAAATAACAGGAGGTCCTGCATCACGACGCAGCCTCCGGCCGGCAAGCGCGATGTGCTCGCGGCGAATAGGGCGGTGGTGGTTGATCCATCAGGATCTGGCCAACCCATCGCTAATCAGGGTTTAGGTGATCACTAGCCGGTGACCACTAGCAGCACTAGCTTAAGCGTAAGAAAGCTATCACTCCTGTGGCTGTACTAGGTGTGTGGTCCAGTGGAGTGAGAGTGGAGTCTCACTAGCTACCAACATAAACAATGGCTGCCTGCAAGCTGGCACCTCGTACGGACGAAGAAGGCAGGGGCTCCCGGCTGGACCAATGGCTGCCTGCAAGGTGGTACTGCGACAGGGATCTGTACGGCCCAATACGACGAGAAAGATTTGCTTGGACATGGTCGTACCCGAAAGAGATTCCTTCTCTCTATAAAATGGGTGCTGGGCCACATCCACAATATCAGGTGGAGATTATTCGATTCGCTGATAACGACAATGATCAAGACGAAAGGCAAAGGGATGGCAATGTTGCCCACACTCTGTCTCCCAAATGAACTGGATGTGTTTCTTTATTTGGTGCAATACCGTACAATATTTGTTGTCTCAATTTTGCGGTGTCCCTAAATCTGAAATTGAATAAAAGCCCTTATACGTCTAACAATTTTGAAGTGAATTTTAAAAATGATCAGAGGTTCAGTTGTGGATATGTTAGCTATCAATAGAGAGATTATGAGTTGATAACATCCTAGGTTCTTCAATGAATTTTTGAACTAAATTTTGTCCTAAGTACAATAAACAAAGCTCAAACACAAATAGCAAAAAAAAAAAAAAAAAAACTTTCAAGGATCCAGGCAGTAAATGTGCGACAGAGACGAACCAGAATGGTGAAACCTCAAATATAAAGGCAGCTAAGCCTATCCCTTTAAGTAGAGTTTTTTTTTTTTTTTTTGAGAAAACTCCTTTGTCTCACTGTACCAGTGGTCCATAAAAAACACATTGTACTTTATCATATTTGTAACTTTGAGAGGCATAAATATATATGTTTCTATATAAAATTTTAGTATTTCAGCTACGGAACTAAGTTAAAACTTTAGTAGCTTTTGGTGCCTTCACAAGGAACATAGATAATATCTACAAATGCTTTAAATTAGTTTATGGTTTTTTGGTAGAAGTTGCCTAGAATTCAGATAAATACCCCATAATAAAAAAAATCAGATGAAATTACAGTTTCAAGAGATATAATGCAGTTTGGCACAATTTCAAGTATTTTTTTTATGATGCGTACAGGTGCAAACTGTTCAATGCATAATCAAATTACCTATCACGGTTTGGAAAATTTTCAATTGTCTAAAATGTACCAACTATAATGGTATACACTTTGCTAGGGTGACAACTCGATTCGTGCCACGAGTTTACCAGGCTGACGGCGTAGCAGGACATAAGCGCGGACATTGAGCCTAATAGGGGCCGCCTGCCCATTTGGCCAGCTCTAAATGAGCACTTTGGATCATGAGGGATGAATTTAGAGATCTTGGTTTGTTTGGAGATCATCTAAAACACTAATATGAAATAAGAATAATTTCCTAGTTGGCACTACAATTTTACTCAATCCTTCATTTGCCACTGTTAGTCACACATGAGGGCTCCACACGTCACTGACACACCAGCAGGAAATATGGGATGATTTTGGTTTTTTGCAATTGCAAATATGGAATTGTCCAATAATAGAAAGATGTAGGAAACTAGAACACAATAAATGGTTAATAAATTCTGATTGATCACACATGGAACACTTGTTTAACCACAGCAATCCTCTTTAAAGATTGTCATAATAGAGTTCAAAGCCTTATAACCATACCAAAGATTTGATTTTTTTCAATTGTGTTTTGAATTTCCATGTTAATTGTTGGAATCTTCAGACTTGTTTGAATATTCTTTTACATGTATCTGACTGTAAATATATTTTGTTTGGGAGTATCTGGTTCTTCTGTGTTACGCCGTAATAACTGGATGCTTTCTGAACCATATAATGTATCTGCTCTTATGATAAACTAACTTTTAAACGACAATGGCACCAATCCATTTATTATCAAGCTAATTTATAAAGTCATGGCAACTTGCTTTGCTTTACGTCTGATGACTTATTGGAGCAAAGTTTGACGACTGAATGATTGGGCAGACACGGCTCATGCGTGCACGTACGGCGGCCAGTTCCATGAATTCATCAATTATATATATGCATATAGTCGATGAAGTGTCACCAATTATCAGCAAGTATACACGTGTCACCGCGTCAATGGAGTACCATCAGGAGAATCTTGGTCAAGAGTAGCAGCCAATGAAAAAGCTCTTCGACATGTTAATTTGGCTGGCCTGCATCGATCAGCAAAAACTGCATTGCCGTACAACATACTGTTTTTGATGCGTGCACCAGAGAAGGTTTCGGTAAACAAGGGTGTCATAGAACGATTATCACGTATAGTTAATCCAATGTGAGCAACAGTTTCTCTTGCTTAATGGCATTTTCACTATAACATGATTTTTTTATCTTGGATAAATTGGCACACAATAACTCCAAGTAAGTTTAGACCAGGGTGGAGCCAGCGGTGTACCACAACCGATGAATAATGTACTAGAGAAGAAGTATGTGCTAGTTGCATAAAAGAAAAAAACTAAAGCTGCATAAGATCAATGTTGGATGCATACTCTCACCATTAGATGTTTGCTATACATCATACTTAGTTTTCTGGGTTCTGGCCTTGTATTGTTTTCAGCCGTGAACTATTTCCTATTTTTTGAATGTTCAAGCCATTTTTGTTAGGCCTTTTCTACTAGCTACTCCTGGGCTGTTGCAATCGCCGGCAGAATCCAAGGACTTCAGGTGACGTTATCTGCTGTATAGCGCCATCCTGACGAAAGTTGAATGAGTTATTGTCTACCTTCGACGCTGACCTTACACAGTTACATATTCACTTATATTGGCGTTTCCTGGTTGCTAGTGCGGTATGTAAAGGTGCCGCCGTGGTAGGCAATCTTCAAACAGATCCAGCAACAGAATTTGGGATGGCTATGTATCATGAGACCGTACTGCTTGCATGCTGCTGATATGTATGCAAATATGCCGCACTGATAGAAAAAGAAAGATTTTCCTACTTTGTAGCAGCCCTTTTCCACATCAAAATAAATGGGAACATAGGAGAGACGATATTAAACCTGAAAACAGGGCTACATATGATCGATGCCAAACCTATCCTAGCTAGCCATACAGAGTCAATTTGGTGTAATTAAGGACCAGCAAAGTTTCTTCCTGCATGTATCTGATGGCAGATGCAAATAAATATACTAGCCCATCAACTAGTTCCTAATCTTCGCTTTAGGTCTTTGTTTTCTTTCCATTCCTTTTTGTTTTTGGCTACAATATTTCTCCGTAGGGGCTCCATCTTTAACTGTTTTGTGTAGTAAATACATTTGTACACGTGTTTTGATTCATTCTATACTGCAAAATTGGATGCAGCACATGTATACAAAATGAAATTGACTTTGGCAGGATATAAAATCGTCTTTGTGCAATGTCTTTGCATTAGTAAGGTGTTAATTCTTTCACTGCATGCTTTTAGCTTTTTCTAGCGCATAATATATTGGATCTTTTTTAGTGCAATTGGTCTTACCACTTTGAAGCACTTCAGTGACACACATGGATTTTAAAAGTAAATTAGAGAGAACACGAAGTTGGAAAGGACGCACATGCCTAATTTTTTAGGTACAGATACCATAACGAAGTCTGGATTTAATCTGCACGTTGGAGTTGTGTTTTTTTTCCCCACATATATGTAGTCCTGGTTTGCTTCTCATAATTTGGATGGTAGCATCTAGCCATCAAAATTGCTTCACTTACTCGTATTGTCAGGAATCCCTATGAAAAGACGCTACAATATCCAATGTCAGAGATGCAATTTTGCCTAGACCATGCAAATAGTAGGTTGTATGGTTACTTGGAAGGGAGGTATTTAGTGCAGATGAAAATATGGATGCTAATGTGCAGACATGGCACGTGAGTTGTCGGATCCAAATTCAAGGGCTCAGATTTAGCAGACATCGCACGTGAGTTGTCGGATCCAAATTCAAGGGCTCAGATTTAGGCAACGAGCATCTCCTTCCCAGATGTGGAATCTTACATTTCAGCCCCTCACAAGACGTTGTTATCTACAAGAACCTCTTTATTACTACCCGTACGTCCTCAACAAAATGGACGGCGACGGCCTCTACGCCCAAGCCGATCCAAAGGCGAGTTTCAAGCTGAAAATTATGCCACATAAGGCTTTTACCGAAACAATCCTTAGGCAGGAAGGGAAAGCCTCTCGGCCCTTGGATTTATATCTATACTTACTCCTTTGCACCAATATATCCATTTGCACTATATATTTCCCTAATGTGGAAAGGATATCGATCATGTATTACAAAAACTGAGGCCGGTTTTTTCAACGAGAGTGAGAATTTCTAGGGTTTAGTAATCCCCCACCCCAATGCATCCGATACTGTTGATGACTATTGTGGAGCTTTCAGGCGAACTTTTAATTAATTTGTAATATTTCTGAACCTATGTACTTCTTTGTAGTGTTCCTGATTTAATGTATAACTTTTTTACTTCTAATAGTTTCAATGCAACTAAAACTTTTACATATTCTTTTTCTAGACACAATGTATCACTATATGGCCGATACATCGGATCAAGTTGACATGAAGGGATACAAGTTTGGTCCTATCCAAAATCCTAACAGTACTTTGGTTAACTCAAGGGTTGTTTGAGTGGTGCATGGATACAGTGAAATATTGTTTTCAGCATCATATATATACTTCACAGAGAAGTTTATGTAATTTTGAACTGAAAAAAAAGAGAAGTGCAATGATCTACACAAGGAAGGCCATTACCACCACCTGCAGGTTCTTTAATGTGGTGGCTATGGTAGGGAGGGAGAGGAGCGCACAACACTTTAAGGCATAACCCTAATGGGCCAAAACAAGGAAATAAACCGGCCCTTTTACCTTCAAACTAGGCGTGCCTATTCGTCCTCTGAGCGGATGCTCAGATTTCTGGGCGGCCTAATCACTTCGATGGTCCTGAACGAGGTGGCCCGAGCATTGAGTCGACTAGTGTAAGATCAATGAACCTAGAGCATGGTTCCCAGGTTTTGGTGATTGATGTCAACATGGTCAATGGGACTAACAAGGTTTGCTAGTTTGCAAGTTGTTTAGTCTCATGGATATAGTGATACACTATTAGAGTGCCAACACCTCAAAGGTTGCAAAGAAGTTGGTAAAGAGGAGAAGTATACATGACGACTACTATATGGAGTGACTCCTACACACATGAGGTAAGAGGCAAGGTAAGTATGTCAAGTGTTCTTCCATGTATCCTATACCTTGACATGCTCTTGATCATCATGATTAGTCTTGTCTTATATCCTATACCATGATGATCTTGTCTCTTATGTGATGATGCCTTGTATGTGCTTATTCATGTATACTATATCTTGTCATCATGTTGGCATGTCATGTGATATTGCTTACGTATCATTCACCATGACATGCATGTTCATCATATATTCATCATGTAGCTTGCCTTCATATTCCTATATCATGATGAGGTTATTGTGCTTTATATGATGTTTCGGTCGAGTTGTCCTTTATGGCAACGAGATCATTGTGACTAATATCTTTGGATGAAGGAAATGTTTTCATATGGTCACATGATCGGAAGAATCAGGTGAGCAACAACTTATCATCTATCTACGTCCCAGTGATTGGTTGCCTCAATGATGGAAGACGACAAGGATCATTGGACTTGATGGAGGTCGCGGTTGAAGGAGATGGATCAAGGCTAAAGACATGCTAGAACCAAGCAAGTGTTCGCTTGGTGTGGATGTTGGCTTGAGTCCATAGGAAAAGGCAGACTATCAAGGGGGATTGAGTCATTTGTCTTAGGTCACACTAGTGGTAGAGGTGATGAATGCTCATTGGGTCTCTTAGGCACTAGGGTGAAAGAAGAGAAGTGGATGAACCAAGGGTGATGAAGTTGGAACCATAAATGAAGAGAAGATTAAGTTTCAGCTTCAGATATAGAGACCATATGATACAATTAAAGAGACCGTATGGTACAACCTCTAAAAGAAAATCTGGATAGACAAGAATATGTTCTGGACATAAAGAAAATGAAGACCGTATGGGACAGTAGAAGAGACCGTATGGTACAGTAGAAGAGACAGTATGGTACAGTTTCTACAAGGAATCTGGACATAGAAGGATATGTTCTAGATAGAAGAAAAATAAAGACCGCAAAATAAGGAACAGAGACCGTACCATGAGACCGTATGGTACAGTTCCTACAAGGAATCTGGACAGAGAAGGATGTGTTCTGGATAGAAGGAAAAATGAAGACCGTACCATGAGACCGTATGGTACTATCTTTGTACAACGACTAGTTTATGGTTAAAGGAAGAGACTGTACCATGAGAGATGGAGACCGTACCATGAGAAATGGAGACTGTACCATGGACCGTAGTGTACAGTGCTCATATTGGTAGACCATTTTAGGCAACGGCTAGTTTATTGATGGAGGCATATAAATAGTTGGTTTGCTTGGCCTTTTGAGGTGCCTTTTGCCATTATTACCAGTGGGGAAACACAAGGGGAGATAAGAGGATGCAAGAGAGGCACATGGGAAAGATTTGGAGAGGAAATCTTAGTGCTTGAGTGGGTTGAGCGCATCCATGTACCTCTAGGACTAGTGTGGTCATAGGGAGGCGGTTTTGGTTTGTTACCCTTGGTCTATGGCAAGGCCTAGACCGGTTACGCGTTGGTGTTGAGCTATCCAAAGAGAGTGTGGAAGCCAACACAAGTTTGTACACCGTCTTGGAGCTTCTTGTGCGAAAGAAGCATCACTAGTAGAGCGCCCTTTGGACCGCATCACGTGCAGATCCTTACCCTTGGAATAGTACCCGGAGATGCCGGTGGGATGTGCTAGTGACTTTACTCAAGGAGCGGTGATTGGTTCCAAGAAAGAGAGCATTGCTATGTGCGACGGGGTGAAGCCCATGACTTCACTTGGATGGTGAAGCGTGCTCTTGGGAACAACACCGGCTCGAGGAGTGAAGTGTGCTCTAGAAAGGATCGACATCGAGTGGAGGGACAGGGTCAAGACTCCGGCGGGAGTGATCCAACGTGGACTAGGGGGGAGGCGCCATCCCCCCGATACCAAAATCGATGAGCAATCTCTTACTCTTACTCTTTACTACTTGCACTTGTTATCATGTTTATCCTATATGCTTGTAGTAGATATTGTGCTTATCTCATATGTTTGCTTAGCGACTGTTTCCGTGTGCTAGTTCCTCGTTATATCTAGTGATATATGTTTTTCTTATATATGCTTGTACCTATTTGTGATAGCTCACACTTGCTTGATATGCTTATATTGTTATACCTTGTTATTATCATGATCACTAGCTTAAGCTTCCTCTTTTGTACTTATGCATGCTAGCTTGTTGAGCTTCTCTATGTGTTCCCTATATGCATGCTAGATTGCTTGATCGACGTTATCTTATACTCTAGCAAGTATAGGATTTGTTGAGCTTATCTTATATATGTTCCTATATGCTAAGTTGTTCTTATATGTTTATGTATACCTTGCTCCTAGCATGTACAAGTCCTAACACATGGTTATCCTAGCTTGATCACTCACTCTTAGTGCAAATGTACTCCTATGTTTACGATCCTTTACTTGGGCAATTAGTTCGAAAAGCTAGAAGTGCAAAAAGTATTAGTTCATGGTGTGCCCGATTCACCCCCCTCTCGGTCACACGGTCCTTACAACTAGTCGACGCCTAATCACGACTAATCGGACGCTTTGAAAACATGGTTTATGAGTGGGATCTATGTCCGTGCAAAAGTGCATTACAAATATTGATATTTTGTTTCTCCCGTCACCTTTAATTCGAGCGATTTCTTCTTCAACCTATGCAGTGTTTCAAGAGTAAATCAAATATGTGGAGATCAGATTGAAAATTTTGTTTCTTTGTCACTATAGCTAGGTTGGTGGGCTGATCTAGCACATCGACTTATAGTTAATTTGTACATCTTTAACTTGATGCCACTGCATTAGACGTACTTTTATGCCATTTTTTTCTCCGTGAAGAGTGTACTTATTTCTGTTAGCGACCTGATGATTGCTGTCTTATATGTGTGTCGCCATAATCCTAGCTTGTCTGAGGAAACAAGCCCACCTGAACCGTTGGACGCTCTATCCAACGTCTAGTGTGTGCCATGTATGCTCTGATTGAAGCTTCCAAACCACTCCATATATCGTATGCATGGTGTGGTTCTGCTGCTAGCCACGTCAAATTTGATGATAACAACTGATCACAAACTTTCAATTAACCTATTGGCCAGGAGATCGGGCATATATATGCCCCGGCCAACTGATCTCAGGTCTTGCAACTAGGATTGTTTAGTAACTACTTCCAAAAGGTTGCCCATATAAATCAGCTTTCTACTAGCGCAATCTTGTTTGTCCATGCATGGAGTGCTCACCTCCTTGTGCTCAACCGCAAGAGGCAGCGTCGGACCTGTCACTGACGTTGGCGCCTGCCGGCGATAGCGGGCACGGCACCGGCGGCAAGCGCAGGTACGCGTGCCTTTTCTGCGACAAGACGTTCCTCAAGTCGCAAGCGCTCGGCGGCCACCAGAACGCTCACAAGAAAGAGCGCGTGGCCTGGAAGAATCCCTATGTCCACGACGACCTCGCCGCCGCCTTCGCCTTGGCGCCCTTTCCGGCGGCCGGTGGCGTCAGAAGCGTCGCCACCATGCCCGTCGCCACGCTGTCGTCTCACGGCGGCAGCACCGTGCGCGCAGAGAATGCAGCAGGTGACAACGACGGGTATGGCAGCGACGGTGAGCCAAGCTTTCGGGTGAAAATGCAGCAGCGCCGCGCCGCGCTTTCCGGTACCCAGGAGATGAGCGTGGCGGCTGACGGCACGTTCCCTAGCCTTGATGGTACGATCGACATGCTCAACTGGGCCAGGGCATCCCGTACCACACTTGCTTCTGCGAGCAACACGGCTGCTTCAACTGCTGCCATCAAGGAGCTCGACCTCGAGTTGAGACTGTAGACGGCGTCGTCGTCGTCGATCAAGCATGCACGCACTGCGCCACCCGTGTCTACGCTGTTGCTCAGTTCAGTCAGCCGGTCGTCCATGGATCTATATGTGTCAGGTCAAGGCTGCATTGCCACTACTTCTTGCCAACCTTTAAGTACGCACAACGTAGTACCTTATAAAGATGGTTGCAGTTGCACGACACCAAAGAAATATACTATGTACTTAGAATAAAGATGGTTGTCTTGCAACAGAATATATGATAGGGAATGATGGTCCGCATAATCTGTTTGGTTTTAGTATTAATTGTATGGATCTTTTATATTATGTAAACGAGCATACATATTATCTATGGAAGAATTTATTTTAGCTCCAAACGATGTTATTCCATAAAATTTATTTTAGCTCCAGAGCCTGGTTTCAACAATGTCAACCAAAGATTCAGTTTCTTCTAAAGCAGATCTTATCGATTTCATCAGAGATCTTAATCACCTGGCCTATTGCTTGCTGGGAAAATATCTGTCGGCGTTGGGAAATCTGGCCGACGAGTAAATTTAGACTACGCGCTACGGGGGGTTGATTTGGTGAGTGGAGAAGAACACGAGGGATTATCCTGGTTCGGGCGATCGAAGCCCTACGTCCAGCAGTTGGTTCGGTTTGTATTGCTCGTAGTAGGGGTTACAAGCTTGGCGAGAGAGGGAAGGCTCCCAAGTCTCTGAGTGTTGTGCGTGTGTGTGTTTAGAGAGTGTCTGTGCTCCGTTGTTCATCCCCCCCAGCCCCGAGTCAAGACTCCCCTTTTATCTGTCAAGGGAGAGCTTGACCGCACAAGGATGGAGGAAAGAAGAAAAAGAAAAGAAAGAGAAAAGGAAGGCTTGGGCTTCACGTTCTGGTAGGGGCCTCCCTTGGCGTAGATTGGCGACTCGTTGTAGATAGGCGGCGCGGACTGTGACGGTTCCTCCCTCCTCGACGGCTTCCTTCACGGGTGATGATGGCGGCCGCTGTTCCGCCGCGCCGGGGATGTCCGCGCCCTGTGCACGTACTGTTGGTCCTGTAGCGATACGGCTTCGCACTGTTACCGCATGGCGAGGGTCTTGACCGCTGTCAAATGTCCCTGTGGGACGTGCGGGGCAGCGGCATGCCTTTCCCGGTATGGGAAAGGCGTCCACTTGCGTCCACAATTAATGTGTTTTACCTGCCGCGCCGTGTCCCGCGTCGTCCGATCCTTGTTTCCTCCGCGGGGGTCGGCCGAGGCGGAGTTCCGTTCCAACCCTTCGGGGGTTCGGGAGCCGGGGGTCGGACGAGGCGGAGTTCTCTCCCGACCCCTAGGGGGTCGGGACGTTGGTTGAGGGGGCGGAGGCTTGCTCGCTTGCTGGGCCTTTCTGTCCGTAGGCCGGAACGCGTCCCATTACGGTTGTTAGGCTTATTTGGCCCCCGCTTCCGGGCCCGCGCGCTCCTTTTAGCCTTGATTCGTGCCGAGGGCCTCTCCGCTGGGCCTTAGGTTTATTCACAATCGTCGTGGCTTAATGAGTTAGTCGCGGGTACCTAGTTTTAGGTATCCGACAATATCAGGTGCACAAGAAGTATTTGGTGCAAGAATTCTACCCTACTAGGGCATAAATGCAGAAGTTTACCGCTAAAGCCCCCCAATCGGGAGAAGATGGGTAAAAGAGTGTAGTTTCATCTAAGAAGTTATACTAACGAACTGACATGAGACAGTGCCAATTATTCCATTAATAGAAAAAAGTGACTTATAAATGGTTTTCGGCGATCAACGGTGTTGCCTATAGCTCATTGTGGCTAGTCAAAAGATACACACATTTCTTTCATTCCTTATCTCCCATGCAACAAGCAAGATGAGTGTTTTGAGTCTCTGTTTTTTTTTTAAAAAAACGATGAGAAGATTGCATTAATCCCGACCTTGGCTCTCAAAGAAATTACAGCAGCACTATCCTTGGCTTCTAAAAAAGTTACAACCAATTAAATACAACCACCGATATGGATCAAAATGTTGTTCACCAGCTGTGTACAGAGCTGGTCAGCCTCCATTGGCTCGGTCGAATGTAGAGGATGGTATCCATGCATCCACGACCGTACACTCCCTCCATGTATAGCTGCATTCCAGAATGAGATGGTGAGCCGTGTTGCACTGGTGGTGGTGCAAGCTCCAGGGGTATTTGTTATATGCATAGCTTCCTTCAAGTTCCTGTTTTTCTTCCCTGAGATGATGAAGAGGGGCCATGCAATATCCTTGGGATCTATGACTTCCAATCCATGCAGAGTTCCATAACCACACTATGGTTCCTTCACCTAACACATGGCCGATATTTCAACTTCAAAGAGAAGTATGTCCATTTCTTTGCATGGGTCCCTCAGTCCAATCCACGCCTAATCTTTCGATTTCAGTTCATGTCATTTCCAGCATTTATCACAATGCTCTTGAAAATTTCTCCATGCTCTCTGCGGATGCTTAATCCCCCTGAGTCAAAGGACCTGGTGACTTGTGGTTCCACCACAATGTAATTTCCCATCCTTACCACAGAAGATAGAGTTTGAAACTTGTCTTAGAAATAAATTGGAAGCAAACTCATTATATACCTTGCGATCCCTCTAGGCCACAAACTCATTAATTAACTACAATCTAGATCATGAAATACATTTCCAAGTGCTCCTCCATGGAAGCAGCAGCCACTTAATTAAATTTGTTTACAAAAAAGTTAATTTCTTTGTATACCATAGTGTTATGAGCTTAGAACGTTAACTCAATTGCACAATCAACATTACTCGTCGGAGTAAGCAATATAGGATCTAAGAGAAAATTAAACAAAGTGCTAGGCTTGTGTTAATTTATAAATGAAACTAATAAATGAAACTTATAGTCTAAACTCATAAGATGTTTTCAATCTGGTTTATTATTGAATGCTTTGGCTGGAAAAGTTATCCTCATTCTCATTCTTCATGGATTTCAGGAGTATTGATTTTTTTTTCTATTTTATTGTTCCTAGTCCGACAAAAATCGGTTATATTTAAAACGCCGTAAGAGTTTTAGTCAATTCTTTCACTTTGCACCCCTGTGTTCCTTCAACCTAGCCTTCACCCCTCCACACCTCTCCAACACCCACCTTCCTCCTTGAGGTTAATGAATCTATTTCCCAAGCATAACCTTTCCCCGCCATTCGTTTTGTTGCTAACGCGCCACCTCCAGCGTCACTACTCACAACAGCAATGAAATCAAAAGACTAATACGTCTCTGATTTATAGAAGTGAATTATTCAAAAATGCTTACATTTAGGGAAAACAAATTAATTTTGGCGGTTGGGAAAAAATTTAGAGAGTATTATTTATGACAGCGAACTGGGCAAAGATGACGGTGATGGAGTAATCGATCGACAACACATCAAATGGGCTTGCATTGTAGAACTTTTTCTTAGGCATAATATTTCTGTGCGGACTGCTGCATTACGTCAATTAGGCAGAGGTTTTATTTCTCCTATGGAGTTCGTTTTGCCATGCGGAATGTTTACATTTCCATTTCCTCTTCCTTTTATATTGTACTCTGTCTTCATTCAATTGCATTTTCGAACTGAATATATAGTGCAGAAATTTTAGTACACGGAGAGTTTCATCTTTTCTTTTCCTGAGCCGAGTGCTGAAAATTACTTATATGGTTGCCTACAACTTTTTAGTGTCAACATTTGCACAGCACATGTATAGCATACGCATTTATATACCGTATCTACTTTGTTACTTTTGCACAGGCGCCGTCGGCATACATACATCAAGCACCGGGCCCTTTTCTCTGTGCGCTCATTGGTCAATTATTGGTGCTTTCCTGTGATGGCGACTGTGTTCTGGACGAATTATATTCCCATATGCTGCATACATCATATCAATGGCCTTCTATTATTAGTTGGTTTTCTGCTGATCCACAGGGTGCCTGTCTTTGGTTCCTCATCTTTTTCCCTTTTTTCCCCATCGGTGGACAGTTATCAGAGGACAAAAACTTGGTTCATTGCAGGCTAGACGACAATTGAAAAAAAAAATCCTCATCGCCTATTTTTTTTTTTAGTTTCTTCCATAGCTGGTGCTGTACATGTATAGCCATCTTTGTGTCATATTGCTTGTGCGTGGCAGCATATGTGCTGCTCACCCCTCCCTCAGGTCCTATCATTCGGTAGGATTTTATTTGCGTCCTAAGGTCTCTGTAGCTTGTGACAACAGAAAGAAGGAAATAGAAAACGACCCATGTGTGGACGAGCTTGATCGAAGTGGAAAGGGACAAAGCATTTATGGGATACTTTTTTATGGGATACTCTTCGCGAGCACCTTTGACCGGTTGAAGTTAGACAGGAAACTCTTGGAACCAACAGATACCCCATTGTATGGCTTCGGCGGAAAAAGAATCACACCTCTGAGGAAAATAACACTCCCTGTATCGTTCAGAGACATGTCTAACCCAAGAACAGAGCATATCACATTTGACGTGGTGGAAATGAATTACCCATACAATACTATCTTCGGAAGAGGGATCATCAACACCTTCGATATCACAATCAGAAACTCCTTCCTCGTCATGAAAATGCCGGCTCCAAATGGGGTGATCACGGTCTTCGGAGATCAACAAGAAGCAAGAAACATCCAAAAAGACATTACCCCAGGACAAAAGAATGTCTACGTCTTAACTGAAGAACCCGAAGACAAAGAAAGGTACAGATATCTGATCTCAGAAAAAGAACTAGACAAGGATGACAGAAACGTCAAAGAGAAAGAATCAACAAAGAAGGTACTGTTAGACGAACAAGTACTAGACCAAAGTGTGTTTATCAGCAGGCATCTCCTGAAGGAAGAGGAAGAAGCCTTGATCGAACTGCTTCGCAAAAACAAAGATGTCTTCGCGTGGTTTTCCAAAGATCTCCAAGGAGTAAGTAGAAGCTTGATAGAGCATAAGCTAGACATAGATGAAAAAACAAAACCCAAGAAGCAAAAGCTAAGGAAAATGTCTGACGATAGGGTGGAAGTAGTACGAGCCGAAGTCCAGCGTCTGTTAGACTTAGACGTTATCAGAGAAGTGATAGCCAAACTGAGGCAAACCTAACACCAAACCAAAAATGTGCAGATCAAATTCAGCCACACACCTGCAACATGTCGCTTGAATTGCTTTGTGACAGTACGTACCTGCACTGATGACACAACACACATGCACGGCCGGCCTGCTGGGTGAGGAGAAGACGACCTGGCAGCTAGGTAGACAACCCAAGGCAATAGCTAACAAACTAACAAAAAATAATAGTAAGCCATTTAATAAACTAACACATAATCTGGTACAGTGTATGCGTGTTTGGCAGGTTGTGATCATCTGTTGTGCTGGTTACTCACTAACATGTCTCCAAATGCACATCTGGAACTGAATAGGATCCTCACCTGTGTGTTCGGTGCGTCTGCATGTACAGTCGTTAATAACTTTCGTGTTGGATCCCTTCTTCACCTAGCCTAAAGTGTGTCAATTAATAATCTCATACATAATCTGGCACAATGTCTACATGTTTGGCAAGTTGGGATCATCTGACTGTGGTCTTTCGAAAAAATAAAAGAGATCATCTGACTGTTAATGCACACGCAGTACTCTGAAGAGGATCCTCACCTATGTTTGGCGCTTGTGGCTGGTGCAGTCGCTAACTGCCACATGTGACCCCTTTCTTCACCTAACCGAACTATTGACCCTGTAAAACCACTTTGATGACACTTATTACAGCCTTTGTCTTATTAGTTTCTTTATTTCAAGGCCGTGGATCTCGTTAAGCCACTAGCTATCCACAGTAGCTACATAAGCTTGTACGGACGCGATCTTGAACATCCGCTAGCATGGACAATAGACACAACCGTCAGCCTTTCTGCAGGAAGCGGCTGCTCGGTCATCTAAAAGGTCAGCTTGCTACAATGCTGCATCGATGAATCCAACAAGCAGCACCTAAGGATCCAAACAACGGATTCTGCTTTGTCCCTACCTATCAGTAAAGGATCGTGCAGTAATTTATTTGACGAACAGACAAGTGCCATTTCAGTTAGACGTTGTCAAATGTTTTAGGGGTACTTCATTTTTTCTTGGATTGTCCATGAATTCGTCAACTTTGAAAGCTAAGGGCTCCAGTGGAATGCAGGGTAGTGGCGAAAGCACATGGATAGGAAAAACAGGGAAATCCGTTAGTGATCTCAGTGTAAAACACATTGGAATTTAAGTAAAGGACCACAGATGCAATTTAATCGGTTTACAATTTTGTAAATATTGTCAAAATCGTGTTTTGACCATTGTGGCAACATACAAATCATTGTCACTTATTTGTTACAAGAGGGAGTAGTATGACTCTTGTAGTTGAATTATTGCATCGAACACAATTACACATATCATTTTGGGTTTTAATGAAATAATGCTATAAAAACCTTATAGGCTGCGCCAAAAATGGGGGAGTACTGTGAAATGGCTTATAGCCTAGTGGTTACAAGAGCCTCAGTAGCACTTAAGGTCTTGGGTTCGACTCCTCGTGGGAGCGAATTTTCTAGGATTTAATGGCATTGTGCTTTCAGTGGTAGGCGACGCTCCCGTCGACAGCGACGCGCCAGTGAATCAATGACAACTTCGTCAATCTCGAGTATTTGTCGGCTCAGTATTCGAAGATACTCATAGGGATAGGGGTGAGTGTGCGTGCGTTGTGGGTGTCTGAGTTGTACTGTGTAATCAAAAAAAATGTGCGAGTACTGGAAATCCGAAGTACCTGAGGTCAAATGTTTTTCCGTGCAAATAGAGGCATTCAAATACTGGTTTTAAATATATGACTATAAGACGCCGGCACTTTTAAATTTTGGTTTTGACTGTTCATGAGCCACTGCTTCCATCATTGCTTCTGTTGCTTCTTCACCAAGCCCCGTATCTAAGGAGATGCAATATCTCACCTAATTGACTGCAACTAGTCATTCATCGATGGATCGATAATCATAATGAACATGTTAAGTTTCCTTTTGTGTTGATCCCTCACCAACCGATCGGCGAGTCCGGCTCAGGTACAGGGCGCCCTGCATAGTATATGTACAGGGCCGATACCATTGTAACACGTGTCAAGTTATTTTTTAACTAAATTAATCAATGATCTTCTTCGGAAGACTAATCCCCACCTCCTCGACAAGAACATGGTCCGCGTCCGCCTGGCTGCGCTTCGCCGAGGGCCGCGTGAAGCAATGATTCACGTTGGGCATGCGAAGACGAAGACGGCAGTGCCGACAGGACGCTCGTCGTCGAGCTGTGCCGTGGTATGCGAAGATGAAGACGGCGGTGCCGAGAGGAAGATCGTCGCCGAGCTGCCGGCATTCGCGTGAACCGAGGCCATGAGCCAAACCGTCCCCGCCGTCGGCGTAGATCAACCATGGAGCGTAAGTGTTCCACGGAAGAGAGAAGAGGAGGATTCCTCAACGTGCTTACGTTGACGGGATGAGGATGATCGCACGACGACAACTGGCGATGCGAGCGGCGGAGCGAATACGCGTACAGGAACTACGGCGAGACGAGCGACGGCACGAATACAGGGACTTCGCGTACAGGCCACCGTTTGTAAATCAGATCACCTTCAGTTAATGGACTTGATTAGATGGGCCACGCGTCAAATGCTGATTGGCCCTGCACATATTATGTGCAGGGCGCCCTGCCCCAGAGCAAAACTCCCGATCGGCTGCCACCTGTCTGCGGTACCAGAGTTGCCTGTTCTCGTCCACATATGCATGTGCATGTCACAGCCTGTTCCTCATGTCCAGCCCATAGCTTTCCTATTGCTTCCCATATCATGGCTCAGTGTCAAAAACAAACAAACAGATGCATCGAGTTCCCTTCTTTCAATGTTGAGCTTGGCCGGTGTTCTCAATTACTTACAGCCTCCATCCAGTGAAAAATCCAGTGCTCTTCCCTCTCCGAAAGGAAAAAGGCATCAAGACTCGACAGCCAATTAATTAATACCACTACTTAAGAAAAGCCAATAGGTCACTAGTCTTAACTCTTAAGGATAAAAATAGGCCACGCAGATGCGGTGCATGACCCCATGTCACCCTTTCCTTCATGTCTCATAAATGCCGATAAACCTCTTTGCACAAAGAAAACCATGTATATTTAGAACTAGAGGGGGTATGACCATACAATTGTTAAAAAAGCATAGTTGATTAACGGTTGAGATGCATATGGGAGATTTAAAGATTGACAATCATACACATTTTTATGGATTTTATATTTTTTTTGCTTATCTCTTTTTTCTTTTCCTTTCTGAAGTTATCCAACAGTAATAAATATGCGTAGAATAAAGTCCAAACTACTCACTTCAAGTTTGGCCTGAGTCTGTATAACCTCACAAACTATAAAAAACACATCTATTTGACCCCCTCCTTTTCTAAAACCATATCACTTTACACCCTATGTCCCTAATAAAACTAGTTTTGCTTACTTGGGAATTGCTTAGCTTACCAGAATAGCCACATCGGTCATCTTCTTCCTCCCGGCATCATCTTGTCCTCTCATCCTGTCCCCTCACCACCCTTTCATCCTCTCCCTTGGTCTTGATGGTATAATTGCAGGGCATCAACGCCTCACCAGTGCACTGGCTGGCTCAATCGACCGAACGCAACCCTCTTTCTTTTGTTTTTGCAATGCCATGTCGTGTGTTGTTCATTACCTCCATGCCTCTGCACCGATCTAAGCTAGCCGAACCTATCCTCTTGTGCATGACTCATGTGTCAATTATGGCGATGTACAGTGTGTTTGGCGTCATCACCATATGAATTAGGGTCAACCGGGAGGAGACATCAAAGGTGTGGCATGGTTGTGCATAGATATTAGGCGATGTGGAGGGACGCAGCGGTGATGACAGAGAAGAGTCGCAGCCAAGACAGATATTGTGTTTCCACGTCAGTGCGCTCCGCATGGGAATCGTAATTAGCTAATGCAACCGCCCCTGCATGTTCAAAATAACCTTTGTTTTACAGGCAAAGGTGTAAATCTGCTCCTGGGAAATAAGAGGGTCAGATAAACAATTATATACATAGTTCTGGTTATCTAGACTTAGGATAAAGTTTCCTTTTTTGAGAAGTAACACAACATAGATGCACACCCTATTCCTATGAGCGCTTCTGAAAAACTAAGCCGGCTTGATCTTCAGACTCATAAAGTCACCATAGGTGTCTTGCTGTGGATGGGGACGTCGCCTCTCGCTGAAAGAATAATTAGTCGTAAATGCAATTTTTGTGTCAAATTTAGGACTTGAAGCTGGATGTGTTTGTTCCACCACAAAGAACCTAAGCATTTGAGCAGTTTGCAGACTCGGGGGTAAGTACTTTGGACTTTTTCTTACATGCATATAGCGAACCATAAATAGTGCACTTGTTCAATCTATAAATGCGTCCCGTGCTCGCCCTCTTTTGCCATGCATATGGATCTTACTATTGTGATTGCTGCTCTTTGCTATTGCTCGTACCAACCAATAAGACTACATGCCCGTCACTGAGCTCAAGTACTACCTTGCTTCTCTCCCATTCGTCCTATCTTCTCCCATTTCTGGACATAGAATCGCTGCTGCCAGCCATTCCATTTTAGCGAAACCTATAAGTGAGTTGACAAGTTATCTCTCTGTACTTTCATTCCATACACATCAAGCTAGGCTGGGGAGGGTTGTAACAGGAGCATCAGCATCTGCATGGAGCCCTCGCCCATGACGTCGCCGCCGCCGGCAGAGGTGGACTTGTCCCTGGCCTTGGGTCGCGGCGAGGAGGACGACCTGATGAGGACGCCGACGACGCGCGTCTGCGGGAAGGAGGTGCGTTTGTTCCCTTGCCTCTTCTGCAGCAAGACGTTCCTCAAGTCGCAGGCGCTGGGCGGGCACCAGAACGCGCACAAGAAGGAGCGCGCCGCCGGGTGGAACCCGAACCCCTACGTCTACGGCGGCGCCGACACCCCGGTAACCTCGCACAGCGGCGGCGGCGTCAAGCTGGAGCAGCCGGAGGTTTGCGCGCCGATCTTGAATGACAACGAGCGGTACGACCTGCTTAACTGGAGAACATTGTCGTCCCTTGCCTCTGCTCCACCGGGGAGCAGCTACGACAACACCGCCGCCTCGTGTGGCGGCGAGGAGCTGGACCTCGAGCTACGGCTCTAGATCAAGGACATCTTCCTTGGGAAGGAGCCAGCCGTGCATATGAATTGAATCAGTACAGGGTCATCATTCTATTGCTCTCCTTGGCTCCATATGTACTTTCACCGTATGTTGATGCTTGATATATATGGATCATTGTCATCTGCTTACGTGTTATATATGCCGAATAGTACCGCCGTGCAGTATTGTCCATCAGTGGTCTTGAGTCGAGTATACATGTTCTTCGTTCATGTCGATCATAGAACTTTCCAGTTTCCAAATATAATATGTACAATAAATGAATGAATAAGACTGATTGCACTACTTTAAGTACCAGCTGTTCAGCTATTTGTTTGGAGGTCATATTTTATGTTTATCATAATTTCTGTTCCCACAAAGGAAGACTTTGCAGGTCTTGATTGCAGCGGGCACCTTGATGTGGAAAGAAGCTCTTGGTTAGGTAGCTCACAAAAGACAGTTCGGATATTTAAAGTAGCTTGTTTATCTATTCATGAAACTAACATTTCTTCAAACATTTAGTTTATAATATTATGGAACTATAATTGAGAAGAGTTGATAAAATGTCTTCATACGCCAATATTTATACTATGGCAAAGTCAGAAATATTTTCACTACCAGGATCCCCTGTTTCCCCAAGTGACTGGGGCACTCGGGAAAGGTCCAAAAACACTCGGGAAAAGCTTTCCCGAGTGTCGCACTCGGGAAGGGGCACTCGGCATGGGTTTATACGGCGAAGATGACCTTTTCCGAGTATCTTTTGTCGGGCACTCGGGAAAGCTTTCCCGAGTGTCAAACCGACACTCGGAAAACAAAAAATTCACGGGCGATGGCCTAACGGCGAAAATCTTTCCTGAGTGTCAAAGGGGACTCTCGGGAAAGCTTTCCCGAGTGTAATTCAAAATTACACTCGGGAAAGCCCCCCCCCCCCCCCTTCCCCGAGTGTAATTTAAATTACACTCGGGAAAGCCCCCCACTTTCCCGAGTGTCTGTGCAATTACACTTGGGAAAGGCTCCCACCTTTCCCGAGTGTTTGTGCAATTACACTCGGGAAAGATGTTTTCCAGAACCATTTTTCTTTGTTTTTTCGACGAATCCAATTGACAAACTCAGACATTTAATATTTATGACAATATGCATCCATTTTGACAACCATATCCACATCCAAATCATCAAATAGTCCACAATTCAACAATTAAGATACATATAGTCCACAATATAGTCCACAAAGTGTTCACAACTCCACAAATAGTCCACAAACGCTCAGAAGTGCACAAATTGTCCACAAACGCTTACAAGTCCATAAATAGTTCACAACCACTCACAAGCGACACATATAGTTCACAAAACACAAATTATGGATCAAAGGATGGGGGTGCTGGTGGGAAAAGATTGCGAGCTGCCGATAGGTCCACGTCTTGCACCACAGCCCCATCATTTGACCCCGCTGACCTAGGCATCGGCTGCATAGAGGAAGACATAACATTTGTGATACAACATGTATAGCACAACTAAGTTTTCTGTCTCTAGGTTTTCTAAGTCTCTAGGTTTTCTAGGTCTGTAAGTTTGTCTATGTTTTCTAAGTCTCTAAGTTGTGTAAGGTTGCCAAAAGACTCACCGGAAAAGAAATGGGAGGACGAGAAGCCCATGTCGGATGTGGCGGCAGTTGGTGACCCATCATCGCGAACTGAGCTTGAAAGAAGGCATACATATCCTGCACTTCCGTCTGCATCTGCTGCCGCACCTCCTGCACTTTCGTCTGCACCTGCTGCGCCAAAGTCGCCTCGAGCTGCTCCCGCCTCATCCTCTCTTCCGCAAGCTGGGCCTGCAATATTGAATCAAATGTTAAACTCGAGTACGTTCAATATTGAATCAAATGGAAAAAATAAACGAACGAGGATAGTGACAGTAATAACCTGGAGGGCCTGTGTAGCGGTCGGTCATTCGCGTATGCTCGGGCCACCGCTAACGGTCCGTGCACGAATCTGGGAGAGTGTGGGTGTACTCGCCGTGTCGATGACGCTATCACCGAGATAGTACCGCCCATGCTTCTTGCTTCCTTCAGCCCTCATGACGACTTCTCCATCGAGGTCGTGTGACCTCGGATCATAGTCTTGCCCATAGACCTCCTTTGCCACCTCTGAGTACGAACTGAGGCGGCTATAGGCAGACGAATTGCTGTACGCCTCAGGCGGGTCCTCCGGGTTGTAGTAGATATCCCTCGTCGCTTGCCCTTGTGGGACAAAGCAAAAGCCTCGAAGGTGTTGATAGGCTCACCACCATGAGCCACCGACTGAGGAAAGAAACATGATTATAAATTATGCGTTATTGAGAGTTAGAGTGAAGAAATGATTTGACATATGTATTTTGTTGCATATTTGTTGAGGCTAAGACTGCCCTCATGGTGTGATGGACCTTGCATCAACAACCGACGCTGTCGGCAAGCCTCGTGCCTCGCCGCCCAGTCCTCGGCGCACCGCTTGTCCACCAAGACCTTCCAGCACTCGCTATGCGCTGCCATCCACCACGAAATCGCCTGCACGTCATCAAGCCACACATGGTAGTCATGACTCTTGACCCCACTGATTCGCATAGTTTCTAAGTTCACTCCCCTCCTCAGGTTCGATGCAAACCCATCAGGGAACATTAACGTTTTAAACCATTCAAGTTTTCATGCTCTACTCCTATCCGAGACAGAATTTCGGCAACACCTCCCCGCTGTTCTCCAAATACACGTCCTAACAAGGAGATTTTGTATCCAGAGAACAACAGGGACATGGTGCCAAAACTCTGTCTCGGATAGGAGTAGAGCACGAAAATTAACCCATTTCCACATCCTCGGGCTGTCCAAAAAACATGGACAATTCGAAACAGATACGGCTATACATATGCAAAGAACTGCATATTTTCAACAGTATCTCTTTCGAACGGGAGACGCCTAACTAGGTTTCACGTGACCTACAAACATGAATGAAAAAATGGGGTCTTTTATGTCTCACCTTGCTATCCTGCAAAGTGACGACTCGAGGACGATGTAACAGCCTCTCCCTGAAAAAAAGAGAGAACATAATAGAGTCAATTTCGTAAATTTTGACAGCACCTCCCCTACAAGGTGAGGTCCAAAATCTGCAACAAACAACGGCACGATGGCCGACCACTTCACAATTAAATTCACATGTTCTATTTTCAAAATCCTCGTTTCAACCTATTCCTCATTTGCAAATATTTCACATATCCTCGTTTCAACCTATTCCTAAACCTAATCTTTCACAATTACCAATCAAGCACTTGCAAGGATTTCTCAATTCACAAATCACATTAAGCTATTGTCCAAAAATAATGCATCTTCTAAACCATATACTACAATGCAACCTATTTCATAAAGGAAAAACAAAAAACAAAAAAAAAAGAAAAACAAAAAGAGGCTCGGTCAGGGGTCGGAGAGGGCCAGGAAGGAGGCTGGCGGCAGCGAGGGGCGGTGGCGGCAGCGTCGAGGGCCTTCGCCAGCATCGAGGGCCTCGCCGACGACGGGTCCGGGCTTGCTGGCGTCGGGGAGGGAGGCGGGGATGGAGGAGCCAAGCGGGGACGGGAGGGAGGCGCGGCGGCCGGGGGAGGGGGGGCGGTGTCGACGTTGAGGAGGGCGGCACGGGCCACCGGCGTCGGGGAGGAGGCGGGGCCGCCGGTGTCAGGGAGGGAGGCGGGGCTGCCGGCGCCGGGGACGAGGGCGGCGCGACGAGGCCGGGGAGGGCCAGGGCCGCGGCGGCACCCGATGCGGGGGCGACGCCGGGCATAGCGCGCGCGACGCATCGGGCGCGCGCGGGTCGAGGCCTGAGGGAGGGGCAAGAGGCGACGGTAGAGGGAGGACGGCGGGCGCGGCAAGGGAGGGAGGGCGGCGGGCGCGGCGGGGGATGGAGGGCGGTGGGCATGGCGGGGGAGGGAGGGCGGCGGGCACGGCGGGGGAAGGATGGCGGCGGAGGGAGGGCAGCGGGCGCGGAGGGGGAGGGAGGCCGTCGACGGGGGACAGAGGGCGCGGCGGGCGGCGGCGTCGCGGCGGCGTGTGCGTTTGAATCGAGTGAGTGCGGAGGATGACGCCCGGGCGCGGAAACGGCTAAGTCTCACCCCCACCCCTTTCCCGAGTGTCTAGATCCAAGACACTCGGGAAAGCACCCCCCTTTTCCCGAGTCAAGTCAACCAGGCACTCGGGAAAAGTAATATTCCCGAGTGTTTTCGTTGTGCACTCGGCTAATATATTTCATAAGCTCCTTAAAAAAATTAAAAAATAGCAAACGATTTCGAAAATCATCCAAAATTTAACATTACACTTTTTATATGATCTTGTGTCTATAAAAATTAGGTTTGGAGACAAATTAAAAATCAAGAAGCCATTTGTCTTCGAATCTTATTGACCTATTCCAAACTCTATGTCTTCGCTTCGGAGATTCTCCGTTTTGTAGACAACGTATGTGACAACTAGCGCAAAACATTCTCTACTTTTTTATCACAACATCTCCGTATGACATCGTGGCATCCGGACAAGTCTTGGAATTTTCCGACAATATTTGTATTTTATAGAATTTTAAAACAAATCGGTCACACGATCGAAATCATATTTCATCAACAAAATTCGCAAAATTTCTTTTCATCTCCTGGATACGGCGTCAAGTTCAACTCAGTAACATGAATATCATTTTTTCATTACCTCGATTCCATTATTCGAGTGACTTGCAGTTCAATTTTAACTTATCACCAAAAAATACAATTAAAGGAAATATATTACTAAATTTAGTAAACTAATCGTAAATTAACCAAATTTCAACATGAAGTACACTGAAGTGTATAAGTGACAGGAAAAAAATTTGGTTGCCAAAACGTGAAAAAAAAACTTTTCCCAAGTGCATGACGATGGCACTCGGGAAAGGTCCCTCCCGCCGTCAACACTAACGTCTGCTCGTCGACGCGGGGCCTGAGCTCTACCTTTCCCGAGTGTCGCCAAAAAATACACTCGGGAAAAGTCCATTTTCCCGAGTGTCATACTTTCCCGAGTGTATCCTCGGTGGACACTCGGGAAAAGTCCATTTTCCAGAGTGTCTTTTGTTTGACACCCGATATATTACACTAGGGAAAGGTTGGGACACTCGGGAAAAAACCGATTTCTGGTAGTGTTTATTGTACATATGGTAAACTTGTGTCGATACCACTCCCCGGACTGGATATCAGCCAGCTTGGCACGGCTTGGCTTGACTTGGTCCAACTTGTTTGCCTAACGAGCCGGATCGGCTTGCTTGTTAACTAAAGGAGCTAGCTGGACATAAAAATCGAGATGTTATGTCTTAATCTCTAGAGACTAAGATGTGAATCATCTTAGTGCTTCAAATAGAGATGAGAGTCTCGATTTTGCAGCCTTGAGGACCAAGATTGCTGAACGAACAAAACCTGCTAGTTGATGTAGCTCGGCTCATTTGGCTCACAAAGCTAGATCGAGCTAGCTCATGAACAAAATGTGCTGAAACTTCAGCTTGGCTCGTTAAGATTTGCAACCAAGCTGAGTTAGGAACGAGATAAGACAGTTTGTGAGCTTCCGGTTTTTCATGTAGCCCTAATTGCAAATATGCACACTTAAGGTGCTACACTTAAGAATTCAATTGCACATTTGAGGACAAACCATGCGAAGGAGTACTACCTCCATCTTTTTATAATGTTTGGGAAAATTATTTGCACTGAGTGAAATCAAAACATTTTACCCTAAACATCATATAAACGGAGTACTTATTAACACGAAAAGGCAATGTTAAAATAATTTTACTACAAGAGTATTACTACTATCTCCAACTGTACGAGGATGCAGCGGGCGGCACACTTCGCTGTGCGAACAGGTATTCCGTACGATTGAATGCGACAAAAATATAGGCTGTCGCTAAAAAGTTCAGCTACACGCGAAGGCAAGAGATTCGCTAGGATTGAGTGGTGTAGCAGTAGTACTTGCTTGTCCGTCCTCATGTCGAAAGCAGCCAGCCACTTCTGTTTATAGAGTGTATGAGTAATTACCACTAACTGAATCATGGGCGTTACTAATTCCCTCAGAAATGCTTGAGTTACAAAACTGTCACGCAATTCCCACGCATGAGTCTGACGAGGCTGGAAAAATCAATTGTGTCGTCCGTGAATTAGGAGAGCCCATCTTGAAACAATAGCGTGACTAATTTGCGTGGCTGTAGCAGTGCTCCTAATTCCCTTGCGTCTCACACTCTACAAATTAAATTGACATATTGAAACATTGTAGTACCTCTATTTTTGAATACATGATACTTAGGACAAGAAATGTAGTGTGATTTGAACTAGAACTAGTAGTCTTAAAACGTTATATACTTACCACGGCTGTAGTATCCTTTCCTGCTGCTGCGTTCACCATAGGCGGGCATGCAACATTGAGAGAAGCGCTGATAATTGGTGCCAATATGCTGCAAGGTCGGTCACAACACGACATGAAGGAGCAGGATAGCAAAGACGACGGAGGCGCGCGCATGGGATGCTGCTGCAGGCCCGTAGCAACAAGGTTTGTACGGCCACGTGAAGCCTGGCCGAAAGCTAGGGTAACGTACAGCAAGTCGTTAAGAGAGGACTGCTGTCTGCGGTTGCCATTTCTTGATTAAGTGAAATGATTAATTTAAGGGTCAGGGTGCGCTTACTACCTAGCTCTTTGAAGATTCTAAAGAGCAGAAGGGAAAGAACGCTCCCTCGCAAAAAAAAAGAAGAAGAATGCTGCATCGAATAATGCTCTAACAACTGGAGCAATGTTGTAGTAGAACCCAGGAAAGTTTGGAAGAAGCAAACATACGAGGTTGCATTGGGCCTCATGTTTGATTAGTTTCCTCAAACATAAGTCGTTTTAACAATCACTATATCTCTCGGTGTACTATTCATGTTAAAATAGCAAGAATAAAATCTATAGTCAGTGCAAAATATGTAGTGTGTGAACTGTGAAGGTGTGTATTGAATATGTAGTTTTGAGATAGTTTTGCAAAAGAACCTGTAGTTTTACGAAATTTAATATGTTTTATTTTGCGTAAACGAGTTTAAATACATTCAAGAATGAACAGTCAAAACTTGTAAGGCATTCACGACAGGACTAATCGGCTCTGGTTAATTCGTTCATGCTAATCGCTGCATCGTGGCATTATCAATAGGTGCCATTGAAGACATCACTTCAGGTGCCCACAGTGTGCTATCAATAGGTGTCGTCAGGTAACTAACATTGTAGCCATGTCCAAGTGCACATCCACTGACTTGTTTGTGCACTATGGCGCGGCAGCCGGCAGGGAGCTGATCTAGTCAGCGTCGTCGTCCTTGAGTTAATCATGTTAAATGGGCCCAATCAGAATTTGTATCCTTGATTGATGCACACAAGTTATCATCGCCCACATATCTATTTGGTTACATTTATTCGATTAAATTTTAAGTGTGCATCATGATTGTTTGGGATTTGCCCGTTTCCCCATCCACTTAGCCTTTGGGATGAGTTGGTCGTCACATGTATCTTTGCGTATAGAATACCACCAAGCGTGGATCCAAATGCCAAGTCTTTTGGTAATTTTGTGATTGGAGGCAGATGCGTCGAGCCAGCTACTGTGATCAGGGGCTCCATTTCACATTGCTCTGCCAGCAACAATCGAAAGCATGCCTCCTCTTTTTTATTGTTTCTATGTACCTTTCCGAGGAACTTGATGTGGAACTTATCCGCACACTCCATTCCTCTATCGGAAGACAATAGTATTGACTTTTCTCGATCAACAAATAGTCATCTTCATGTGACAACTCTAAGAGCAACCCCAACATATGCTCTAAAATGACCCCGTGCTCTAAAATCCGGTATTATATAGCACCGAACCTTTCCAACAGATGCTGTAAAACGAGATGGTGCTCTAAAATTTTTTGAGCATGCTGTAAAATTGGTGTTTGGTGCTGTATATTTGGAGCACCGCGACCCGTGCTGTATCCTGGTGCTGTAAACCAACGACCGTGGTGGGAGCCAACCGCCGGCCTTCACGCCGCCTTCCGCCACCCGCCCCACGCCGGCCCGCCATCCCCGTCGCCAGAGACGACGACCCCAACAGCGCTGCACGTGTTCGCGACCCTCCCCTACCTCTGCAACTCCTTCCCCGAGCCCGGCGTGCCCCCATCGCCGCAGGCCGCGCCCGCCTCCGCGCGCCGCCCTTCACCTTCGCGCGCTGCCCTTCCGCCACTTCCCCACGGCGGCCAGGTGAGCTCGCCACCGCCTGTGCGCCGAAGACGACGACCAAGGCCATTCAACGCATGCCTGACTTGCTCGCTTCCCGCCGCGATTCGGCGCCGTCCTCATCGCCCCGCCGCGATTCGATGCCTCCCTCGTCGCCCTGGCAGTCGGCGAGGTCTTCCATGTCCAGGTTTGAGCTCCTCCTCGTGGGCGCACGTCCCCGAGCCTCCCCTCCCCAAGCTTGGCGCGCGCCCAATGTCCCGCTGCCGCGTCGTCGACATCTCGTTGCGGCACCTTTGCCGCTGTGGCCATTCCTCGAGTGGCGCGGATGGCCAGGACGAGGCTCACCACAGTGCACCATCATCTTCCTGTGCCCGTGCCGTGGCATCCTCGTGCGTCCGCGCCCGCTTCGTCGTAGTCGTCGCGCGCCTCCCATGTTCGCAACCATGCACAGCCGCGGCCGAACATGCCTGCCAGCTTGACGTCGCACCAGGGCTCCGCCGCCAAGATTGGCTGCCCGTCGTGGCCACGGGCGCCATTGCCCTCGGCGCGCATCAAGGCACGACGCGACAGCCCGACGTGTCCCTCCTGGCCATGGCCATCATGCTCTCTCCACACAGGGCAGGCGCTCCCTCCCATGGCTAGAACTCCTCCACGATGGATGAGCTCGAGTTGCTCGACGAAATGCCTCAAAGCACTGTGGGTCCTTAGGGCAATTATACAGCACCAGTTATACAGCATCTGCTGGAACACATGACACTGAATCTTTAAAACTGGGTGAAAGTGGTGCTTTATAATTGGTTTTACAGCACCACTTTTACAGCATCTGTTCGGCTTGCTCTAACAGCTTCAAAATGGAAGGTACATGAAGGGCATATTCAGGACCATGGTCTGTGGTCTGTCTTTGTTGGTGGCAGCTGAATACTACTGTGAGTGTGAGGAAACAAAAGAACGAAGCTAAGTTACCATGTGGACTTTGCATGTTTGGCCTCTATCATCTGGGCTTGACAGAGCAGGACGAGAGGAGATTGCGCGTGCCGGGCAATGTAGGGTGTGTTTGGTTGCTCGCATGAACTCAATTGGTACCGGTGTATCCGTATAAACTCACATTAGAGACTGTTCGGTTATCTGCATGAGTGGATGCAAAAGTACGTCTTCATCTTGGCTCGGTGGATACACCCCAAATTGGCCGCCTTTGCATTTGCTTCGGGTCTACTTGTCAGTCTCACATGCAGAGTAACTTACATCCGCTCATGCAATCAATCAAAAATCTTTACAAGATTCACCGCATCCGCTCATGCAATCAACAAAACACTCTTATTTTTACGGTCACTACATCCACTCAACATGCTTCCCCTCATCTAGGATATACGATGCAGCTTTACAAAAACACATGTGAGCAACCGAACACACCAATAAGTGTCCTTGCCAAGGAGGATGGGAGGCGAGAAACGCTTCGAGATACAAACATGATTCGCGTGTATTCCTTAGGATTCGCCTGTAGTCCAAATGACAATGATTTGCTTCTGACGATCTCATCACTGATGTTGGCTTCGAACGAGTCTTAGGACACCAGGCTAATACTAAGAAGAGTGTCCTGTTCCTTCCGCCGCTAGTAAAAACGTATTTTTTTCCTCTTATCCTCTTTAAATTTCTCAAATAAAAAAATATCATCTTTCAATTACAAGAGTTAATTAATTCAGAGAGCCCATGAATTAGAAGGCTCCATGGACAAGAAAACGGCCTCTAAAAATCAATTTCCAGATACGTATGTTTACGTGGACCGCCTAGAAAGTAAGGTAAAATATATTCTATTTTTTTTCACTTTATCTAGTCTTTAAGATAAAACACACCTAAAAAGGTTAGAGTAAACCAACAGACTCTCTAAACCATCAAGGGGTCGTGAGAAGAAGGAATAGAGAGTGAAGGCCTCTAACTAAATATTGCTAGCTAGAAAAATGGAATGAAGAGTTATCTATTGTAGAAAGGGATTTGAAGAGACTGTTGCAGAGTCATTTTCAACAGTACTAGCCATATTTAGAGAAAAAAACATGTTTTACCTAGTGTGTTAAAGTTGCTCTAAGTACGGTCTATGGAAATCTTTATTTCTTTTTTTTTGAATCGAATTCTTATTTCTTGATATAGTTGCTTACCTGGACCACCTCAAGAAATCATCTATTTTTAGAGACGGACTTAACATCAACATGTTTGTATTTTTCTAACGCATCATGCATGCATGGTCTTAGAAAATTACAAAAGCACATCTACATGTCAGGTGGGTTTCCATATACCCACATACAAGAATTTTTGTGTCAATCTCTTCCTGCAAGTGTTAATTTATTTTCATAGTCTCGTGATACTTTTAACCGGATGACATGGCTTTTTTCTGGCCTAAGATTACTTCTGAGGCTTCACTATAGCGTACTTATCATCTAATCATATGATACATAATAAAAAATTATCATGCTATCATAAATGATGTTTAAATTTAACCGTGACACTATGAACAAACTACAAAAAAACTAAACCTATAGGTTTAGATATCTATGTTATTTACACAACATCAAAAGGTTGAAAAGTATGATAAACCACCCGGAGCCGCTTTGGAAAACATACAAAAGGTACGTCATCCGATAAAAGCTATTAGGAGGAATATGAAAACTCATGGACACTTAAGGGGGAAGATTGACACAAAAATTCTTGTAGATAGGTATATTAAAACTCTTTAAGTTGCAAGTGAGTTTTTGTAATTTTTGCTAGAAATAATGCCAACTTATGCAGCGATCAAATGAATGTCCGTTCAGCGATAATCACAGATAACGCATTGATAATTGATAAAACACGGCTCGTGCGCGCACGTACGGGCACAACATACTAAGCCATCAATTATCGTCGATGAATTGTGTTGGGGATTGGCAGGAAGATAGCCAAACCCAGAGAAGCCCCAACGGGCGAAGCCCGAAGGGGTCCTTGGATAATTAACTGACAGGCTTCGTATTGTGGTTTGGTGAGTTTGTCGTCCCTGCAGGAATCAAGCCGGCCACCCGGAGCGAAGCTCATCGCGTTGAAGGAACGCGCGGTCCAAAAGGAGGCTCCGGGTTCAGGAGGCGAAGCCACGGCCAAGCCCGCTGCGAAGGAAGGCTTCGGGATCGTCGAGGGCGCGGCGAGCGTCGTCACCCGAAGCCTGCGTTGGTGGGCCATCATCAGCGAAGCATGACGTCATCATCACATTAGGGTTTGAAGGCCACCGAGGGGGGCAAAGGTGTAAAGACCATAATGCCCTTCGGACAATAATGTACAGAATATTCCAGGATCGATAAGCCCAGATCAGGGGTAGTTTAGACCATCTCGTGTAACCCTGATTTGGGTATAAATACCCCCTCACCTCCCCTGTGCAGGGGGATGGTTTTTTGTAAGCTCGCAAGAGCAGACATGCTGTTGGAATGAAACACTTCGTGCCATACTTGTTACGCGAAGCGTCTCGACGCTAACCCGGTGTTTGGGGAGTTTGCCGAGGTAAAAACCCAACATTTGGCGCCCACCGTGGTTTTAGCACGAAGAGAAAGCTCGCATGGCACCCAAGAGAGCAAAGACGGAGCCCGGGGCTTCAGGAGTGGACCCAGTGCCACCGGGTCCTTCCACAAGATCCCAGGCGTCGAGAGCTCCGCAAGGGGATCCCGAAGCGCCAGCACCACCGCTTGGGGACCCCGCTTTGCGGATCACAGGTTCTCAAACAGCAAATGAGAACCCGGAGCGAGCAATCGTATCCACAGGGCAAGACAACACCGCCCAAGGAAACAATGTGAATCGACAGGCGGAACCAACAGAAGAAGACCTCCTGAACCCGCACGACACAGAAACCGATTCAGACGAAGACCAAGTTCAAGCCGACAGAACTAGAAGAGTAGCATTTGATATCCCGGAGACCAGTGATACTCAAGCACAAAGAGCGCAAAACACAACAGAAGAAGAAGAGCTTCGCGACCTGCTAAGGCTCGAAAGAAAACTGAAAAGACTTAGAGAAATCAGAAGTGCACGCAACGAAGAGGCGAACAGGAACTCAACAACGAGGATCCAGTCCAGAATTGAAGAAACCAAAGCAGCCATACTACAGCTAGAAAACGAGTTGAATCAGGAAGAACAACAACAACTGCAAAACCAGCACCTTGACCCTCCAACCGGGTCAACAAGCCAAAGGACCACTGGAATCATCAGCAAGTTTGACCAAAACTCTCCATTATCCGAAGGCATACAACTCACGCCCTGGCCATCAACATACAAGCCAATTCCGCTGCCAAGATACAACGGTCGCTCCGACCCAAGACAATTCCTCATGAGCTACGAAGCAGCAATCTCATCGGCCGGGGGAAATGATGTGGTGCTAGCCAAGAAATTCGTAACCGCAGTCGAAGGACCAGCACTGGACTGGTATTCAACACTTCGTCCAGGAACGGTCTATTATTGGGAAAATCTAAGGGATAAACAGGTGCAAAACTTCCAAGGCTTCCTCAGAAAAACGGTAACAGCACTAGACCTAAGAACCTGCGTTCAAGATGAAAAGGAGCCATTGCAAGACTATTTCCGAAGATTTGTGGAAATGAGATCTCAAGCTCCAGATGTCGAAGACAGCTTAGCGATAGAAGCAGCGATATTGGGGCTTCGAGCAGGCTCATGCGCGACGCACCTATCAATGAATTACCCAACTACAATCGAAGAGTTATACGCAGAATTGGCAAAATATAGCAGAGCGGACAACGATTACAGAAGAAGGATAGCAGCCCAAAATAGCCAAAAACAGGCAAGCAGAAATACGAGCAAGAACCAGCAAGAGCGGAACAACTCAAGAAGACGAAGGAGAGAAGACAATCAGCCCCAATACATAAATCAAATAGACAGTACCCAACGACCCGAAGGCACATGAAAGCAACCAGCAAAGGGGTGGAAAAAATGGAAGAGGAAGAGGCCGAGGCAAAGGAAGGAACCAAGAGCCTCGCAAACCATACTGCATTTTTCACGGACCCGATCAAGGGCATACCTCTAAAGAATGCCTGGAGACGAAGGGGGTCCTAGAAAGAATGAAATCAAAGGATCAACCTCAAGCAGCAACGAAACCCGCAAACAACACATCTGTCGGGGTTCAGTGGCAAGCACAACCACAGTACTCACCAATACCAATATCATCACCACGTCCGCAACACTTCATGTCACAACCAGCGACACCAATGTACCAGCACATAATGTCTCAACCCTCTGTTTTCCAGCCAGCGCAATACATTCCAGCGCCACAGGTCAACCACATTCCGAAGATGCTACAAATGCCTCAACACGTTCGCTCCGCGCAAGAAGAGTTACCACCACCACCACCCATAGCGCCGAAGCCCGAAGCTTCGCATCAAACGACAAGAAATCAACCAGACCCATTGCCCTCATACGGGACAATCATGCCGATTACCGGAGGATCCTCTATCGACTTCGAAAATAAGAAGCAAAGAAGAGACTATTTCAGAGCAGTCAATACAATTTTCAATGCAGCACCAGTTAAAAGAACGAAGTGGTCACATATCCCAATCATCTTCACCGAAGAAGACCTTGTCCGCTGTGACTTAAAATTGCACCCACATTGTGACGCAATGGTAATCCAAGCCAACATCTACGGATGGTCAGTCACCAAAATACTGGTGGACAACAGGGGCTTCGTCGGGCATACTCTTCGCGAGCACCTTTGACCGGTTGAAGTTAGACAGGAAGCTCTTGGAACCAACAGATACCCCATTGTATGGCTTCGGCGGAAAAAGAATCACACCTCTGGGGAAAATAACACTCCCTGTATCGTTCAGAGACATATCTAACCCAAGAACAGAGCATATCACATTTGACGTGGTGGAAATGAATTACCCATACAATACTATCTTCGGAAGAGGGGTCATCAACACCTTCGATATCACAATCAGAAACTCCTTCCTCATCATGAAAATGCCGGCTCCAAATGGGGTGATCACGGTCTTCGGAGATCAACAAGAAGCAAGAAACATCCAAAAAGGCATTACCCCAGGACAAAAGAATGTCTACGTCTTAACTGAAAAACCCGAAGACAAAGAAAGGTACAGATATCTGATCTCAGAAAAAGAACTAGACAAGGATGACAGAAACGTCAAAGAGAAAGAATCAACAAAGAAGGTACTGTTAGACGAACAAGTACTAGACCAAAGTGTGTTTATCAGCAGGCATCTCCTGAAGGAAGAGGAAGAAGCCTTGATCGAACTGCTTCGCAAAAACAAAGATGTCTTCGCGTGGTTTTCCAAAGATCTCCAAGGAGTAAGTAGAAGCTTGATAGAGCATAAGCTGGACATAGATGAAAAAACAAAACCCAAGAAGCAAAAGCTAAGGAAAATGTCTGACGATAGGGTGGAAGCAGTACGAGCCGAAGTCCAGCGTCTGTTAGACTTAAACGTTATCAGAGAAGTGAAATACCCTACTTGGCTAGCCAACACAGTACCGGTCAAAAAGAAGAATGGAAAGTGGAGAATGTGCGTAGACTTCACAGATTTGAACAAAGCATGTACAAAAGATGACTTCCCTTTACCAAGAATAGACAAAATAGTGGATGCAGCCGCAAATGCGGAGCTGTTGTCCTTATTGGATTGTTTCTCCGGATATCATCAAGTTTTCATGAGAAAAGAAGATGAAGAAAAAACAAGCTTTATTACACCCTTCAGGACCTTTTGCTTCGTCAGAATGCCCGAAAGATTGAAGAATGCAGGGCCTACTTTCTGCAGAATGACAAAGGTTGTACTCAAAGAATTGGTGGGTAAAATAGCACTGGTTTACGTGGATGATATCGTGGTCAAGAGCGACAAACGCGGAGATCACAGGAATGACTTGGCGCAAGTTTTCGCCAAATTCAAGCATGCAAATTTGAAACTCAACCTGGAGAAATGTGTTTTCGGAGTCTCGAAGGGACAGGTACTCGGCTGCATAGTGTCAATAAAGGGCATCGAAGTAAATACAGACAAGATAAAGGCAATTCTAGAAATGAGGGAACCCACCTCAGTCAAGGAAGTGCAGAAGTTAAACGGAAGAATAGCGGCTTTAAACGGATTCATCTCCAAATCAGCTGAGCGAAGCCTACCATTGTTCCAAATCCTAAAAGGCACTGGAAAATTCGAATGGGGACCAAGCCAGAAGAAAGCCTTCGCGGAGCTCAAAGATTACCTCAAAAGCATGACAGCTTTCGCGAGTCCGAAAGCAAACGAGACTCTATATTTATACATAGCTGCTTCGCACAGGGCAGTCAATGCGGCATTAGTACCAGTATAAATAAAGAAATTTCAAGTACCAGTATACTACGTATCTGAGGCATTATCAGGATCCAAGCTATTCTATTCAGAATTGGAGAAGATAGCCTATGCAGTAGTGATGGCTTCGAGAAAGCTTAGGCATTACTTCGAAGCACATACCATAAAGGTGGTCACGAACCAGCCATTGGCAGATATCTTCGGGAACAGAGAAGCTTCAGGCAGAATATCAAAATGGGCAGCTGAGTTGTCAGAACACGTAGTTGACTTCGAAAGCAGAAGTGCAATCAACGTTCAAGTTTTAGCTGACTTTGTCGCAGACTGGACGGAGCCGAGCTCCTACACCGAAGGTCCAGTGTTCGAAAAACCGTGGGAAATTACCTGCGATGACGCATGGTGCCATCTCGGGGCAGGGGCTGTGGCCATACTATCATCTCCATCAGGAATAAAACTAAGATATGCTGTCAGACTCGACTTTAACAAAGAAGAAGATAGATGCACAAATAACATTGCAGAATACGAAGCCCTGCTCCTTGCGCTAAGAAAGCTACGAGCTCTGGGAGTTCTAAACTTCGTCATCAAAACTGACTCGAAGATAATCCAAGGGCATGTGGACAAAACATACACAGCTAGGGAACCTGAGTTAATCAAGTACCTCGAGCAAGTCCGAAGCACAGAGAAACACTTTAGGGGCTTTTCCTGTGTCCACTTCGAGAGAAGCGACAACAGTGAAGCAGACGCATTGGCGAAGGCCGCAGCGAAGAAAGAACCTTTACCGCCTGACGTCTTCTTCGAAACCCTCACCGCTCCGTCAATCAAGACAGCAGAAAAGGAAATCAAATACATAAATGCCATACACGGCGAAGACTGGCGAGCACACATCATGGCATATCTTCGGGGCTATTACGAGCCAATCGATGAGTGCGAAGAGAAAAGAATGAAAGCAAGAGCAAGGAATTAAACAATCATCGACAACCAGCTGTACAGAAGTGGGATATCAAAACCACTGCTGAAGTGCATAACCCAACAAGAAGGCATAGAGCTTCTCCGAGAAATACATGAAGGAATCTAGGGATCTCACTCGGGAGCTAGATCACTTGCGAAAAAGCAATTCGCCAACGATTCTTTTGGCCAACAGCAAAGAACGACGCACAAGAACTGATCAAGAAATGCGAAGCCTGTCAAAAGTTTGCAAACAAGCAATCACGCATTGCGCAGCTATCTCAGCTGATCAAACCAACATGGCCATTGCAAAGGTGGGGAATTGACATAGTAGGACCTCTACCAGCCGCACAAGGCAACTACACCTTCGCAGTAGTAGCCCTTGAATACTTCACCAAGTGGATCGAAGCCAAACCCTTAGTAAATATCACTGCGCTAGCAATACGGAAGTTCTTCTGGCAAAACATTGTGTGCCGCTTTGGAGCCCCGCAAGAAATAACAGTGGACAACGGAAAGCAATTTGAGAGCTACGAATTCGTGGAATACTGCAAGAGCATCGGAACAAAAGTTCACTTTGCATCGGTTTATCACCCAGAGTCCAACGGAGCAGTAGAAAACGCCAACATGCAGATCTTCAAGGGCGTCAAGAAATGCCTTCTAGACCAAAAGAAAGGAAAATGGGCAGACGAAATGCCCAAAATCATCTAGTCACCCAACACTTCGGAATCAAGAGCAACCAAATTCACCCCTTTCAAATTGCTCTTCGGAGAAGAAGCAATGACTCCGGAAGAAATAAAGTTCAAAGGCCCAAGGGTCAAAGCAATCGCAGATAATGCGGAAGAACACATTATGTCCAAGGACATGATAGAAATGGAAAGAATGAAAGCAGTCCAAAATCTAGAAAAATATCAGCAAGAAACAAGAAGGTGGAGAGACCTCAAGGTCAAGCAGAGAAACTTCGTCCCAGGAGACCTAGTGTTACTCCGAAGCCCAAGAACAGAGAAGCAGGGAAAATTAGAACCAAAGTGGTAGGGCCCTTATATAGTAACAAGCACCAACATTCCCGGAGCATATCACCTTCGGGACGAAGAAGGCAACGATCTACTGCACCCGTGGAATGTAGATAATCTGAAGAAGTACTACGCTTGAAATGTAAGGGGCTTCACAGAAATATAAGAGGAGCCTCAGCTTTCCTTTTAGTTTTTTGTTTTTCCTAGGGCTCATACTCTTTTCCTCACAGGGGAACCCCACTTCGGGGGTGAGGTTTTTAACGAGGTGAGACCCATTGTAACACTTGCGAAGTCAATGCAATCCTTTCCCCAGAAGAATGAATGTCATCAATCTCGATGCAAACTCCATCGAGAGTTTGCCACATCTCGCGAAGCTAAAAGGTTCAAAAGTAAACCTGCGCTCCTCGCACAAGTGCGTGTCGCTGCGGCTTATCTGATAAAAGATACCATAGCAAACCCCCAAGAGGGCAAAAAAGACGCTAAAACCAAGCGCAGCTAAGTTTCTCAAGAGTAAAAACTAGCGAAAAACGAAACCCTAAGGGGAACAACTGCATCATGGACAAACAGTTGAGCAATCAAAGGAGCGAAGAATCCTAGCATAAAGAAACAAAAGAACAGGGAGAACACTAATCACCACCCGAAAGATAACGACAGCAACAGCAAGGGTCAAGTAACCCTTCGCTGACAGGAAGAGCCACGGGCTATGACTATAAAACGGAGCCGGGGCAACCCAATAGCCTAGAACCAAGTTAGCTAGCAAAAAAAATAGCGAATAGCAGCTCAGCCAAAAAGCAGGCAGAGAGGTACAGGCAAGCAATGCAAAACCTTAGAGTAGTAGCAGGACAAGAAGGCTCCTCTCTGCAGCCACCAAATCCACCACACCAATGGAATCCCGATCAACCACCAATACAACAACAGACAACCCTGAGCCAAAACCAAAATGTCGCAATGGTACCACTTCCGGAGCAACCCGAGCCATTAGAAGTAGTACCACCAGACAACCCGGCATTACCAGAGTTCATCGACATATCTTCAGGAGAGGAAGGCCCGGAGCAAACCAGGAGAAGGTACTTACCAAACAATAACGAGCCATGGACTACCAAGAGTGCAGGAATAGCGAGCAGAACAAGAAGCCATGACCGTACAAGGTAGGACTCAACATTTCCTATCCATGTAAAAACTTTATCAATCGAATAAAAGTGTGTTTTCCGGAGCAAAAGGCTTCGCGACAACCTCGCCCTCGTTTGCCGGGGGGGGGGGGGGGGGGGGGACGCTTTTTCCGAAGTAAAAGGCTTCGCGATAACCTCGCCCTCGTTTGCCAGGGGGGGATGCTTTTTCCGAAGTAAAAGGCTTCGCGACAACTTCGCCCTCGTTTGCCGGGGGGGGGGGGGGGGGACGCTTTTTCTGAAGTAAATGTCTTCGCGACAACCTCGCCCTCGTTTGCCAGGGGGGGGGACGCTTTTTCCGAAGTAAAAGGCTTCGCGACAACCTCGCCCTCGTTTCCCGGGGGGGGGGGGGGGACGCTTTTTCCGAAGCAAAAGGCTTCGCGACAACCTCGCCCTCGTTTGCTAGGGGGGGCGCTTTTTCTGAAGTAAAAGGCTTCGCGACAACCTCGCCCTCGTTTGCCAGGGGGGCGCTTTTTCCGAAGTAAAAGGCTTCGCGACAACCTCGCCCTCGTTTGCCAGGGGGGACGTTTTTTCCGAAGTAAAAGGCTTCGCGACAACCTCGCCCTCGTTTGCCAGGGGGGACGCTTTTTCCGAAGCAAAAGGCTTCGCGACAACCTCGCCCTCGTTTGCCAGGGGGGACGCTTTTTCCGAAGCAAAAAGGTTTTAACGTAAAACTCGCCCTCGCTCGCAAAACAAAGGTAAGGCAGCACTTGAGCTGTACATCGCCAAAAAAAATTTCGTAAATTTAACTAAGGACGAAAGTCTAAACTTGAAGTATAATCGAGTTCATTACATACGCAAATCATAGCAAGTCACATTTCGATGAATAAACCGGGAAGGCCGTCACCGGAATTAACATCGTAAACCCAAGGAAAATCATACAGCTCCTCCGCCTCCATGGGTTCTTCCTTCGGAACAATCAACGGAGTTTCTCGAGCGCGATGCGGAGCAGAATGAAACAATGCAGAAATTTCCGAGCGTGCACGAAAATATTCGTTAAAAATAAAGCTCTAGAAACGACCAAGCGCCTTGTCACCGAGCGAATCAGTAACCCGAGAATAACAAGAGCGCGTCGCACGGATACTACCGTTCTGATAGCACAAAGGTTCGGGACCAGGCTCCTCTGTGGAGACCTGCAGCAGTACATCGCAAAATATTACAAAACAGTCAAGTTTTCGCCCGAAGGGCCGAATGATCATCTAAAGAGCCCTAAACCTCCAGGGCAGCAGGGGCCTTTGGATCCGAAGATTGCGGAGTGCTCGACTTCGAAGGAGTTGCTTTGGAGGCACCGACATCGGCGCCAGCCTTCGCCTTCTTGGCCTTCACCTCCTCGTCAGTCGACGAAGGGTTGCCAGAGGACGAGCCTTTCCTTTTCTTCTCTCGAACCTAAAACAAAAAAGCAAAAGCAAGAAATCAGAGGTGTAAGGAATATTAAAAGAGCAATAAAAGTAAGTGAAGCAGCGCCGAGAGGTCCAACCTCCTTAGCCCGAAGTAAAGCACTCTCGCGGGCAGCAGCAGCTCCTAACTTCATCCAATAGTTCCTCCAAAAACGCTTCGCGATGATATCGACCTCAGCATCCTTGGTGTGTGCGTCGGCGGCGGCGAAGTCGGCAGGAGTAAAGCTTGAAGTCCTGATGTCGCGGTAGCTAGTTGGCTGCTTCTTCTTCATCAAGTCCAGCATAGCGAAGAGGTAGGTCCTCGCACCGTGATCACACATCATGTTCACCAGTCCGGGAAGGAGCTTGAACTCCTTCTCGAGCCAAGAGAACAGTGTGTCCAAGGTGACCTCTTCGCCCACAGGAAGGTCCTGGGCCGAGCGGCCATAGCGAGCCAGCAAGTCGGAAAATGACTTGTGAAGAATCACAGCCCCGGCTTTGACTTTATCGGAATGCTCTTGCAAAGCCCCAGAGAGAGCAGCCCATGTCTTCCTCGGCCTTAGAAATAGCCTCGGCATGTTTTTTCTCTTCCTCCGTCTTGTAAGCCGCGAGATCGTCTGCGCTTTTCTTGGCTTCGGACTTCAGACGGAGGATTTCATTCTCAAAGCTCGCCTTCGTAGCCTCCCACTGAGATTTCTCTTTGCGAAGAGCAATGAGTTCAGCCGAGGCACCCTCGGCTCCTTCTCCGGAGCTTATCTTGGTACGGAGAACCCTAGAGGTCTCCGAAATCTGAAACGAATGAAGTAAAAAGAACTTAATCACGCAATCAAAAGAAAAGAAAGATAATAAAAAAGAAAGACTAAAGGCGAAGCAGAAGTGTACCACACGACCCTGCCGCTCCAACAACTCAGCAAGATCCGGAGCTGAGTTAGACTCCAGGTTAATCCGAAGCTCTGTATACAAAAAAAGAGTGAGAAATAGCATTGGCATAATAATAAATCAACAAGAAAAGGCTACGTCGTCACGACCTTCGAGATCGTACTCCCTCAAACCACTCATCATAGCAGTAGCAACAGAAGAAATCTCATCATAGTTAACAGCGCCAGAAGAACTCTCCGCGCTAGAGCTCGACTCGCTGGAGGCTTCGGAATCCGAAGTCTCCGCGGTACGTCCAGAACTCGACTGAGTATCATTCACCATTTGATGCATAGTGCGAGCTAAGCTAGCGTCATCAACGGTCATCACATCAACTTGATCGTTAGATCCATCCAAGAACTCTTCGGAGTTAGACAGATCAATTACAGCGTCCTCAACAACACCCTTCGGCTCCGGAGCCTCATGCAGAACCTCCGAGTCAGAAACCTCGAACGCTGGAGGCATCTCGTCAACAAGATCAGCATTCCCTCCGGCAACAGACTCCTCTTTAGCATGGGGCCCAGAAGCAGGCTCCGTCCCAGTGGAATCTGGATCAACAGCACCGCGGACGCCTCTGCACACAGTTCGCTTGCGCTTCAAACGCTATGCCTTGACAGTGTTCAGGCCAGCAGCCACACTTGCCTTCATCTTACGCGTAGCAGTACGTGATCCAGAGCGACCGCTAACAGTAACCGATGACTAGCCTCGGCGACGGCTTCGGCTTTCTTCTCCCACCCCTTCATCTGAATATAGCTGGTGGTGGATATTTCAGGCTCTTCACCCTTTTTCAACCTTCTCCGGCCCATGGGCACTTCATGATCGGGGTAAGTGATCTTCAAGCTGTCGAAGATCCGATTCACGCGACACTTCGGCTGCAGCCTGTCCTCAACATCCTAGGCCTCCACAGCAGTGAACGAATTGCACAATAGGTTGGCCACGTCCTCCACCATCTCAACAAACTGTTTGGGTACGCAACCCTTCGGGTTTCTTTAGCCCATCGAAGCGAGGGCAAAGATACCAAAACTTCCTGCCTCCAACCCTGCGTTCATCGAAGCCATCAGCCTTCCAACCTCTACCCACCGGCCATATACCGGCAGCGATGAACTCCTCGAAGGTAGTGCGGATGCTGATCACCTTGCAAGATGATCTAAACGCCTTGCAGCAAAGCTGAAACGTTGAGGTAGACTCAAAGCTGAAACAATTTGACTGGCAAGCGGAAAACACTCTGTGCCGTCCTCATTCTCGGCCGAAGGCACCTCAGCATAAAACCAGTAATCCATCCACTCACCCCATCTGTTCTTCTGTGCGGGGATAAGGGCAACCTTCTTCACTCTCGACCAATGTTTTCCTAAACTGTTTTAGACGCCCGTGTAGACGCGTATAAACGCTAAACGGTAGGCTGCCGTGGAGTTTAGGGGCTAATCGGTCAGTTAAACGGTGGACCCGTTTAATCGGTCAAAGACGGTGAAAAACGGGAAACACGGGCAAAACGGAACGGCATTGAAACGCTTCTGGACGCCGATTCGTCCGTTTCACGCGGCGTTTGCGTGATGGCCGGGCTCAATCGAGAAGGCGGAGTCATCGGAGAGAAGAGGAAGAAGCGGGATTGGCCTGTCCGTCCGCGCGTGGGGCTGACCGTCCAGCAGCGCCACCGCCGTCCATGCGCTGGGCCGACCGTGGAGTAGCGCCGCCTCCAGCCATGCGCGGGCCCGCAGTCGAGCAGCGCTGCTGACTTCCGTGCGTCGGGCCAGCCGTCGAGCTCCTGCATCCCAGCCGGATCTGGCGATTGTGGCTGAAGGGAGGAGCATTCGAAGGTCGGAAGGAGAGCACGGGAGGAGGCGAGGAGCAGGGCAGGAGGAGAGGACGAGAGAGGCGGAGAAAACATCGAAAAAATGAGTGGCTGTGGCTGCTGGTTGACTTCTTCCGGTACTCCTCCGATAGATAAGGTATATGGGGGCAAGTGGCCGTGGGCTACAGGCCAGCTGATGGGCCGGGCTTGCAAAAGCACGTTTCCCTCTCCTATTTTCTCTTTACCTTTTTTATTTTTCTTTCCTTTTTAGTGCTACAGTAATAAAACGTTTAATCCGTTTAAACACGTATAAACGCCGTATAAATGAGTTAAACGCTAAACGCCTGGTCACCGAACGTGTAGCGTTTAGCATGTACAAAAACGTGGCTCTCGACCTACGGCCGAAGTACCTCGGCTGAAACGTGCAGAGGCCATACTGAGAATGAAAAACGTCATTGTCAAAAGGAACCTTCTTGTTCTGTAGGTGGCAGCTGTAGAAGCGGATGAAAGCGTCTGAGCTGAGCTTCGCATTCTGGGAGCGAACAGCCCAAATGAATTTCGATAGCTGAACGAAGGCGTTTGAAGTCAAATGATGGATCTGAATGCTATAGCGCTCCAAGACACGCTTCAGAAAGCCCCAAGCAGGCAGGCGAAGTCCTGCCTCATAGTAATCACGAAAAACGACAGCTTCGTTGGCCCCGGCTGTGGAACAACCTCATCACCGGGCGGTCGGGCCTTGCCAGTCTCAAAGTAGCCCCTCTCCACATACTTAGCGATCTCAGCGGTGTTCACGAGCGAAGGCTTCAACCGGTAGGTTTTCTCATAAACTACAGGCATACGGAGCCGAGGGTCAACAACCTGTGGGGGCCTTCCTCGGCTAGAGTCAACTCCCCCCTCCAGCGGCAGAAGAGCTTGCTTCACCACGAGACGAGCTACGCTTACGCAAAAAATCACCGCGAAGCGCACTCTCTATATACTAATCATAATCATCAGCCTTACCTGGAGCCGAAGCCGAAGGCGCGGCAGTATCCTTCGACGGGGGATCAACGGGGTTAACCACCGGCGCGGCCGGAGCGCGGCTCCCCTCCTCAGCGAAGGCCTCAGCATCTGCCGCCTTAGCCTTCGAACTTTCACCGTTGTCTTGACCGTCGGAGTTCTTTTTCGTCGAAGAGTCCAGCAGCTGCTCGGACCCCTCACTCCCAAGGAACATTACCCCTTCGTCCTGGCTAACAAGCTGCTCTTCGCCAGACATCGCGGGTTCCTCTTCGATCGGCATGGTAGTGAACTTAATCCAAGGTATGAAAAAGCTAAGGCTGAACAAAGCGAAGAAGAGCAGTAAAAACGAAGCCCCGGAAAGCTTAACCGAAAACGAAGCAAAAAATAGACATACCTCAAGGCTGCCCGAAGCAAAAGAACCAAACGCACCAGCACAAGCTCACAACCAAACCAAAAGCGAAAACCCGAAGACGAAACAGAAATGAGAGCGAGAGCGCGGAATGAACCGACCCCTCCCCTCGTTATATAGGGGGGTGAAAAGCAGAGCAGTTAATGCACCCTCGTTTCCCGTGAAAACAGGTAAAAACAATTTAAAAAGCGGTAAAAATAAAAGCAATCAAAGCAAGGCTTCGGGAAAATAACGCGAACCTTCGCTCAGTGTCACCGGACTCAACTCCAACGAGCAAGGATGCTTTTTCTGGGTTTGGCTCCCGCCATCTTCTTTCTCTTCGAGGGTTCGGCTCATCGGAGTTGAACCTCGCTCACGAGGGGCTGGTGTTGGGGATTGGCAGGAAGATAGCCAAACCCGGAGAAGCCCCAACGGGTGAAGCCCAAAGGGGTCCTTGGATAATTAACTGACAGGCTTCGTATTGTGGTTTGGTGAGTTTGTCGTCCCTGCAGGAATCAAGCCGGCCACCCGGAGCGAAGCTCGTCGCGTTGAAGGAACGCGCGGTCCAAAAGGAGGCTCCGGGTTCGGGAGGCGAAGCCACGGGCCAAGCCCGCTGCGAAGGAAGGCTTCAGGATTGTCGAGGGCGCGGCAAGCGTCGTCACCCGAAGCCTGCGTTGGTGGGCCATCATCAGCGAAGCATGACGTCATCATCACATTAGGGTTTGAAGGCCACCGAGGGGCGCAAAGGTGTAAAGACCATAATGCCCTTCGGACAATAATGTACAAAATATTCGAGGATCGATAAGCCCAGATCAGGGATAGTTTAGACCATCTCATGTAACCCTGATCTGGGTATAAATACCCCCTCACCTCCCCTGTGCAGGGGGACGGATTTTTGTAAGCTCGCAAGAGCAGACATGCTATTGGAATGAAACACTTCGTGCCATACTTGTTACGCGAAGCGTCTCGACGCTAACCCGGTGTTTAGGGAGTTTACCTAGGTAAAAACCCAACAAATTGTTACCACTTACTGGATGTACTAACGTGTCACGGTACCATTGGAGCGGCATATGTACAAGAATCTTGGCCAGGGAACGGCCAACAGAAAAGGTTCTCGACAGTTTAATATGGCTGCTGGCCCGCATCCATCTGCAAAAACTGGCCTTACTGCTTTTGATAGGTACGCGCAGGCGCGCAGCCAAGACCTTCCGTAGTGTGCACATATATGTGTGCATTTTTTTCTGGCCTGACATAACAAAAAGCAGAGCCTCTGCAAGCTGCTATAGAACCAAGCTAGCCTAATTGAACCTAGATCGATGAAAGCTCAGCTGAGAAATTGGCAGGGACACTTGTGCTACAAGGCAAATGAGCACGCAAGCTACAGAAGCTAGATTCAATACCGAAAGCTGAATGAAAACAGAGCAGGAAACACGGTTTAATCAGAGGCATCTATTACTAATTGCAAATCACTGAATCAGCATATGGCTCTTCTAGCTACCTGACGCAAATGGCGCATAGCAAGCAGAGCAAGCAGCGCCAAGCAGTCGAGAACAAGCCATCAAGTTCAGTCGTGCTTGGATCTAGAATAGAGCAGGTACAACTTACCTGGGATGACGATGGGGATGTGGAAAAAACTAGTGCTGGAGCCCTGTCACCGCCGGATCCGTTCTCTCCCACATCAGTTCCGACTCCATCAGTTCAATCGCCGCTGGATCTGCCTGAACCCTAACCGTAGGGCCTTTACCGCCGATGCTGCTCGGACGAGGGGGGAGCGGCGGCTTGGGTCAACGAGGAGCAGGCGCGATGTCGGGGCGAGGTGGAGGCACATCTGCTCTGCCTCCGGTGAGGTGAGGGTGCGGCGGCTCGGGCAGACGAGGAGGCACGAGGACATGGCGAGGTGGAGGCATGGCTGCTCTAGCGAGCCGGAGGGGGCGGCAGCTCGGGTCAATGAGGAGGAGGCGCGGCTTCTCTGGCGAGGGCGAGGTGGGGGCGCGGCGGCTCCAGTCGGCGAGGAGCAAGGTGAGGTGTGAGGAGGGAAGGGAAGGGAGGAGGGGGTGCGGTGCTGTGGAGGGAGGAAGAATTGGACAGGGGGTGTGGTTCTGTGGACGCGAGGCGACGCCGAATTGGCTGAAACGAAAGAAAATTTCGGGTCCGGACCCCTTTGTTTGGCGATGTGTTTCAAGGGAACGCGTCTGCTACAAAATTGCCTAGGTTAGCAGAAGTGTTTCGTTGCGCCGCGTCGCCTGTATTGCAGCATAGCAGACGCATTTTGTTGATTACAACCATATAGCACACGCGTTTGGTTAATACGCGTCTGCAATCTATCATCACAGACGCGTTTTAAAAACGCGTCGCTGAGTGCCAGTGTCTAGTTTCAGCGCTTCTTACATAGTGACGGGTGTCGTTTCGCCTGAGCGCATGGACGGGTGCTCTGGGATCCAATTTGGATGACATTTGGACAACATATTTAACTTAAAAATAAACTAATTATATTTATTTTTGATAACACCATCAATAAAATCAGAGGGAACATCACACCAGAAATTCCAAAGGGCCCATACAAGCAGCTTTATTGATAGTAAGTATAGATAAAATTGAGTACACTTGAAGATTCTAATTGCCACATGGTTAACTCACTCACCATGTATGCTAGGCAGGTTTACATCAGGGTTTACAAAAACCGTGGTAAACCGGACGGTTTTCGTGAAAACAGGAAAAACCGGTCCGATCCGGTTTACCTGGTTCCCGATTTTAAATTTAAAAAAATGAAATTTTGAAAAAGTTTGAAACAAAAAATATGTTAAAAAACTAGATCGAATTTGCAGTCCAATGGTGGAAATAAAACACGTAGAATCGATCCTTTGGTCTGTCAAAAAAATCAAGCAAGCTTTATGTGTTGAAAAAGGGAAGGAAAAAAGAAAAAACCTTTTTTTCAAAATCTTTTTCAAACCAGTAACCTTCATCGATTTTTTTGACCAAGAAAACGATTGTATTTTTGTGTTAATGTTGCACCATTGCTCTTCAAATTGCATCTAGTTTATTTACATAATTTGTGTTTTATTTTTTTTGAAATTTCAATTTTTTGTTTTTTTTTCATTTGTTGTCTGGTTTACCGTTAAAACCGGACCAGTTTACTGGAAATTTTGTCATTTTTTGGTTCAAAATTCGTCATTTGAATTTTGGTCTGGTTTTTTCGGTTACCGGACATACCTTGGTTTACATTACCGACCAAACGAACGGAACCAGAAGCCACTGATAAGTCCGTTTTTATCGGTTATTGACGAAACCGGCTGGATCTGAAAAATCGGTAACCAGCCCGGTTTCATCGGTAACTGGTTGGTTTTCGTAGCGGAGACAGGAAAAGAAAAGGTGATAAAGAGAGAAAATAGGAACTTTTGACATGACATTTGCTAAATATTTGCAATATGCTTAGGCGTAAATTCAAGATAGTTAGAATTAGCCTCATACCTTATGAAAGTATAATTAGAACATTCATACAGGGTAGCTCTATTCTACACCTAGAATTGTTATTCTATACTTAACTAATAACTACTACTGAACAAATCATCAGTAATTATTGAAATTACTGAAGAAATTTTCTTGATTTTACCCAAAGCGATTACTGAATGCCAAAAACAGACATATTTTTAGCATCATCATTCCCTCGGTTCAGTAATATGTGATCGGTTTCTTCAATAATGTGGGTTTCCTTTTTCTAATTTTCCCCGGGTATCTTTCAACAGTTTTTTTGGGCAACCAAACTAACTTATTTTCGTGTTCTTGTTCCACCATTCTCCTCCAATTTGCATCTAGTTTTCACATATTTTTTTGTTTTGAAAGTTTCCCAATTTTCATTTTTTTTTAAAAAAAATGGAAAACCGATGAATCGAGGAAATAGGACTGGAATGGTAAGTCCGGTTTCTATCAGCTTTGTGAACCCTGCTGCCATCTTGTCGATGATGTTAGTTCAAAGGAGTGTAGATTTGTAAACTTTAGTTCCGAAAAGAGTTTAGTTATGAAATAATTCTCTAAAATGAATGTGGTTTTGTGAAAAAATACTCAAACACAATTACAAATTACATTCTTATATATTTGTTCTTTTGAATTAATTTCTAATTTGTATTTAAAGCTACAGAAACATCAGCTAGCTTATTACCCCATTACATTAATTGGGACCGGGGGTGGGGGGGGGGGGGGGGGGGGGGGGGTTATTGCCTTTGACATAAGTTGTTTGGGCAGTTGCAATCGCCGCCTGCAGTGTCCAAAAGGAGTTCGGGTGACCGTGTCTGCTATCTAGCGCCACCCTTGAATGAAATAATATTTTTGCCTCTGACGTATATATTGATGGTTTTGGCTGCTAGTGCAATTTGCTTATGTTAAGGTAGTGGGGCATCTTCAAACAGAGGTCGAGATGCCTACATATCATGACATGCGACCAAACTGTTTCGACAAGCTGCAACTAAATCTATGATATATATGCAGCAATGATCGAAAAGGTTGCCTTCCTAGCTAGGTGGCATCCCACCTTTCCATATATAATTAATTGAAGATGAACATACGATGATGTCAACCCTAAACGTACGGTTAACCAAACTCCTAAGTCTCCCTAAGCTAGAGATTAAGGACCAGCAAAGTTTCTTGATATATATGGTGACTATCCATTACTTTCTTTTCCAGAGAATGCGTATAATTGGATCATCCTACACGAGGCTTACAATATTTGAGGTAATCCCTATAAGTAGGAGTATAGTAACGACTACTCATATTGCAGCTAGCATCTGAGCCTATCTGATTTTCTACTCATATTGAGGTAATGCCTATATTGTAGCTATCTGATTTTTTACTCAAGAAAGATATAAACTCATCACTGAACGAGCAGCCCCCATATCATATACCAAAATTAGCTATTATAAATTTGATCAAAATATTTGAACCTATTTGTTTATTTAGTGCGTATGACATCTTTGCTTTGTAAAACAACAACTGCGTGTAAAACATGTTTTTATCTTCTTCTTTTTTGTCTGAACTCGATGAAATCATTCATTCTACATTTGATATCTCGAATCAAATTAATTTGAAGAGTTAAGGCCACTTTGTTAAACTAAGGGTGCTTTTGATTGATGTGATCAACATGTTTTTCTCATTATTCTTTTCACACGGGTTGCTTTTGGTGAAAAGTATTTCATGAATACTTTATCGTAAACACAATTGGTGGTACCTCTCCATTCATGTCCATATTGCGCAACCTGGTATACTTGGCGCATTTCTGTCAGACTAAGATGATAATGCATGGTTTGGATCGCGTATGTACTGCAGAACTATTTGAAATATTCACATAAATGGTTTTCAACGAAATGCTTTAGGCGATCGAGAGCTTTTGCCTATTTTGTTCCATGTATGATACTCACGCCTCACTGGACCTTCTGAGCTCCCGGTTGGCATGTATATCTGCATAATACCAAGTGATATATGATTGAGACGTACAATCAGGTAATATGATGATGTACGCCACCACATTTCAATCGATTAATTCTTCCTAGATATGTGCAGTTTATATCTTTCTTGAGTAAGAAATCAGTGTGAAGACCAAACTGAAAAGTTTGTCTCTACAGCTATGTTTGGGGAATATTCTTGCACATCAACATAGTGAAATGGTACATCGTTGATTTGATGCTGCTGTATATTGGGCGTCCTTTTATCTCTTTCTTTTTCCTTGAAGCGTACTTATTCCTGTGAGAAACATTATCATTGGCTGTCCTATATGTGTGTCTCCATATCTCAGCTTTTCTAAGGAAACAAGCCCAGCTGAACGTCGGACGATCTATCCAGCGTCTAGTGTGCCATGCTTGCTCGGATTGAACCTCACAAACCACTCCAAATATCGTATGCATGGTGTGGTTCCCCTTCCTGCCACGTCAAACTTGACGTTAACAACTGATCACAAAAGCTTTCAGTGAACCTATCTGGTCACGAAAGTCAGGCCCGGCGCATATATATTCCATCCAACTGATGTGTGAATCTAACAATTAAGTTCGAGCATAGAGTATCCAGCTATCTAGTGTCGTTGCGCATGGAGTACTCTGCTCAGAGTGCTCCACCACAAGTGGTGGTGGCGGCGGCGGAGCTGTCATTGACGTTGGCGCCGGCTGGCAACGGTGGCGAGGACGCTGGCGGCAAGCGCAGGTACGCTTGCCTTTTCAGCGACAAGACGTTCCTCAAGTCGCAGGCTCTCGGTGGCCACCAGAACGCTCACAAGAAGGAACGGAGCGCCTGGAACCCCTTCGTCTACAACGACCTCGCCACCATGCCCATTGCCGTGCTGTCGTCTCACGGCATGCGCAGCGACGGGCATGGCAGCGACGGCGAGCCAAGCTTTCGAGCCAAAATGCAGCGACGACGCGCCGCGCTTTTCACTTCGGCGAGCAGTAGCCAGGAGATGCCGAGCGTGGCAGCTGATGGCACCGTCGACATGCTCAACTGGGCCAGGGCCACGAGCCCAGTGGCCGCCTCTGACAGAAGCACACTCGCCACGCCGCGCTCCAGCGAGGAGCTCGACCTCAATTTGAGACTCTGGATGCTGGCATCCATCTAGCACGCAACGCATGGACGCCCGAGCCCAATCCATGGGTGTGTCAAGATTACATACCATCCTAGCTACCACAAAGCACGTGGGTAAAAAGTAGTAATTTTGCAGCTTTGAGTTGTACTATATGAAACAAAGTATATATGCTACAATATAGAATGTTTGCGCTGCAGCTTTGAGGCGTATGTAGCAGATCTCTGGAACAAGTGTAACCAATAATCTGCATATCTGTTGCGATCTCTCAATATAGGATAGGCTAGTCATCAGGCACCTGAGAAAGGGCTTGGATCTTAGTTGATGCTCGTCCGCTGTCGGATCGGATGGAATCCATTCATTGGCCAAGCTCAAGCCAATGCTGAGTCTCTACAAATCGACGTAGGGCTGGGTTGCTCCGTCACCCGCCCTACCTAGGGGCTATTTGTTTGGATCGGAACTATTTAAAAAGTTACTTTTTATAGCTAATTGTGTAAGCTGACTTTCGGAGAACCTGTAAAATTTGTAATTATGGATTAAAGTTTGAAAAAAATGGATATTACATATAACAACACTCATAAACACAAAAACCAGTAATAGCTCGATCTATTCCAGGCCTGCTTCTGGCTTTTGATAAAAATACAGTTTTTGGATTTTTAAAAGCCACATTCAAATGTTGATTTGTAGCTTCTGGCATTGCGTGAGGAAACAAACAGGGCCTAACTAACTTGGCTCCATTACAACTTTGGATTTCGTAAAATCCTTTTTTACAAAATTTGATGATGTCCCTTTTTTTCTTAAATAAAGAATGTTATATCTGTAATGTTTAGCCTAACTAGTACGCAAATTGATCAGAAACCATTACAAGCTTGAAGAAGCAACATAGCATATAAGGGAAAAGGAAGAAGTGACGGACGCTAATAATTAACAATTTATCTTTATTTAACGATGGTTTTGTTTTGGTCATAATGATCTGTACACTGCAAGACTTAGGTATATACGTAGGATCTAGAACAATTGAGGATGGTTCGCACTTCATTAATTTCAAACATTATAGAGCCTTTCAAACTTTTTTACTACTACCTTAGTGGAATAAAAAGAGTAGGGGACTTAACACAATTGTTTCAAGTATCAATGAAAATTAACAAATGACACAGAAGAATTAGTAAAAGTAAGGGCGTAATTTCATCATGAGTACAAGGTAAATTTATTTTGATATACACTTCAAAGACTATATATTTTCCCTTTGTATTTCATTTTCCGCAATTGCATTGTATCATTTTCTCCTCACTAAATTACATGTTTCCAAGTCAAAGTGTTTAGTTTTAGTATGGAGAGTTTTGATTTTTAATCATGCCTTACGTGTATATTGCAATTTCTTTTGTGGTAGCATCTTTTTTTTTGTGAAACTACTTGATTTCAATTGACACCGTGGAAATCAACCTGGTTATGTCCAATTACATTTTTAATATTTCAGGGCTATGTTTTTTGTTCCTCACAAAAACAAGCATTTGTAGTTGTTCAGCCTACAGAAAAATAATTGTTCCGCATGATGGGCATCATCCGATGTTGATCGATGCTCTTGTTTCTTTCAGAGTGAACCAAAATTTTATTTTAACTCGCCTAAAAATTAGCACAGCTTTTTGTTTTGTTTCTGTACTGCTGCATGCACTGTACTGTACGTATTTGGATACTGTATCTTTCATGTACTTTTGAACAGGCAGCGTCGGCATACATACATATCTCCATCACAGGCCCTTTTCTTTGTGCGTTCATTGGTCAATTATTGGACTCATGCTTTACTGTGATGGTGACTATATTCTGGACGAGTTATGTGGCGGTATGCTGCATACATCATATCGCTGGGCTTCTATTATTGGTTGGTTTTCTGCTGATCCACAGGTTGCCTGTGCTTGATTCCTCCCCTTTTCCTTCCAATGGGTTAGCAGTGGACATGTATAGTTCATCTAATATATATCGCCTTTTTTTTTGTGTTGTTGCAGTATATTATTCTGCGCACCCCTCTCTCAGGTCCTATCATTTGGTTTGCATCCTAAAGTCTCTGTCGCTTGCAACAGAAGAGGAAAAAGAAAACGACCCCCACATATGTGGACAAGCTGGATCGAAGTGGAACGGGACAAAGCGTGCAGTGGTACGATCAAAGGTTTCACATGTTCATGTCTGTGCTTCGTCGCTTTGTGACCTTTCAAACGCATCAAATTTGATCTGGCGAATCGAAAGAGAAAACACTACACTATACTGAGCAAAATCACCTATCTGGTTATTAGTTGTCCCCAAAGCATAACTGCAGTATATATACACATGTAACAATATGTTATTCACATTTACATGGACAAGGCTCTTACAAGAATGTAACGAACATATTCTTTGACGGATGCATCGCGTGTATCTGTAGCTAGATTATATGCGCCCCATTATATTCTTTGATGGATGCACCATCGATGTATCTGTAGCTAGATTATACTATGAGTCCCTTGTAGCAGAGAGAGATTGCGAGACTGCCAATGGCCGCCATGACTCATAGCAGACCACGCCACGCACAGTCGTCTCGAGTGGCGCCTCCAGCTACTCGACATGTTCCAGCAGTGAAAGAAATTAAGGGAGGGCCTACGCCGCTGCATCATGCAGCGAGCGACGGGCAGTGCGCTCGTCGTCTTCCTCGGTCCGCAAGCAGAGCGTTCAGGTGGGGTCTTCTCTTGTGCACGTCAGGAGAAGCCTTTGTACTCTCTGCTTTACCTGTAAATGCCTGTGTGCCATGGTTTAGCTATCCATCTCGGCATGCAGATCGACTTCTAGGCTTCCATTACTTCCTGCACTGTGAAAACCAAGTGAGCACCAAACGTAAACTGAGCCATACACCTGCTGCACCCGGCCTCTTGAATTGCTTGTCCATTTACGTTTCTAACCTGTACCACATTTTTTACCATTCAGATGATATAATGGTGACACCACACCTGCACTATGCCTGCCGCCGCCGGGGAGAAGACGAACAGTTTGGTAGCTCCGGTCAGCAACAATATGCAAGGCAACAAATAATAATAAGATATCATCTAAACACCATATAAATCTTGTGCAAGCATGAGCATTTGACGCGTCTGACATGCAGGTGTACACTCACCAGCTACTGGCCGGTAAATCCTATCCTATGTTACATATATCCATACTCCATGTGTTTGCATACTTGACTAATTTTTCATTGACTTCAACAATAATGTTGATGAATCCACATCCATTCCAATCCATAGTTCCGCTTTTTCCCTGTACATTGCCAAAGGTCATTTGTTAAGGCGCCATTTGGCAGGGCTCTACCGCTTGTCAAAAATAATTATGGCTTCTTTAGTTTGGTGAGGCGGCTTTTTTTGGCTGAGCTGAAGCCTTTTCGAAAAATGTTTCTCAATTAACAGCTTTGTAGTCACAATAATACGGTTAATAGTGGAGGCACTTTATGCTTCAGGAGTGTAGCATTGATAGGGCTTCATCAAAGGGTAGTTTTGTCCGCACACAAAATGTTGCTCCTTTTCCCGTTAGATATAGGGGCTTTCTAAGTTTTGTGCAGCAGGTTAACCTAGTAAATCATAGAAATCACGTGTTAGTTGGGTCTTGTGGTCATAACAAAAGAGCACTTTTATAATTAGCAGCATTAGTAAAATTAAGAACCATTAGTACCCTTGGGTTAATTACTTTTTTGAGGAAACCCCTTGGGTTAATTACGTCATTAGCTTAATGGTTTTATTTGTTTCGTGAGTTGTGTCATGCGTTAAGGAGCAGACACACCGGCGACCACTTGAATACCTTGAAGCATCCACGAATTGCATCAGAATGAATGTTGAAGGTTTAATTGAATCGGCAGGCGCTCGCTTCAAGGAACGTAGTAGCATCGACGACATGGAATATGTGAGGCCGCCGCCGCCGTAGAAACAGACGCACGGAGTCACCACGAACGGTGTCGTACCCCATTTCTGGAGCACTAGTGCTTACCGTACCAGTCCCTGGATCAGACGCTGATACGAACACTTTACACAGACTGACATCACCGAGTCATCACTTACATAATTATTACCGAGTCTCATACAAGCCTTCATACATAAAAGGTCTTACAACAAACGGCCGAGGCCACTTTATTACAACAATCATCAAGCATGTGGGCTGCGACAGCAGAACCACTTAAACACTACTACAGCGGAAGTCGGAAGCGGTACTAGCACAGGCATCTTGAGTGTAGACGGAACTCTACTCTTCATCACCATCCTCCTGGTACTCAGGTTCCTCATCTGAATGATTAAAGCAAGGGTGAGTACATAGGGTACTCAGCAAGTCCTAGCAGCAAGGGGGTATAAGCATGCAAGGGTATTATCAAAGGATAGGCCGGGGGTTTAGTAACTGGGCGGAAGGCCAGTTTTATGCAGGGGTTGTTTGTAAAACAAAACAGTTCGCAAACCACTAGTCAAGGTTATCATTGGGAATTAATGGGGTTGTTTGGCCCTGGGGGAGACAAAGTCCATCCCGCCAGTTCCCATATTTTAACGCTGGCAGGAAACCAGCACACGGTTCCACACCGGAGTATTCCCAAAACACACCAAGGAATTTACTCACACCGTTATACTAATCATTGTGTGGCACAAGCTTTCGCGTTGCCCAATACCGTGGAACACGGCTATCATGATAGATTTGTAACTCTGCAGAGGTTGTACACAATTCCCCACAAGGCATGTCAGCCCTCCCCATCGTCATGGATCGGACAGACACACTAATGGTCCCGTACCTACTTGGTGTCACCGCGGCACCACCACGGAAATACTGCGACCAGGGGCTTCACAATATCATCAATATCATGTAGAAAGGCCGGGAGAATCACCATACGCCGGATCCCGACACCTGCCATGTCGAGTCTTCTCCTGGCTTCCGCCGCAACTCCTGCTCTTCAGGTGGGTACCGGGTGAACACTATAGTAGGGTGTGGTTCCAAACCTTTCCCATTCAAGGCATGTGGTTGTACGAAAGGTGCTAGGCAAGGCGGCACATGAACCGGTCCTTATACGACCGAAGCAAGCATCTTCAATAGCTATCCTCAAAGGAGGACTCGCATCCCAGAGATAGGCCTCCCCACTGAGGACTACCTCGCCTGCTCCCGCCAGGAGTACCCCATTATGGGTTACATTTATCACTAGTATATAGTACCATCCCACATTTCATATTCACACGCACTCCTCCAAACACACACCATTTTACACCAAAAGTATGTATAGCAAGATTAATTAAGTACACATGTAATAAGTCCTAAGCAGCATAGCATATCAACATATCATTAAGGAATTAATGACAGTGAATCCTAGGGTTAACAAGGCAGTGGATGAACAATTAACAAGGTATGGCAATCATCAGCATAGGATCATCTAGCATTTAAAGCATATTTAAAAATATCATGCACAGTTATTTCCAAAACAGGCTCTAAATAGGACTATTTGTAATCATAGGATCAATATGACCAAGAGGTTAGAACTTGCCTTCACCAAAGTCTTCTCCTTCTAAGTCCTCGTAATCCGGATCCTCAGCTCCTTCCTCAAAGACTTGCTCCTCTATTGATCAAAAGCAACGACGATCGAATTAACTATCGATCAAACAATTAATTAACAAGCATATAAATCAAAGAAGACCAAAAAGAGATCAACAATAGAGGGTTTTGATAACAATAAATAGCTTATGATTTTAGATGAATTTTGGTGGAAGAATCACCAAAATTGGAGCTAAGATGAAAAAGATATGAATTTCACAAGTTTTCAACATAGGAAATAATTAGGATTAAGCTAAGTAATTAAGCATAGACATAATCCTAATTATTATGGAGTAAACAAGTGTTGCAAAATGATTAGGAAATAATCTAGTATTTTTAGGAATTTTATGGAATTTTTCTGATAAAGAAAAGTGCTCGAAATAGTTTTCTGGGTACAAACTGCGTGTGGACTTAGCAATTTCCAGAGGCTGTGTGAGGCTGACGAGTGGGCCACTGGGGCCGGGGTCACTGTGCAGCACTGTTCCGTGGACTTGGTCCACAGGGCTGTGGACCGGAGGAGGTATGTGAGGGCGGTCCACGGTGCACCGCGCCCGTGGACGCGCGCTGACGGGGCGCTGACGCGGCAGAGGAGACTGAGTCTCCGCGGGCCCGGCGCCGACGTGGCACGCCACGTCAGATGGCGACGCAGCGCGGCCGGAGCGCGTCGGGGCGGCGCGCGCGCGGCGGCGCCTCGCCGGGGATCTCACCGGCGGCGGCTACAGGGCGTCAGGGGCGAAGCTAAGGGTACCTAGGGAAACGTCACGCGAAGGCGGAGCTAGGGCCGCTTGACGGTGACGACGCGGGGCATCGGAGAGGCGGCGCGGGCTCACCGGAGATGGCGGTGCGCGGCTGCGCGCAAGGGGGAGGCGCATGCGCGCGGGTTCGCACGCGTTTGTGTAGCCGTGCGAGTGCGCGGGTGTGCGTCGAGTGCAGCGCGCGCCTCAGCGTGGCCAGGCGCGGCCGGAAGGCCTGCCGGCGACGAGGTCGCGCGGCGGCTGGTGGCGGTGCTCGACGCGGAGCACGCGCCCGTGCGCGGGGAAGGAAAAGGAGGGGCTCAGGAGAGAGAGGAGGGGGAGGCGGAGCTCACAGCGGGCTCGAGGAAGGCGGAGGAGGGACGGAGGCAGCTCGTCGTCGTTGCGCGGTGGCCGGAACCCTAGCCTCCCACGAACTCCATGCTCCGAGCTTCGGCTGCAGGAATGAGAGACGGCACGAGGTTAGGGGAGGCACAGAGACGCCAAGGAAGAAGAAAAGGAAGACGGAGCTCCACCGCTGGCTCGACGGAGGGTCGCCGGACTTGGAGAAGGAAGATGGGGAAAAGTGAAATTGACGGGCTCGGGTGGCGATGAAGCTGGTTTGAGCGCGGGAAGAGGAGGAGGGGACGTGCGCGGAGTTCCGCGGCTTTTATAGGCGGCTGAGGAGTGGCCGTTGGGCGCGGTCACGCGGTGGTCGCCGGTCCTCGGTCGTCGGCGCTTCAATGCGACGCGATGGCGCGCCAGAGGAGGGACGACGCCCATGCGCGTGATGACGAGCGCTCAGGACGGCCACAGCGCGGCGGACAGGACCGGGCGAGAGCGAGGCTGAGCTAGGCTGACGCTGCGGCATGGCCGCTCGCCGGTCTTGGCCGCTGGCCCGCGTGGAAGGAGATGGGCGCGCTGCCGCGGGGTTGGCGGATGCGACGGAGCGACGGGACGCGACGACGCCTCCGCGAGCGCGTGCATGTGCGGTCCTGCTGGAGGCAGCGCAGTCGACGCGACGGAGCGGGGCAGCCGGCATGGGCGCGCTGGCGCGGTGGCAGGAGGAGGGAGACGACACTGACAGGTGGGGCCCACCTGTCAGTGGCTCGGCGCGGAAAAGCAGGCCGGGCCGCTGCTGGGCCGGATGGGGGAGAAGCTGGGCTGCGCGCGCGGGAGAGAAAGGAAAAGAGAGTGGGCCGGGGGAAGGAGAAGAAGAGAGGGGCGGCCCAGGAGGGAAGAAAATTTTTAAACTTTTCCAGAATTTTCAGAGATTCAAATTTGAATGGATTTCAAATTTGAAAAAGGATCAAAACCAAATGAACACATAATTAAAATCAGAAAATTCCAAATATGCACATGGTGGTGTTTGATGCACATTTTAAATTCGAAATTTTGAATTTGGCAAGGAATTTACTTCTATTTTGATTGAATTTTGTTCAAATTTGAAAAAGTTCAAATTTTTAGTGGTTTTTCATCATGGGCAAAACATAGGGTGTTACAAACCTACCCCACTTAAACCGAATCTCGCCCTCGAGATTCAGGCTCTTCCTCGAATAGGTAGGGAAACTCCTTCTTAAGATTATCTTCACGTTCCCAGGTAGCCTCTGCTTCTGTGTGATTACTCCATTGCACTCGGCAAAACCGTATGGCATTTCTCCTTGTTAACCGAGTGGCAACATCCAAAATCTTGATGGGCCTCTCTTGGTAACGGAGATCCGGTTGAAGATCCAATATTTCCGGTGGTACTATTTCCTCTGGAACTCTTAAGCATTTCTTCAACTGTGAAACATGGAAGACATTATGGATGTCTGACATTTCTTCGGGGAGCTCAAGGCGGTAAGCTACTGCCCCGATCTTCTTGAGTACCTTGAAAGGTCCAATATATCTGGGTGCCAATTTTCCTCGGACTCTGAACCTTCGGGTACCTCGTATTGGTGATACCTTGAGGTATACATAGTCTCCTGCTTCAAAGCTCAGATCTCTGCGACGGGTATCTGCATAGCTTTTCTGCCTGCTCTGGGCTGCTTTCAGATTCTCCCTGATTAGAGCTACTTTCTCTTCAGCATCTTTAATGATTGCCGGTCCAAAGAAAGATCGCTCTCCCACTTCTGACCACATCAGAGGTGTCCTGCATTTTCTGCCATAGAGGGCTTCAAAAGGTGCCATTTGTAGACTGGCCTGATAACTGTTGTTGTAGGAGAACTCTGCAAAGGAAAGGCTTTTCTCCCAATCCTTTCCATAGGCTAGCCCACATGCCCTTAACATATCTTCCAGGATTTGATTGACTCTTTCAGTCTGTCCATCTATCTGCGGGTGATATGCTGAGCTATAATCCAACTTAGTTTTCAACAGCTTGTGCAGACTTTGCCAAAACTTTGAGGTAAACTGGGTCCCTCTATCTGAGACTATTCTGCTCGGAACTCCATGCAACTTGAGTATGTGATCCACATACAACTGAGCATACTTGTCTCCTCTGTAGACTGTCTTGACAGGTATGAAGTGTGCAACCTTTGTCAGACGGTCCACTATTACCCATATTGAATCATTCCCTTTTTGGGTGCGGGGTAAACCCACGATGAAATCCATGCTGATCTCATCCCATTTCCACACGGGAACATGCAGTGGTTGCAACAATCCTGCGGGTCTCTGATGCTCTGCCTTAACTTTGCTGCAGATATCACATCGGGCAACGAACTCTGCTATATCTTTCTTCATTCCTGACCACCAGTACTTTGTTTTCAGATCCAAGTACATCTTGGTGCTTCCTGGGTGAATGGAGTAAGCGGAGTTGTGGGCTTCATCCATAATGAGCTGCTGATACCCACCATTCTTGGGTACACAGATTCGATCTTTATACCATAGGGTACCTTGGTCATCTACTCTAAATCCGGGTGCTTTATCCACTCCGGTTTTAGCTTTGAGATCCTGTATCTCCTCATCATCCACTTGAGCTTTTCGGATTAAACTTCCTAAAGTTGGTTCCACACATAGGTTGCTTATCTGGCTTGACTGGGTGCAATGGAGATTTAGTTGCTGGAATTCTGCCAGTAACTCAGGTCTTCTCTTATGTAGCTTGATGTTGTTGCAGTGAGCCTTGCGACTCAGTGCGTCTGCTACTACATTGGCCTTTCCAGGGTGATACTGTATCTCAAGATTGTAATCTTTGATCAATTCTAACCATCTTCTCTGCCTGAGATTTAAGTCTGACTGTGTGAAGATGTACTTCAGACTCTTATGATCCGTGAAGATTTCGCATTTATTTCCAATCAGATAGTGCCTCCAGATCTTTAGAGCGTGAACAACTGCTGCTAGCTCTAGATCATGAGTTGGATAGTTCTGCTCATGAACCTTCAGCTGCCTTGATGCATAAGCCACCACTCGTCCATCTTGCATTAGCACACAACCCAAACCTTGTCGAGATGCGTCGCAATATACGACAAAATCTCGATATATATCCGGTAGGGTTAGCACTGGGGCTGTTGTCAATCTTCTCTTTAGCTCTTGGAAACTTTTCTCGCAAGCTTCTGTCCACTTGAATTCTTTTCCCTTCTGAGTCAGGGCAGTCATTGGTCGGGCTAGCTTGGAGAAACCTTCTATAAATCTGCGGTAGTAACCTGCCAGTCCAAGAAAACTTCGGACTTCCGTTACATTTGTGGGTTGCTTCCAGTTAGTAACTGCCTCAACCTTTGCTGGGTCTACTGCAATGCCTTTTTCAGTCAAGATATGGCCAAGGAAAGCGACTTCTTTTAACCAAAACTCACACTTGCTGAACTTGGCATAAAGCTCATGTGCTCTTAGCTTCTCAAGTACAACTCTCAGGTGTTGTTCATGTTCTTCGGCGCTCTTAGAGTAGATCAAAATGTCGTCAATGAAGACAACGACAAACCGATCTAGTTCTTCCATGAAGACCTTGTTCATCAGATTCATGAAGTATGCTGGTGCGTTGGTGAGTCCAAAGGGCATCACTGTAAACTCATACTGACCATAGCGGGTGACAAAAGCTGTCTTGAGTATGTCTCCTTCTCGAATCTTCAGTTGGTAGTACCCTGATCTCAGGTCAATCTTGGAGAAGAACTTGGCTCCCTTCAACTGATCAAACAAATCATCGATCCTGGGCAGTGGGTACTTGTTTTTGATAGTGACTTCATTGAGAGAGCGGTAGTCAATGCACATTCTGAGACTGCCATCTTTCTTCTTGACAAACAGAACTGGTGATCCCCATGGTGAGGAGCTCGGTCTGATGAAGCCTTTCTCTTGTAATTCTGCTATCTGCTCTTTCAATTCTGCTAACTCATTAGCTGCCATTCGGTAAGGTCTCTTGGCGATTGGGGAGGTTCCGGGAATGAGATCAATGATGAACTCTATATCTCGGTCCGGTGGCATTCCAGGTAATTCATCTGGGAAAACGTCTGGGTACTCACAGACGACTGGTACTTCCTCTAGTGGTGTGGTTTCCAGACTGCATACCATCGGTGGGGCCTTCACTCTTCTTGGCTCACACTCAACCTTGATACCCTGATGGTTCACTAAAGAGACTTTCCTGGTATCACAGGCTATATTGCCCTGATGTTTGCTCAACCAGTCCATTCCAAGGATAACATCTATTCCGGCTGACTGGAGAACTATTAAGTTTGCTAGGAATACTACCCCACTTAAAAGAATCTTAACCCGGGGACATCCCAACAAACACTTGATTTCCGCTCCAGGAGAGCGTGTTATCAGTGGTTGTTTGAGCAAAACAGTTGGGAAACCATGTGCAGCAACAAATCTTGAAGATATGAACGAATGCGAAGCTCCAGAATCAAACAAAACTGTCGCAAGGGTGGAGTTGACAAGGTACTCACCAAGAACAACATCTGGTGCCTCTTCAGCTTCCTGGGTGTCAATGTGGTTGACTCTGCCTCGACCGAAGGTCTGATTGTTTCTTCGCTGCTGTCCTGAGGGTTGCTGTCCACCACGTCCGACTCCTGACACTGCAGTTCTGGTGTTGCTTTGCTGATGAGACTGAGCTGGAGCTTGATTCTGGTTCATATAAGGGCACTTGGCAATCATGTGCCCTGGTTCACGGCAGTTGAAGCATGTTCTCTTGTCACTCTGCGCTGGCTGTGCAACACTGGCACTGCTCCTCTGCTGGCTGCTGGGATTCTGGTTGCGGTAAGGGGGTGCTGCATTCTGCTGGTTTGATGATGAGGCCCTGTACTGCATGGTTGGCTGGTACCTGGGCTTCTGAGAGAAGTTGCCTCTTGATCTCTGGTTTCTTTCCTGCTGCCTGAACTTCTGGGCATTGAATTTGCGCTTCCTGTCACTCTCGATGTGAGAGCGTGCGTCTTCCAGAAGAATGGCACGGTTCATCAGAGTGTTGAAGTCTGGATAGATGTGAGTGACCAACTGCATCTTCAGACTAGGACTCAGTCCCTTCTTGAAGCGGTCCTGCTTCTTCTTATCAGTGTTCACATCCTCAGGTGCATAACGTGCAAGCTTCATAAACTTTCTGATGTACTGGTTCACAGTCATGGCTCCTTGCTTTAGTGAGCGAAACTCATCTGCCTTCATGTCCATGATACCTTCGGGGATGTGGTATCTCCTGAATTCTTCCTGGAATTCATCCCAGGTGATAGCCTCGGGATCCTCTGTAGCTTCTTGGTAGTTGTCCCACCACTCACTGGCTGCTCCCATGAGTTGGTGCGATGCCAGAAGGACTTTTTCTCTGTCATTGGCATTCACAACCTGAAGCTTCTTGGTGATACCTCTCAGCCAATCATCTGCTGCCAGAGGGTCTTCTTCGGCATTCTCGAAGGTCGGTGGTCTGAGTCTCATGAATTCCGACATCTTGGTCTGGGGACCTGGTGCACGGTCAAGAAGTCCTTGAGCAATGACTTCCATCAGACGTGTCTGATTGTCCATCACAGCGACAAGGTTAGTGACAGGCGGGTTGGGCAAGGGTCCATGTCGTCCACCTCGGCTACCCCTGCCACGGTTCTGGTTTCCTCCACCTCGGTTCTGATTTTGCTGATGACCTTCACTTTCATTGTGGCCTTCCTGGTCATTCTGGTTGTCCTGATTGTTCTGATTGTCCTGGTTGTTCTGATTGTTCTGGCTTGCCTCATCTTCTTGGTCATGGCCTCCAATTCTGCCTCCACCTCTGCCACACTGTTGGTTGACTCTGCCTCTCCCACGTCCACGTACACCGCCCTGTCCTGGGGCATCCTCGTCGTGTGCCACTTGACGTTCACGACGCTGTCGTATTCGGGCGGACTGCCTTGCAGGAGGCATCTGTAGAGTTGACAGAGGGTTGCAAAAGGTGAGAACAAGCTGAGGTTGAAACAAGCCGGGACTAGGCAACAAGACAGGAACACAAGATTTGCTAACACACAAACAATAAAAACCAGCATCATTACATCATTACAGCATACACAAACATCATAACAGAGTTCGATCATACATACCCAAGCCCTTACACAGGAGGACTTGACGGCTACAGCTAAACATGGTACTCTAGGATACAACTACACACATCTGCTGGACTAGATACGAACTGCTAGCTGCTACACTACGGGTACAAGCACTGCTGCCTCAAGTGCTGCTGGTATCTGACTCCTACTGGGGTAGCTGCTCCTCAGTACTGGTCGTAGCCGTGGTCCCTGCGCCACGCGCGGTACAGGTCGTAGGGGTCACTCCACTCCTCGTGGGCACGAAGAAGCTGGTAGTACTCGAAGAGGTCTGCGTCTCCGAGCATCTGCGGTGCTGGCGCCTGCTGCGGAGCTGCTGGCTGAAGGTGAGCCGGGGGAGCTGCAAGTACCGGCTGGAACGGAAACAGTGGTCCAAGTGCGACAAGTGTAGGTGGGAACTGAGCCGCTGGGTCTGCCATCAGTGCTAGCTGGTGACCTGCTGGTAGTGCTGGCTGCTGCTGAACAGGGGGAGCAAACAGTGCTGGCGGCTGCTGAACTGGGACGTCTGCAGGTGCTGGCTGCTGCGGTGCCGGAGGGTCGACTACCACAGGCTGGTCGTCACTGACTGGCACAAAGTTGACCACGCCCTGGTCCTCGTCCTCCTCCATCTCTAGCATGTACTGAGGGACGTAACCCTCGAGTACTGGGAAGTCGTCCTCGTCCATCGAGTCCGAGTAGTCACTGCCGGGGTCTGACGGGTAGTCCATCTCGTGCTCTGACTCAGTGTCCTCCTCACCCTGCAGAGGGTCCTCTAGTAACTCTAGCTCGGGGTCGTCCTCTGCCATCGGGGCATCCTCCTCCTCGGAGGGCTCCTCGTCTGACTCTGACAGAAAGCCGTAAGCTGGTGCTGGAGCTGGAGCTGGTGTAACTTCTGGGGACACTAGAGCTGGTGCAACCTCTGAAGAAGCCGGGGCTGCAACCTCTGGAGAAGCCGGGGCTGCAACCTCTGGAGAAGCCGGGGCTGCAACCTCTGGAAAAGCTGGGGCTGCAACCTCTGGAGAAGCCGGGGCTGGCTGTGGTGCTCCTCCTGACGGTCCTGCACCTCCTGAGTCCTCACTGTCGCTGGAGTCACCCTCTGAGTCTGTCGGGCAGGCGTAGTGCAGGTGGCGTCTGGGACCTCCGATCCTCGGAGTGAACCTGCGACGGGGTCCTGCTCCAACCTGGTGAAGTCTCACGTAGCAGCGGTCGACCTCTCTGATGAGGTACAGAGCGTCCTCCTCCCAAAGGCCCATAGCTGCCTCGAGAGTGGACTGAATCTGTGCCTGCTCTGTCTGGGACTCGGCGAGCTGGGTCTGAAGCTGTGCAAGCTGAGACTGTGCTGCTGTAAGCTGGGCCTGAACCTCTGCGAGCTTCTGCTTGTCCTCGTCCCACATCTGTGCAGTCGACTCAAGGACGTGTGCTGTCTGTGTGGACTGTGCCTGGACCTCTGCAAGCTGAGTCTGGGTCTGCTGGAGCTGCTCCTGGAGGTCTCTCTCTCTAGTCTCTGCTGCCTCAGCTCTGGTGATACTGCTCTCGAACCCTCTCTGGCGTGACTCAAACAGACTGTCCATAGCCATGATGTACCAAGCTGACGCTACCACAGTGGGGTCCTCCTCACGCTGGTCTGGTCCCTGCAGAGCACTCAACCTGTGCTGCCACTGTGCCTCGGTGTGCTCGTACAGCGGGAAGTAGCGACACGGGGTGTCGCGTACCTCCTCCTCGTGGCGCTGACAGAAGAGTAGCAGGGTCTTGCGAGCTGCAATCTGGTGGGCGTCTCCGGGCTGGGTGCCGAAAGCTGTCACTGTCAGGGGCTCCAGGTCTGGGCGTGTACGCGGCTGAAGAACTGTCACCTGCACCTCACAGTACTGGGTGCCGTCCTGGACGAAGCTGAGGGAGCGGTACTCCGGGCGGTCAGTGTAGCCGAACCTCTGCAACGCTTCCCACAGGAGAGTGGGGAAGCCTGAAACGCCGATCTGGTAGCTGCGGGTCCACCCGTCGTCTAGCTGCTGGTCCTCCATCTGTTTCAACAAAAGTTGAAGATGGGTAAGTACAAAGTAACAAAACGATTTGTAAAGTAAATACAGGACTGAGAGTAAATTTTGTAATATAGTTTATATATATAAAATATCACTCTCTCACAGTCGTTTCCAACCTAGGGTCCATCTTACGGTCAAGCATGGCTCTGATACCACTCTGTCGTACCCCATTTCTGGAGCACTAGTGCTTACCGTACCAGTCCCTGGATCAGACGCTGATACGAACACTTTACACAGACTGACATCACCGAGTCATCACTTACATAATTATTACCGAGTCTCATACAAGCCTTCATACATAAAAGGTCTTACAACAAACGGCCGAGGCCACTTTATTACAACAATCATCAAGCATGTGGGCTGCGACAGCAGAACCACTTAAACACTACTACAGCGGAAGTCGGAAGCGGTACTAGCACAGGCATCTTGAGTGTAGACGGAACTCTACTCTTCATCACCATCCTCCTGGTACTCAGGTTCCTCATCTGAATGATTAAAGCAAGGGTGAGTACATAGGGTACTCAGCAAGTCCTAGCAGCAAGGGGGTATAAGCATGCAAGGGTATTATCAAAGGATAGGCCGGGGGTTTAGTAACTGGGCGGAAGGCCAGTTTTATGCAGGGGTTGTTTGTAAAACAAAACAGTTCGCAAACCACTAGTCAAGGTTATCATTGGGAATTAATGGGGTTGTTTGGCCCTGGGGGAGACAAAGTCCATCCCGCCAGTTCCCATATTTTAACGCTGGCAGGAAACCAGCACACGGTTCCACACCGGAGTATTCCCAAAACACACCAAGGAATTTACTCACACCGTTATACTAATCATTGTGTGGCACAAGCTTTCGCGTTGCCCAATACCGTGGAACACGGCTATCATGATAGATTTGTAACTCTGCAGAGGTTGTACACAATTCCCCACAAGGCATGTCAGCCCTCCCCATCGTCATGGATCGGACAGACACACTAATGGTCCCGTACCTACTTGGTGTCACCGCGGCACCACCACGGAAATACTGCGACCAGGGGCTTCACAATATCATCAATATCATGTAGAAAGGCCGGGAGAATCACCATACGCCGGATCCCGACACCTGCCATGTCGAGTCTTCTCCTGGCTTCCGCCGCAACTCCTGCTCTTCAGGTGGGTACCGGGTGAACACTATAGTAGGGTGTGGTTCCAAACCTTTCCCATTCAAGGCATGTGGTTGTACGAAAGGTGCTAGGCAAGGCGGCACATGAACCGGTCCTTATACGACCGAAGCAAGCATCTTCAATAGCTATCCTCAAAGGAGGACTCGCATCCCAGAGATAGGCCTCCCCACTGAGGACTACCTCGCCTGCTCCCGCCAGGAGTACCCCATTATGGGTTACATTTATCACTAGTATATAGTACCATCCCACATTTCATATTCACACGCACTCCTCCAAACACACACCATTTTACACCAAAAGTATGTATAGCAAGATTAATTAAGTACACATGTAATAAGTCCTAAGCAGCATAGCATATCAACATATCATTAAGGAATTAATGACAGTGAATCCTAGGGTTAACAAGGCAGTGGATGAACAATTAACAAGGTATGGCAATCATCAGCATAGGATCATCTAGCATTTAAAGCATATTTAAAAATATCATGCACAGTTATTTCCAAAACAGGCTCTAAATAGGACTATTTGTAATCATAGGATCAATATGACCAAGAGGTTAGAACTTGCCTTCACCAAAGTCTTCTCCTTCTAAGTCCTCGTAATCCGGATCCTCAGCTCCTTCCTCAAAGACTTGCTCCTCTATTGATCAAAAGCAACGACGATCGAATTAACTATCGATCAAACAATTAATTAACAAGCATATAAATCAAAGAAGACCAAAAAGAGATCAACAATAGAGGGTTTTGATAACAATAAATAGCTTATGATTTTAGATGAATTTTGGTGGAAGAATCACCAAAATTGGAGCTAAGATGAAAAAGATATGAATTTCACAAGTTTTCAACATAGGAAATAATTAGGATTAAGCTAAGTAATTAAGCATAGACATAATCCTAATTATTATGGAGTAAACAAGTGTTGCAAAATGATTAGGAAATAATCTAGTATTTTTAGGAATTTTATGGAATTTTTCTGATAAAGAAAAGTGCTCGAAATAGTTTTCTGGGTACAAACTGCGTGTGGACTTAGCAATTTCCAGAGGCTGTGTGAGGCTGACGAGTGGGCCACTGGGGCCGGGGTCACTGTGCAGCACTGTTCCGTGGACTTGGTCCACAGGGCTGTGGACCGGAGGAGGTATGTGAGGGCGGTCCACGGTGCACCGCGCCCGTGGACGCGCGCTGACGGGGCGCTGACGCGGCAGAGGAGACTGAGTCTCCGCGGGCCCAGCGCCGACGTGGCACGCCACGTCAGATGGCGACGCAGCGCGGCCGGAGCGCGTCGGGGCGGCGCGCGCGCGGCGGCGCCTCGCCGGGGATCTCACCGGCGGCGGCTACAGGGCGTCAGGGGCGAAGCTAAGGGTACCTAGGGAAACGTCACGCGAAGGCGGAGCTAGGGCCGCTTGACGGTGACGACGCGGGGCATCGGAGAGGCGGCGCGGGCTCACCGGAGATGGCGGTGCGCGGCTGCGCGCAAGGGGGAGGCGCATGCGCGCGGGTTCGCACGCGTTTGTGTAGCCGTGCGAGTGCGCGGGTGTGCGTCGAGTGCAGCGCGCGCCTCAGCGTGGCCAGGCGCGGCCGGAAGGCCTGCCGGCGACGAGGTCGCGCGGCGGCTGGTGGCGGTGCTCGACGCGGAGCACGCGCCCGTGCGCGGGGAAGGAAAAGGAGGGGCTCAGGAGAGAGAGGAGGGGGAGGCGGAGCTCACAGCGGGCTCGAGGAAGGCGGAGGAGGGACGGAGGCAGCTCGTCGTCGTTGCGCGGTGGCCGGAACCCTAGCCTCCCACGAACTCCATGCTCCGAGCTTCGGCTGCAGGAATGAGAGACGGCACGAGGTTAGGGGAGGCACAGAGACGCCAAGGAAGAAGAAAAGGAAGACGGAGCTCCACCGCTGGCTCGACGGAGGGTCGCCGGACTTGGAGAAGGAAGATGGGGAAAAGTGAAATTGACGGGCTCGGGTGGCGATGAAGCTGGTTTGAGCGCGGGAAGAGGAGGAGGGGACGTGCGCGGAGTTCCGCGGCTTTTATAGGCGGCTGAGGAGTGGCCGTTGGGCGCGGTCACGCGGTGGTCGCCGGTCCTCGGTCGTCGGCGCTTCAATGCGACGCGATGGCGCGCCAGAGGAGGGACGACGCCCATGCGCGTGATGACGAGCGCTCAGGACGGCCACAGCGCGGCGGACAGGACCGGGCGAGAGCGAGGCTGAGCTAGGCTGACGCTGCGGCATGGCCGCTCGCCGGTCTTGGCCGCTGGCCCGCGTGGAAGGAGATGGGCGCGCTGCCGCGGGGTTGGCGGATGCGACGGAGCGACGGGACGCGACGACGCCTCCGCGAGCGCGTGCATGTGCGGTCCTGCTGGAGGCAGCGCAGTCGACGCGACGGAGCGGGGCAGCCGGCATGGGCGCGCTGGCGCGGTGGCAGGAGGAGGGAGACGACACTGACAGGTGGGGCCCACCTGTCAGTGGCTCGGCGCGGAAAAGCAGGCCGGGCCGCTGCTGGGCCGGATGGGGGAGAAGCTGGGCTGCGCGCGCGGGAGAGAAAGGAAAAGAGAGTGGGCCGGGGGAAGGAGAAGAAGAGAGGGGCGGCCCAGGAGGGAAGAAAATTTTTAAACTTTTCCAGAATTTTCAGAGATTCAAATTTGAATGGATTTCAAATTTGAAAAAGGATCAAAACCAAATGAACACATAATTAAAATCAGAAAATTCCAAATATGCACATGGTGGTGTTTGATGCACATTTTAAATTCGAAATTTTGAATTTGGCAAGGAATTTACTTCTATTTTGATTGAATTTTGTTCAAATTTGAAAAAGTTCAAATTTTTAGTGGTTTTTCATCATGGGCAAAACATAGGGTGTTACAAACGGCCATCGTCCTGATCTCTATACGCTGTTGTCAGATCCGCTTCGATCGGCCAAAGCAACGTGCTGTATCTCAACTGAACAGCCTCCATCCGCCATCCCGCCGCCTCAACTCCTTCGTCTTCATAGAGCCACACCATGATGCTTCAGTTTTCAACCTGAATTGACCTTTGGCATGAAAATTTTGCCCTCTCCTCGATCTAAAAAGATCGTACAGTCACGTTGAAGATCTGTCGCCAGTGTTATCGATTGAATAATGGAAGTACACTAATACTAACATTTTAAACCTAATTAGAAAAAAATATTACAAATCTGCCATCATCTTTTTCTAATTATACCCATATAATATTTATGATACCTCATCATCTTTACTACACATAAAAATAGGAGTTGGCGGTGTCCGGTTCGCGGTCGTCGTCGTCGTCCGTCCCTCCTCGCACAGACGCGCCGACAGGTGGGTCCAGACTGGGGTGGCTTTGAACATATCTCCACGCGACAGAGGGGCTCGCCGGCTCGCATCCCCCCTCCGTCCCTGCACCCGCACTCCCATCCCTCCCCCGGCTCCAGATTTCGTCGGAAACGAAATCACAGCTTCAGATCTCGTCTTCCACAGGCTCCTCATTCGCGTATTCCGCTGGTCAAGGTATTTGAGGAGACAGCGGCGGGTTCAGCGGGAGACATCGACGAGGACCGCGCGACCTGGGCGTCAGATCGGCGGAGCGCATGCTGTGCGAGCACGGCTACTGCGGCAGCTTGAGTAGGAGACCGCGGCGTCTGGAGCTTGTGCTGCGATTGCCACTGAAGGAGGCGGATGCGCTGGGACTTGTGCTCCAGCGGGGGGAACGCAGCTTGCTGCGCCTGCAATGGCGGCGAACCGGCGTGCACGGGTTGAGCGGTGGCCTACGCCATCGTGGTTTTGTTTTGCTAGCGCTTCTTTCTCGGCGGAAGGCCTGATTGGATTATTAGACAGCCGCTTGCAATTAGGAAAGCTCACTTTTGCTGCTGCCTTATCGTATCTTTTATCTTTGTGGTATAACTTTACATCTAGCTTATTATACTGTACAGTGTACATAGGTGAAGAACCAAACTTCTATTCGTCCCCAGTTTGATTTTGAGTAAATATTTATAAGTGATTTTTTTATTCATTTATAAGTGAATTTCATTCCATAGTCTCGCAAAAAAAAAAAATCATTCCATAGTGATGGTCGTCTTCTTCTTTGGCTTGATTTAGACACAGGACTCGGATTTGATCACGAATTTAGAGAGAGATAAAATTATGATAAACAATAGTCAATTTGTCTCCGACATTTTTGTCCACTTCTAAAATTTTCTCCTGCATGTCATGGTCGTGTCATACTAAAAGGTAATACTAGCATTGTGTATCCATTACTATACAAGAGTATTTTTCGTTCTTTGTTTTTGTTTAAGAAAATCCGTAGCAACGCACGGGCATTAGGCTAGTGATACCATGATACCGGTGGTTCAAACATGTATCATGATAAAGATCTGGACCATTAGATGAAGAAAATAAACGGTGTGCATTCATTTGGGTCTACTGTAAAAGAGCTCAAATAAAATCGCACACATGGTTGTACATATAGCAGCATTTTTTTTCATGTATTAATGTAATTAAGGAAGGTTTTAATGACCTAGATTAATCTTATTTAAACATTGATTCAGATCAAATTGTCAAATTGCACCCGTTTTGTAAATAAACTAAATAGAGTTGTGTAATATACAGAAATAAACGCATTTTACTTGAAAACAAAGGTGCTAGCTCTGTACCAACATGACCCATAATTTTAATTGATGTTTTGATTTCAACCGTGCTAATTTCTTAGTCTCCGTTTCAATCAACCTCCTAAACATTTAGCTGGCTAAGTTTAGCCAAATTAGATCCAAACGAGATGACTAAACAATCTCTTAAACTTAGCCAGCCCACCTCCTAAACATTTAGCTCCTGATCATCTCAACCGTTCTAGGCTTGGCTAAACACAAGAAAAAAGCAATAAATGTCAAAAAGCCAGAGACATTAGCGAAGGATCCAAACAGGTATCTCCTAAACATTAGTTTTCTAATGTTTAGTTGGCTAAACTTTAGCCGGTAAGAGGATTACGCTACACGATATTTTGCTTTGGAAGAAGAATAAAGTGATATATTCCTTGTGTACCAAACTTATGAATTGAATATACGACTAACTTGTCTTTATGACTTCATGATGATTTTTTTCCATTTCTAGCTTGTAAGACTAAACTAGGATCTCTTACTGGGCCCCTGACCACATTAAATAATTAATAATGGGGAATATTAAATTATATTCATGATGATCTATCAACAATTCTGCTTAATGAGTTTGTCCAACGTGATGGCCTCGCACGGCGGCGTAGCTGCGGAGAAGCCCTTCGCCGAAGACGTCAAGCTTGAGCGAACGGACGGCGCCGGCGCGTCGTTCTTGACCGGCCACGCTGACACCGTGGCCATGCTCAACTGGAGCACAGTGTCCCACGCCTCTGCTCCGCCGGAGATCAGCAACACCGACACCGCCGGCAGCGAGGCCGGGGAACTGGACCTCGAGCTGCAACTCTAGATCGAGGAATTCATTTCTCGGAAGGTCATCATACATTCTATTTGGCCCTTGATGCTGCGCATTATCTCTCTCAGCTTTGCCGACGATTTAAGCTCTTGATATGTATCAGTTATCATTGTTATCTGCGCAATTGTTCGAGTATATCGTTTTGCATTAATTCAATGTGGAAGTGTTAATATGTGCCCCTTAGTCTCTAGGAAAAATATTTCGGGAACAAAAAAATTTCGGAGGTCACCCATCAATATGAAATTTCGGGAATTTCGGAAATTTCGGCGAGCAAAATTTTAAATTTTGAAAAAGTTTTCACATGGTTTCATAAGAAATGGTCTCAAATCTATACAACATCACTATTGCGTATATAAACAAGACAATTTAGACTCGTGTAGGGGGTCAAAGACAGAATTTCGTTGGTACTATTCATTTCGACCATATTTCGGACCCCACCGGAAAAGGCAAAATTTTGAATATTTCGATGAGTAGACTCGTGTAGGGGGTCAAAGACAGAATTTCGTTGGTACTATTCATTTCGACCATATTTCGGACCCCACCGGAAAAGGCAAAATTTTGAATATTTCGATGAAATTTCGCCGAAATTGTTTTCCTAGCCTGGTCCCACCCCCTATTCTTGCACCATTGGGTGCAAGAAATCAAATCAATCTCAGCCCTTAATTTTATCGAATTAAATAAAAATAAATATAAAATCATAAAGTCAGTCATGATATCTTTCCCGGCACCCCCGATCTCCTTCCCTGATCTGGCGATCAGCCACAAAATCAGCAACCAATCAATGTCTACGTGAGTTGTTTTTTTTTGGAAGCCAAAATCGTGAGTGGTTACGTACAAAAACAAACACACGTACCAAACAAGCTGACACGTTTTTTTGTGTGAACAACATCATCAGCAATTCCACCGCCCATGCATCCTTATCGCTAACAAAATCATCAGCAAATGAAACTGACACGTTCTTTTTTTACATGAGATGTTTTCTCCAAATTTTTTTTTTGCACGCATCGTTCTTTTCTTCGTTGCATGTCACGTTTCCTTTTTCTTAGTAGTTTCAACAAAAAATGACGTCTAAAACAAAATCAACAAAAAAAAAGGTCTCACGTGACCCTCTTTCCAAAGAAAAACATTCAAAAAAAGAATAATGGCAACAATTATGGAAAAGAATAATGACAACAATTATGAATGAAGTCTTGCACCATAGGGTGCAAGAGTTCATCTAGTGCCTCGAGATCTACCTAAATAGATAGCTCACAGTTATTTGGGACTACCTTAACATCTCGCTAATATGTACCCCGGTGTCCCTCTCAACTCGACAACGTAGCACCACTGTCATATGAATGAATATACTCGATTCCAAATAATATATGTACTACTATATACAAGCATGAATGAGACGGATTTTACATTAGTTTTAGTGCATCTGGAGGTCATATTTTATGTTGCTCATATTTACAAGTCCCAAGAAGAAAGGAACATTTAATTTGCAGATCACAAAATAGGTAAACAGAGAGGATGTGTGAAACAGGTTTTAGTTACTCCATTAATAACGTAGCTGTAGTATCATTCCAACATGAACTGCTTTTTTATGTACATATCTATTTACGACAATGCTATTCTGTACTAAAATATTGTGCTGATATATGCTCAAAGCAAGGAGAAGGCTTGTATAAGAAAGTACTCCTAATATTGGTCGTGGTCTATGTGTACGTACATGCATGTCTTCCTATTTATAGTTGATTTGACATAAGTTTAACTGAAATATTATTTTATTACAAGAGTAACATCGTACTGTACGAGGTTGGCATCTATGCGATGCATACAGGGGTTAAATAACAAATAAAAAAAAATAAAAAATTGGACCAGTACGTCCCACTGGGGAATATGACAACAGCATTCCGTACGATTAAATGCGACAAAAAAAAAAAGAGGTGGTCCTGAGGTAGTCAGTCTAACACATTGTGGGCAAGAGATTCACTAGGATTTAGGTGCTGTAAAAGCTGGTCCACCTATATAGTGTTACTCTTGTAATAAACCACAAAGAAACCACTTCTCAAAATCGATCCAGCTATTTAAACAGGTAATTCAAATAAAGATTTGACAATAAAAATGGATTTTCCTGGGCCACCCACATAATTAAGGAACCGTATGTGAAAATAGATTTTCTAATAAAGGCTGCCCACATAAATAAATGTTTAGGAAAATCAGCTTTGCCACTAACCAATTAGAAATAACAATGATCGATCTTGTATTTTGGAGCTTCAACTAGTTTCTAAGTACAATTAAGTACAATGGCCGCTGCTACATTACAGGTAATTATTCTCCCACTTTTGGGAGATAGACAGCTCCATATATTGGAGCCTGGCATTTTAGCATGCATGTACATGTTTCATATTTTGTCATCATTGTACATTGAAGTATATCAAACTAAAAATATCAACAATCGCAATGATATAGCCTGGTATTTTAGCATGTACATGTTTCATACTTTGCCATCATTGTACATTGAAGTATATAAAACTACAATTATGAAACCACACTTTCGAACATATGAGAGTAATTAATTTACATCTGAGAGTAATTTACGTCATATTTTTTTCCTTTCGGAAACAAAAAAGGGAATTGAAACTTGGCTGTTTGAAAGGGTGATCCAAATATAAATTTATTAGTGCGTGCATGACAATACCCAGATATCTATTTTTAGACCAGATATATATAGTAATCCCATGCCTAACAATTTCGGACCAGCTGATACAGTAACTCGCTGCTGGTCGATCGGTTCGTTGAGCGCTAACGGTCGTAGCATGGAACATTGTAGGTGCCCACAATATACTATCAGTAGGTGTCGGCAAGTAGCTAGCGTTGTAGGTTGTAGCCATATCCAAGTGCCCGTCTGATCACTACGGAGTAGTTTTGTGCACTATGACGGCATGAAGGTCCAGTCAGCATTGTCTCCCATTGCGTTCCTCCATCATCTCAAAAGGCCTTCAGGGTCCCGCGGAACATTTCTCAATTATATAAAGGGAAATTTTATGTCATCAAGCAAATGAAAACATCCCGGTCTCTACACCTTTCGGTGTATTTAACCGTTCATCATTATTTCTCAATTATTGTCACACCCGGTTTTAAGAACAAAACTGAATGCTCATCTATATGTGTGCCCAGGATCAATTTTCACACATATAGGACAAAGTAAAGTAAAACAGATAACCATATCATAAATAAATCGTACAATATTACAATAAATGTCTGAAAAGACTAAAAATAATACAAACGCGAAGTCTCCATAACACCACAGGCAGTCGACCGGAGGCTCCACAAGCTTAGTTGTCTTTGTCATCGTCGAGGTAGTCCATCTTCACTCTCTGAGTAGCATTTGATAATTATGGAAGAAAAAGCAAGCGTGAGTACATGCCGTACTCCGCAAGTGTAGGAAAATATGACATGCAGGCTTATATGAAAGAAAGGCTAACATAGGGTTAATATAGCAGAAAGCACCCACATCTATGACATAGAGCACTTATATTACTAAATGTGATGACAACCCTCAAAACCAACATACAACCGCTTGTTGGTTTTTCTTACGTCACAGACAAATCCGCAAGCGCACGGAATACCGTTGTAGCACTTCACCCGTGAGTATTCAAGGGTATCGTTATTTATATTTTCCCAAAGGAACGGTGTGTGATTATCTTCTAGTCTAATTAGTCCAAGGACACGAAGAAGAGCGGTAGATTTGGGTAGAGAGGATTCCTATGGATGAGTTTCTTAGCAAAAGATAAATCCTGTCTCTAATTGCTTACTTCGAGCACCGGCTTAGGCTTTGGTCTGCCAAGCCACTCCGGCTAATGGCTCTACTATGTACCCGAACGTGGAGGGTTCCTTTGGATGGACAGGGCTGTCACTTCCTGCCACCTACCTCTACAAACCGTGGAGCACACAGCGGTCAAAGGCGACTTCCAGCCTAGACACCACGTCTATGCTATCGATCACTACTCTAGTCCCGGCCTGGTACCAATTTGGAAGACTAGAGCACTCCTTGCGGAGCGATGATCCCGTAAACAAGTAAAGAAAGAACTTAATCTAAACACTAAGTACACAATCCAATAGGAGATCAAGAATACTTACTTATGATGAAGATGAACGACGAACGAACGATGAACGAACGACGAACGATGAACGAACGACGAATGAACGATGAACGAACGACGAACAATGACTATTATAAAGAAGTATTCTCAAAGATACAAGATTGGGGCTAAATCCTCACAAAGGGAGGACTACCCTTCTCCTCTACCCTACTCTCTCCCTACTCTACTAGTATACAAGGGGCTCTAGGCCCTTGGGAGTGGAATGAGGCTCTCCTTCTTGTGTGTTCCTTGAGGGGAGGGGGTACCCCTTTATTTATAGGCTTGAGTAGGTCGGTTTGGGGGTCATCCACCGTCTCAATGCATTGATTGCAGGCAGAACCGACATAAGAAGGTCGGTTGCTGCCAGCAGGCCAAGACTGGGCCACAGTGGGCCCAGAAGCAGGTCGGGCGACCTGGAAATGGGGGTCGGCCGACCCCCCCTTGCTACCTTGTGTCTTGGGCTTTGTCCTAGTGTTCCTTTGGGCCCTTGTGACATTTATCCTTGGTGCATTAGTCGAAGGAGTGTCCAGGTGGCTGAATTGTGGCATTTTCTCCATCGTGTGTGATCCTGCGATGACTGTGGATTTGCCGGAGGGATATCTTGCATGGGCTTGGACCAAGGAGTCCCCCTTTGGGTTCTAATGATGTGTCTTGGTGGTTTGGCCCAAGTTGGATAGGCTTTGTATCCGTTTTGGTGCATGTCTTCCTCGGCTGCCGATGCTGATTTCTCGGAGTGAAGAATTGTCGGCATTGTAATGTACTTTTCCCTCATTTTCATATGGATTGCACCTGCACTCAAAATCTCACCAAGACTTGTGGAATTTGTTAGTTTTAAGCCCTAACACTATGTTTGGTGTTTACTTTGATTCCATTTGTGCAGGTATTTGACGGTCAAAATCGTGCCGTAACGACCGTCAACAAGACCCCCACACTTGAGCCTTTGCTCGTCCTCGAGTGAAGGTGGAAGATTAAGATAAAGCATGACTTCCTATGGTATGATGCTAGCATACAAGTTATTCCAAGCCATAACTGCACCTGTGAACTTTGAAGTGGCTAACATGCTATCTTGGGCGGTTGAGGAATGGAACGGTCTTGATTCAAGTCATCAATACCCCTCTGTTGAGTAACTTGGGTTTTTGATAGAATTTTCAAAATAAAAAACATAGCTTGTACTCCTCAAATGATAACTCTCAGATCGCTCAATGTGTTTGATTCCTCACCAAGGCAATGTGTTTACCTCTTCTCATCCTACTTCTACAAAAAGCTTTATGTGGAGTTTGGTAGGGATGAAAAGGGGCATACTTGTATCACTTATATTGCAAAGTCAAAGGGTGGATCCAAAGAGAAAACAAGTCATACAATCTGACCACGAATGTGCATGTGTGTGGATATGTGTATGGTGAATGGAATGAGGTGGAGTGAGATGGATATTCCTTGATGCTATGATGTTTCTCTCTTGATTGACTTTTATTTTGAGAACATGGCTATCACTTCTTTTCTTTCCTCTTCTCTTCTTTTTTTTTTCTTTCTCTCTCTTTTTTTTTCAATCGTGCTCAACATGTTTGAGCATGTCTTTCTTTATTCAAGCTCATGCAAATGAGCATTCTCTTTCTCTTTTTTTTTTCGATAGCCATGTCTCTTTTTGCAAGAATGTTTGGAGAGAGACATCAATCAACAAGTGATGGAGTATTTATTTGGTGGGTGGATGGATGGATGGAAATGGTATTGCTAACTTCCAGTAGAAGTTTAGCATGTTTTATGATAATGGTGTATGTGCACGAAATCTTGATCAAGAAAGTATGACAAGCATCTCACAAGGGTCGCACAATTTGACCAAGCTCAAAGCAATAACAAATAGCATTTGTAGAGGTTTTCAATGTGATCATTATTTGGCTCTGGTGGGAATATAAGATCATTGAGGAGCGCAAAGCTATGGATTTTCAATTTTTTTTCAAGATAAATTCCCAAGTACCCTATGCAGAAGAAACATGATTTATCTCATCCAACCATATCTCATTCGCCAACAACTTAGATAAACATGGGGTCCTATGAGATTGGTGTTCACAAGTAATGGATGTATGATGCGAGGAATAAAGAGTATGCAGGCCAACCAGATAGAAGCATGTTTGTTGAGAGGATAGCACTATATTTCTTTTATTATTGAGTTAAATTTTAGTGATTGACTCAAAAGAACATTTTAACTCATGAATTAGGGAGATAGAGTAGTAGGATAGGATGCGCAAACCATCGCCTTGGATGAAGTGGAGACCAAGAGGAGGGTATTTGATCGAACCAAAGGTTCGACCGAACTTTGTTTTCTTGTGCCCGATGGCTCCACCATTGTATGTGTTGATCAGTGCGAGGTTGTGCATCATGTTGGTGGGGAGATCTCGAATGTGTGCGTGATGAAGAACTCGAGAGATCTCCCCCACACTTGTTCTTGTACCTGGCTTATTTATTCAAAACAAACAAAAAGAATGTGGAAGCAAAAAGGACTCTACCGGGGTTAAAGACCGGGGAGCCTAAATTTATTGAATTCAGCACAATAACTCAAGGCGCATGATATGTTTGAAAGGGAAATAAAAACGCCTAGTTTATTCGTGTACTTTTCATTATTTAATTTCTTTATTCGATTTTAAATTATTTTCAACTTTTTATTTTATCATGCAAGGAGAAAGCAAAAAGATACAAGTTGCGATACAACTTCTTAAAGCGGTGTGAGCAATCAACGAGGTGCACTCAACATGTTCTAACCACTTGAAAAGTTCTAACCATTTCTCAATCATGCATTGCATAGGAGAGATTTTGATATTGTAAACCATGGCATAAGGATACAATGCTCATCCTCATAGATAGGTCTAAGATTGCCTTGAGGAACACAAGTCATAGCAAGCCATTCATGCATCAGGCACAAGGTAGGATGTGATATTTTGCCAAAGAGCATGCTTGTGAAGATCAGGAGTTGTAGAAACAAGTCTTGCAAGCAATGCTTATGAGATCCTAGTAGTAGACTAAGATAGTTCCATGAAAGCAGGTAATACTTATTCTGGAAGAACCAAAGTAAAACCATTGTCTACTACTAGCAGGGTGCATAAAACTGTATGGCAAGTAGGAGGGATCTTACTACACAAGCAAAATCATCCCACCCTATGGCTTCTAATCATGGGCAAAGTTGGCATTCATACCTTCCTTGTGCAGCAATTCCTGGTCATGTGCTCATGGGTGAGCATAGACACGGTTTCATGAGTGTTGTAGGCTTGCTTCTCCTTCTCGCACACCAAGATGGGATTGGTGTCGAAGAGGAGTCTCGATGTGTCATTTTCATTGTGGTCTACCTCTCCATGTGATCCTTTTGAAGCTCTTCATGCCAACTTTCTCAAGTTAGGCATGAGCTCAATGGAGGGGTATGGATATGTGCCACATCGAGAGTGACTTGGGTTTGAGCTTGTCGCCTTCTTCAACACATTGATGAGCCGCTTGTCGGCTCTTTTCATGGCTGCACACAAGAGCAAGAACACAAGAGCAAACTCGAGAATGGGTTACGTTAGTTTAAGCAATGTGGACCATTTGTCGGTTGCTCTCGCAAAGCTCTTTTTTTTTTTCGCAACTAAAGAAAGCAAAATAAAATCAAAAAGAAGAAAAGGGAAAATCTTTTTCTTAAGTTTGAGATAAAACAAAATTGTCACTTTGAGAGTTTGAGAAGCTCTCAAATTATTACCCTTCTTCTTTTTTTTTCTTTTTTTTTTTTTGAAAAACAATCGTCTCAATTGTTTTTTTTTTTAGAATGATTTCAAAGAAAAATAAAGAAGAGTTGGAAAAGATTCCAACATAGAAGAAGTTTATTTTGGAAGACTCCAAATGCAAATGGAAAAACCAAAAGAAGGAAGAAAATCTTTTTCTTGAACTTGAGACAAAATATAATGAAAACTTGGAGAAATGCAAGAACAAGAATTTTGTTGTAAGGGTGCTTAAGTGAAAATGAAATGTCATTGAAAAGTTCGAGCACCCTTGCATCCAAATATAAACAAATGAAGTTCAACTTGGTCAACAGTCCCACAATGGCTATATGCTGAAAAGTCAAGGGAAGCTGTGCCAAAATTCCTTCAAAATTTTGTTCAAAGCATTTTCCAACAAAAGGTTGTCTCAAATTCATTTTATCAAACTTGTTCTCACAAAGGAGATTTTTTTTTTATTTGAATGTGCAAATGCAAAGTGGTTTTGAAAAATCCCAAACATGAGTTGGAAGGATTCAAACATGCAAGAATGCAAATAAATAATCAAACATGCAAGAATGAGTTGGAGAAGTAAACATGTATGCAATTGGGAATTAAAAAAATGCAATTTGTTGGTAAAATCAAGGATGCAAAAGAATGCAAGTGGAAATCCAAGGAAGCAAATAAAAGATAATTGTCGATTATCCTATCGACAAGGGCAGCGTCATTTTAAGTCAGACGAGCAAGACTCTCCCCCGTCACGTTGAGTTTGATCATGAATTATCTCGTCTCGGAGAATGATCTGCATGGTTAGTACCAACATACAACCACGATATTTGCAATATTTATGATAAACAAAAGCATCTACAACCATTTTAAAGAACAAGTAGCAAAACAAGGGAACAAAGTGGTTGTAGGTAGCAAAAGTAGTTTTGGCACTAACGGGTGTTGGCTCTAGAGACTCATGATGTGAGCATGTATCATGTGGTTGTTCAAGGAAAAAGCTATCATGCTCACTCAAAGATTCCTCTTTGGATTCTAGAGTCGATGCCTCGTGAAATTCCATGGCCCAAGGTTTGTTTTCAAGAAGTTCTTGATCAACATCAACAACGGTGCATGAAGGGCCAGAGGGAAAAGGTTCGAATGGCGAAGAGGATTGTTTGGGTTCATAGACATGAAGAGTTTCATTCAACTCATCCTCTTCATGGGTGGAAAACTTTGCATCCTCATACCAAGTATGCTCGAGTGGCGGGATTGGAGATATGAACTTGATTTGCTCGAGTGGTTCATGATCGAGTGTTGGTATTTCTTAACGTCACAGATAAATCCGCAAGCGTACGGAGAATACCGTTGTAGCACTTCACCCGTGAGTATTCAAGGGTATCGTTATTTATATTATCCCAAGGGAACGGAGTGGAATTATCTACTAGTCTAGCTGGTCCAAAGACACAAGGAAGGATGGTAGGTATGGGTAGAGAGGATCCCTATGGATGAAGTTCTATCTGGAACAAGGAAGAGTAGACACAGCAGGGCTGTCACCACCTACCGGCAAACTCCCCTACTAGGACACGTGACACTAGGACTATTAAGTCCCTAGGCCAGTCCTAGGGTCACGTGACAACAAGGCAATTAAGTCCTCGCTGCCAGACCGATTCCAAGAAGTCAATTCTCTAGAACAGAAAGGACTAAGCACAGCAGGGCTGTCACCACCTACTGGCGACCCTCTCCTAGGACATGTGACACCAGGGCTATTAAGTCCCTATGCCAGTCCCAAGGTCACGTGACAGCAAGGCAATCAAGTCCTCCCTGCCAGACCTATTCTAGTTCACAAGACTAAAGATAAATTCTGCCTCTAAATGCTTACTTGAATAGAACGATGATCATGCAAGCAAGTAAAGGAAGAACTTATACTAGAATAGAAACATACAATCCAGAAGGAGATCGAGAGTACTTACTTGTAATGAAGATAAACGACGAACGAACGATGAACGAACGACGAACGAACGATGAACGAAGAACGAACGACGAACGAACGATGAACGAACGAAGAACACTTCACTATGAATAAGTATCCTCCAAGATACAAGATTTGGCTAAGTCCTCACAAGGGGAGGACCACCCTTCTCTCCTACCCTACTCTCTCCCTACTCTACTAGTGTACAAATGGCTCTAGGCCCTTGGGAGTGGAATGAGGCTCTCCTTCTTGTGTGTTCTTGAGGGGAGGGGGTACCCCTCTATTTATAGTCTTGAGTAGGTCGGTTTGGGGGCCTCCACCGCCTCAATGCACCGCCTCAACGCATTAAATGCAGGCAGAACCGACATCAGGAAGGCGGTGGCGACCAGCCAGAGAAAGATGGGCCAGATTGGCCACTGTAGCAGGTCGGCCGACCTCACTGTAGCAGGTCGGCCGACCCCCCCTTGGCCCATTTGGCCTTGGGCTTTGGCCGAGGGGTCCTCCTTGATGTCTTGTTCAATGATCTTCGTGCATTGGCCCAAGTTGGTTGAGTTTTGTATGACGTTTGATCCATATCTTGTTGGGCTGCCTGTGCTGATTTTCTCGGAGTGATGTGTTGTGGCCTTCTTGATGTGAATTCCCTCCTTTTGATATGAAATGTTCCTGCACTCACAAATTCACCAACACTCGTGGAAATCGTTAGTAATAAACTCCTACCACTATGTTTGGTGTTCATTTTATTTCTTTTATGCAGGTAATTGACGGTCAAAAGTGGTACTTAAGGGCCGTCAACAACACCCCCACACTTGAGCCTTTGCTCGTCCTCGAGTGAAGGTGGAAGATTAAGATAAAGCATGACTTCCTATGGTATGATGCCAGCATACAAGTTATTCCAAGCCATACCTGCACCTGTGAACTTTGAAGTGGCTAACATGCTATCTTGGGCGGTTGAGGAATGGAACGATCTTGATTCAAGTCATCAATACCCCTCTGCTGAGTAACTTGGGTTTTTGAAAGATTTTCAAAGTAAAGGCATAGCTTGTACTCCTTGAATGATAACTCTCGGATCGCTCAATGTGTATGATTCCTCACCAAGGCAATGGGTTGCCTCTTTTCATCCTGCTTCTATGTAAGGCTTTATGTGGAGCTTCGTAGGGATGAAAAGGGGCATACTTGTATCACTTATATTGCAAAGTCAAAGAGTGGATCCAAAAAGAGAAAACAAGCCATACAATCTGATCAAGAGTGTGTGTGTGAGTGGATATGTGTGTGGAAGATGGAATGAGATGGATACTCCTTGATGTGATGATATCTCTCTCGTGCTTGAATTTTGTTTGAGAACATGGCTATCGCTTCTTTTCTTTCTTCTCTCTCTCTGTTTTTTTTTCAACCATACTCACTATGTTTGAGGGGGTCTCTCTTTTCCTTTTTTTTTTTCTCATGCTTCTGAGCACTAACACTTTCTTTCTTTCTTTCTTTCTTTCTTTCTTTCTTTTTCATGAACTCTTTCTCTCCCTTTTTTTTTTTGATAGCCATGCCTCTTTTGCAAGAGTATTTGAAGAGAGATATCAACAAAAAATGAAGGAGTATTTTGTTTTGGTGGATGGATGAATGGAAAGGATGTTGCTAACTTCCAGTGTAGAAGTTAGCATGTTTTGTGGTGGTGGTGGTGGTGTATGTGTACGTGATCTTGACCGGGAAAGTATGACAAGAATCTCACAAGGGTCACACAATTTGACAAAGCTCAAAGCAATAACAAGTAGCATTTTGTAGGGGTTTTCAATGTGATCATTATCTGGCTCTGGTAGGAATTTAAGATCATTGAGGAGTGCAAAGCTATGGATTTTTAATTTTGCAAAATAAATTCCCAAGTACTCTACACAGAAGAAGCAAGATTCCTATCATCCAACCATATCACACTCGCCAACAACTTAGATAAGCATGGGGTCCTATGATATTGGTGTTCACAAGCAACAGGTGTGCGAAGCGAGGAATAAAGAGTATGCAGGCCAACCAAACAGAAACATGCAAGCTTGTTTGAGGGATAAAAAGATTTGTTTTTATCATTGAGTTAAATTTTAGTGATTGATGCAAGAAATTTATTTCAACTCAAGAATTGGAGAGTAGGGTATAGGATGTGCAAACCGTCGCATTAGATGAAGTGGAGACCAAGAGGGGTCATAGGATTGATCTTTGTCTTCTTGTCCCGATGGCTTCACTCCTTTGCGTGTTGATTGGTGCGATGTTGTGCATCATGTTGGTGGGAGACCTTGAGTGTGTGCTTGATAAAGGACCAAGAGGTCTCCCCCACACTTGTTATTGTACCTAGCTTATTTATTCGAAAGAAACAAACAAATGTGGAAACAAAAAAGGACTCTACCGGGGTTAAAGACCGGGGAGCCTGAATTTATTGAATTTAGTAAAATAACTCAAGGTGCATGATATGTTGGAAAGGGAAATAAAAACGCCTAGTTTATTCAAACTATTTTTTTTTTCAAGTTTATGTTTTTATCATGTAAGGCGAAAGCAAAAGGATACAAGTTGCGATACAAGTTACCTTAGTGGAGGAGGGATCCTCCCCCACACTTGTTCTTTGCCCGTAGTCCTTGATTGGTGTTGATCCCCATGATATTGATCGGGCTTTGTGCAGCGTGGCATGATGTTGGTATGTCGTCTTTCTTCAACGCGTTGTTGAGTCGCTTGTCGGCCCTTTTCATGGCTGCACATAAGAGCGAAAACACAAGAGCAAACTCGAGAACGGGTTATGTTAGTGTAAACAATGTGGATCACCCGTCGGTTGCTGCAAAGTTTCTTGATCGCAACAAAAGAATGCAAATAAAATCAAAAGAAGAAAAAGGGAAAATCATTTTCTTGAACTTGAGACAAATGCAATGAAAACATGGAGAAATGTGAGCAAAAATTTTGTTGAGAAGGTGCTTAAGTAAAACGAGAAATGGAATTGAAGATTCAAACACTCTTCCTTCAAAAAAAATAAAAAGATGAAGTCCAACTTGGCACACAACTCCCCAATGGCTATGTGATAAGAAGTCAATGGGAGTTATGCCAAAATTCCTCCAAAATTTTGCTCAAAACATTTTCCAACAGAAGATTGTCTCAAATTCATTTTCACAAAAGAAATAGAAAACTCTTCTTTTTTTTCTTTTTTTTTAAATGCAAATGGCAGGTGGTTTGAACAATCCCAAACAAATGTTGGGAAGATTCAAACATGCAAGAATGCAAGTGGGAAAATCAAATATGCATGTTGATGGAGAAATCAAATATGCAAAAGAATGCAAATATGAAAGAAGCAAATATGAGATAACTACCGATTATCCTGTCAGCAAGGGCATCATCATTTTAAGTCCGATGAGCAAGACTTTTCTCCGTCATGTTTAGCTTAATGATGTGGCTCCGGAAGAATGATCTGCATGGTTAGTGCCAATATACTACAACGATATTTGCAATATTTATGATAAATGAAAGCATCTACAACCATCCTGAAGAAAAAGTAACAAAACAAAGGATCAAGGTGGTTGTAGGCATCAAACGTGGTCTTGGCTCTAACGGGTGATGACTTTAGAGACTCATGGCATGAGCATGTTTCTTGTGGGTGTTCAAGAAAGAAGCTCTCATGCTCATGCTTAGGATCAAGTTCTTCTAGAGTTGATGCCTCGACGAAGTCCAAAGCCCAAGATTTTTCCTTCTCGAGAGGTTCTTGATCACCAACAAGAATGATGCACGGAGGGCTAGAGGGAAGAGGCTCAAGATAGAGCGATGGTGATGAGGATTGTTGGGCCAGGAATGTTTCTTCTTTTCTATCCTCATCTTGGGTGGAAAACCTCTCATCCTTATGTAGAGCAAGATCCAAAGATGCAAATGGGGATACAAACATCACTTGCTCAAGTGGTTCATGATCAAGATGAGGTTTTGCCAAAGGATTTTGACAGCTAGTGCTGGTGAAAGGGGCTTCCTCAAGAATTTCCTTCATGTCCTCCTTGAGAAATGGTTCTTTGAGAGGATCGGGAGGAGTAGGAGGCATCTTGTCCTGTATGTAGTTCGAGGTGTTTCCATAATCTTCAAAAGTTTCTTCCTCAAACTCATACGGGGACTCGGGAGGCTCAACAGGCAAATCGTGGGGTGCGGACAATGAAGGGATGGATCCGGATGTTGAGGGTTCCTCGATACTTGACACGACTTGCTTTTGAAGGGACTCACTAAGATGATTGATGAAGGAATTATTTTCTGTGATCAAATCCAAGATCTTTCTTCCTTCGGTCGGTGTTTTGGAAGCAAAGGACCCTCCAGCGGCGATGTCAAGATATGGGGCGGACTTCTTGTCTAAACCCATGTAGAAATATTGCAATAACATGGGATCGGGGATAGACAAGTTTGGGCCAGAAAGAGTTAGCAAGGAAAACCTAACCCAGGCCGCACCTATGGACTCCTTCTCATTCTGCGAGAAATTGATGATTTCTAGCCGGAGAGCAACGATTCGGGATAAGGGAAAGAAGGCTGCGCAAAATTTATCTCGGAGTTTTTCCCAATCCCCATTCATGCTTCTGACGGCAATCATGTACCATTGTCCCGCTCTCTCACGAAGGGAGAAAGGAAACAACTTCCATTTCACAGTTTCTTGTGCCATGCCTTGGATCACGACGCATGAACACACTTGCTCGAACTCTCGCAGATGGTGATATGGATTTTCTTGGTCAGTTCCAGAGAAGGGTCGGCTTTTGACCATGGTTATAAAGGTGGGGTGGATCATATAGCCGGATGTGCAAATGGGTTTGGAGGATGGTGGTGGCTCAAATGACATTCCCCTTGGAGCAGAGAAGGATTGGATTGTAGGTTCTGGCTCCATGATAAATGTTTTTGGTGTTTTTCAAGGAAGGGGTAGAAATGATGGATGGTGGAAGAGTGACAATGGATTGAGGATAAGCAATAAAAGGAAAAGGATAAAAGGATACAATACGAGGACCAACTAGGTTCGAAGATAAGACAACAACCGTTCCCCGGCAACGGCGCCAGAAATGCTTGTTAGTATTTCTTAACGTCACAGATAAATCCGCAAGCGTACGGAGAATACCGTTGTAGCACTTCACCCGTGAGTATTCAAGGGTATCGTTATTTATATTATCCCAAGGGAACGGAGTGGAATTATCTACTAGTCTAGCTGGTCCAAAGACACGAGGAAGGATGGTAGGTATGGGTAGAGAGGATCCCTATGGATGAAGTTCTATCTGGAACAAGGAAGAGTAGACACAGCAGGGCTGTCACCACCTACCGGCAAACTCCCCTACTAGGACACGTGACACTAGGACTATTAAGTCCCTAGGCCAGTCCTAGGGTCACGTGACAACAAGGCAATTAAGTCCTCGCTGCCAGACCGATTCCAAGAAGTCAATTCTCTAGAACAGAAAGGACTAAGCACAGCAGGGCTGTCACCACCTACTGGCGACCCTCTCCTAGGACATGTGACACCAGGGCTATTAAGTCCCTATGCCAGTCCCAAGGTCACGTGACAGCAAGGCAATCAAGTCCTCCCTGCCAGACCTATTCTAGTTCACAAGACTAAAGATAAATTCTGCCTCTAAATGCTTACTTGAATAGAACGATGATCATGCAAGCAAGTAAAGGAAGAACTTATACTAGAATAGAAACATACAATCCAGAAGGAGATCGAGAGTACTTACTTGTAATGAAGATAAACGACGAACGAACGATGAACGAACGACGAACGAACGATGAACGAAGAACGAACGACGAACGAACGATGAACGAACGAAGAACACTTCACTATGAATAAGTATCCTCCAAGATACAAGATTTGGCTAAGTCCTCACAAGGGGAGGACCACCCTTCTCTCCTACCCTACTCTCTCCCTACTCTACTAGTGTACAAATGGCTCTAGGCCCTTGGGAGTGGAATGAGGCTCTCCTTCTTGTGTGTTCTTGAGGGGAGGGGGTACCCCTCTATTTATAGTCTTGAGTAGGTCGGTTTGGGGGCCTCCACCGCCTCAATGCACCGCCTCAACGCATTAAATGCAGGCAGAACCGACATCAGGAAGGCGGTGGCGACCAGCCAGAGAAAGATGGGCCAGATTGGCCACTGTAGCAGGTCGGCCGACCTCACTGTAGCAGGTCGGCCGACCCCCCCTTGGCCCATTTGGCCTTGGGCTTTGGCCGAGGGGTCCTCCTTGATGTCTTGTTCAATGATCTTCGTGCATTGGCCCAAGTTGGTTGAGTTTTGTATGACGTTTGATCCATATCTTGTTGGGCTGCCTGTGCTGATTTTCTCGGAGTGATGTGTTGTGGCCTTCTTGATGTGAATTCCCTCCTTTTGATATGAAATGTTCCTGCACTCACAAATTCACCAACACTCGTGGAAATCGTTAGTAATAAACTCCTACCACTATGTTTGGTGTTCATTTTATTTCTTTTATGCAGGTAATTGACGGTCAAAAGTGGTACTTAAGGGCCGTCAACATCGAGATGAGGTTTCACCAAAGGAGTTTGAGTGGTGGTGGTGAAAGTGGTTTTCCCAAGACGTTCCTTCATGTCCTCCTTGAGGAATGGTTCCTTGTGAGGATCGGGAGGAGTAGGAGGCATCTTTTCCCAAATGTTGTTCGAGGTGTTTCCAAAATTTTCAAAAATTTCTTTCTCGAACTCAAAAGGGAACTCAAGAGGTTCATCTTCCTCTATCATTGTTCTTGTGTCAGATGAGGACTCGGGTGTTGGGTCTACCATTGTAGGCACCAATTTTTTTGTTTTTGGCACAACAAGTTTCTCATCTTTTGACTCCGGCTCATCTGGTAAGTCAGCGGAAAAAGGTGTGTTTTCCACAATTCGATCCAAAAGTTCATGCGCTTCCACTATGGTCTTATGAGAAAAAGATCCACCAGCGGCCGTGTCAAGATAAAGTGCGGTATTGTTGCTCAATCCCGAATAAAAATGTTGCAATAAAACTGGTTCGGGGAGCAACAATTCTGGTCCGGAGTCCGTTAATGAACAGAACCGGATCCAAGATGCACTTAAGGTCTCCTCTTCTTCTTGCCGAAAGTTAATTATTTCCGCTCGTAGAGAAGTGATACGAGATACGGGAAAGAACGCTAGACAAAATTTGTCTCGCAATTCCTTCCAATCACCGTTCACTCTCTTAGCGGTATAAGTGTACCATTGTTTCGCCTTCCCATTGAGGGAGAAGGGAAACAACTTCCACTTCAATGTTTCTTGTGTCATGCCATGGATCAATCGGCATGAACACAAATGCTCAAACTCTCGCAAGTGTTCATAAGGATTTTCATGTTTAAAACCCGAAAAGAATAGACCTCTTATCATTGAAATATAATCGGGGCAAAACTCATAGCCAGATGAAGAAATTGGGTGTGATGATGATGGTGGCTCTAAGAGATCACCCCGTGGAGCAGAGAATGATGGGATTGTAGGTTGTGGCTCCATGATATATGTTTTTGGTATTTTTCAAGTAAGTGGGAAATGATGATGATAGGATAGATGGTGAAATGTGATGATCGATAAAGGAAAAGCAATAAAAGAAGAAATGATAAATAAAAAGATACAATACGAGGACCAACTAGGTTCGAAGACAAAAACGAAAACCGTTCCCCGGCAACGGCGCCAGAAATGCTTGTTGGTATTTCTTACGTCATAGACAAATCCGCAAGCGCACGGAATACCGTTGTAGCACTTCACCCGTGAGTATTCAAGGGTATCGTTATTTATATTTTCCCAAAGGAACAGTGTGTGATTATCTTCTAGTCTAATTAGTCCAAGGACACGAAGAAGAGCGGTAGATTTGGGTAGAGAGGATTCCTATGGATGAGTTTCTTAGCAAAAGATAAATCCTGTCTCTAATTGCTTACTTCGAGCACCGGCTTAGGCTTTGGTCTGCCAAGCCACTCCGGCTAATGGCTCTACTATGTACCCGAACGTGGAGGGTTCCTTTGGATGGACAGGGCTGTCACTTCCTGCCACCTACCTCTACAAACCGTGGAGCACACAGCGGTCAAAGGCGACTTCCAGCCTAGATACCACGTCTATGCTATCGATCACTACTCTAGCCCCGGCCTGGTACCAATTTGGAAGACTAGAGCACTCCTTGCGGAGCGATGATCCCGTAAACAAGTAAAGAAAGAACTTAATCTAAACACTAAGTACACAATCCAATAGGAGATCAAGAATACTTACTTATGATGAAGATGAACGAACGATGAACGACGAACGAACGATGAACGAACGACGAACGATGAACGAACGACGAACGAACGATGAACGAACGACGAACAATGACTATTATAAAGAAGTATTCTCAAAGATACAAGATTGGGGCTAAATCCTCACAAAGGGAGGACTACCCTTCTCCTCTACCCTACTCTCTCCCTACTCTACTAGTATACAAGGGGCTCTAGGCCCTTGGGAGTGGAATGAGGCTCTCCTTCTTGTGTGTTCCTTGAGGGGAGGGGGTACCCCTTTATTTATAGGCTTGAGTAGGTCGGTTTGGGGGTCATCCACCGTCTCAATGCATTGATTGCAGGCAGAACCGACATAAGAAGGTCGGTTGCTGCCAGCAGGCCAAGACTGGGCCACAGTGGGCCTAGAAGCAGGTCGGGCGACCTGGAAATGGGGGTCGGCCGACCCCCCCTTGCTACCTTGTGTCTTGGGCTTTGTCCTAGTGTTCCTTTGGGCCCTTGTGACATTTATCCTTGGTGCATTAGTCGAAGGAGTGTCCAGGTGGCTGAATTGTGGCCTTTTCTCCATCGTGTGTGATCCTGCGATGACTGTGGATTTGCTGGAGGGATATTTTGCATGGGCTTGGACCAAGGAGTCCCCCTTTGGGTCCTAATGATGTGTCTTGGTGGTTTGGCCCAAGTTGGATAGGTTTTGTATCCTTTTTGGTGCATGTCTTCCTCGGCTGCCGATGCTGATTTCTCGGAGTGAAGAATTGTCGGCATTGTAATGTACTTTTCCCTCATTTTCATATGGATTGCACCTGCACTCAAAATCTCACCAAGACTTGTGGAATTTGTTAGTTTTAAGCCCTAACACTATGTTTGGTGTTTACTTTGATTCCATTTGTGCAGGTATTTGACGGTCAAAATCGTGCCGTAACGACCGTCAACACCGCTCACCAGGTTCCCATCACATGGCTACCAACTCATCGGGTTCCCACCACCCGACTACCAAACCAACCAAATCATCCAACTAATCATGAATAAGTCTAGGCTTGCTCGTGACCGTGAGCACGGCTGTCAAGACAGTTTTACACTCTGCAGAGGTTGCACCACTTTACCCACAAGTCGTGATTTCGTCACCCGTCGGTGACTAAAACCTCTATTATGCCACTGCACACTTCCTATGGTGTGCGGCCAGGAGATCACTACGAGGCCTTTACAAAGCGCTTCCAAATCCTTTATGCACCCACTAAGGTTCCACCGCTAACAGCATATTCGAGTCCATTTTACCTCCGCTGCAGAAGCCCCCTCTTGCGCCACTAAACCACCGAATGGTGCTCACAGAATAAGGAAAGCATCCTATTGATTGGCGAAGCTGTTCCATAGCAGTCTTGTGATGGCGCGGATATACCGGGTTACATGCTCCATAAACCGATCCTTATAATCTAAGCAGGAAACTAGCACCAACCATAATCTCGTGCACGCCGGCACCATACCAAACCAACCGTCCTGCCTAGATTCCTAAGCTCCATGTTTCTAACCATTACCATTCTGTCGGCGTTGAGAAACCGGCCGATGAGTAAATTTAGACTACGCGCTTGGTTGCTTGGGATGAATGAAGTTTGACACGAGAGATTATACTGGTTCAGGCGATCGAAGCCCTACGTCCAGTGAGTTGGTTCGGTTTGTATTGCTCGTAGTAGGGGTCACAAGCTTGGCGAGAGAGGGAAAAGCTCCCAAATCTCTAAGTGCAGACAGAGAGCGAATGCGGCCACGCCTACTGGGACGTTCACGCCGCTCACGGTGCTCTGGGGTCGGCCCTTCACGCTATGGAAACGATGCGGGTTCCTTTTGAGGTTTGGCGATCTTCTCCTTGGGTTCTTCCTTTCGGTTCTCCCTCTCCTTTTTCCATTGATGCTGACTTTCCACACCATGACCGGGTGTAGGTAGTGTTGATGAATAGTAGGCTCAAGTCGGATCAGTTGTGCGTTCAGAAGGAGTGGCTGGATCGGCAAGCTTCCGACCTCAGCTCCGTCACTCAGCAAGCCGGTGACGCAGAGAAGGTGATCGCTGATCTTCACAAGGAGGTCGATGTGCTGCGCAGGCATGCCGACGACGCCGAGTCGTCGGCGGAGGCATCCTGGAAGCAGGCTGAGGTGGCCGGACAGTTGGCAGAGGCCTCTGCGGCCCAAGCGGAGGTGGAGAGGAAAAGGAAGGAGGTCATCGAAGCTTCCCTTGGCGACCTTGCCAACGAGATGGTTGTGCTTCGCGGCAAGAATACCGGTGAGTGGCTTTTTTATGTCTCCGTTTTTTTATGCCTGCGCTCATTTCTCACTTCCGAGCTCCTTTGATTCAGATCTCGACAGGAAGCTGGTGGAGCGCAAGCCTTGGTGGAGCAACTCAGCCAACTACGGCTCGACCTCGTCCGCTCGTGTGCCCAAGTCGAGATGAAGATGACCGGCGAGCCCAGTGAGCCAGCGCAGCAAGTGCTCAGCCTGCCGACCCACGTGAGGGCTTTGGAGGAGGAGGCGATGGGAACCGGCATCTGCCTGACCCTCACTGTCTTCCGCTCTCACTTCAACGCCGCGGTCGAGGTGGAGTGTATGAGCAAGGGTTTCGCTGAGGGGAATTCTCCAGCAACCCTGGTGGCACTCGAGGAAGAGGTTCGCCCAAGCGTCGAGCGCCTCCTGGGGGTGTACAATGAGGATTTCCTTCCGCGCCGCGCCGGCTGAAGAAAAAGGGTGAAGAGTGGTTAGACTGGGTCGAGCCCCCGAGGGCCTTTTGTTTTCTAGTTTATTGTCGAACAAAAACTTTAAGTATGTAATAAGGAACGCGTGTTTAAGTTACTTTTTCATTTTTTATCCCTTTTGCGTAACGATCCGACCTTTTCGACTTTGAGCGTTCGGATTTTAGCTTAGAGCATGTACTGCTGGTTTAGGCTGTCCTTAGCCGCTGGGGCATCAGGTGCCTTTGAACCGGGCAATGGGATTCAGAGCCGCTATCCGCTGCCCGTTGTCTCGAAATAACGGCGAGTGCAACTAAGGGTCGGAGTGTGGGTCCTTGGTACAGGTCATTGGACGTGGTTCCCGGCGGAATTGCGTTGTTTCCGCCGAGACGTACGTCACTGCCCTTTACTCGGGACGCACGTGGTGTTGTCACCGCACCCACCGGGTGTAGCCCCCGAGTGGGGGCTATACCAAGCGGCTGCTCCAAGCGTGAATTATGAGATGAATTTTTGCAGAACAAAAAAGGACACGAGGAAAATCTTAAGGGTAGAAGCGACGTAGCTGTTTGATGTTCCACGCGTTCTTGATTTGTTGTCCTTCCTAGTCCATCAGCTTGTATGTTCCGGGTTAGAGTATCTCGGAGACGATGAAAGGTCCCTCCCAAGGTGGCGACAGCTTGTGGCGGTCCTTGTTGGTCTGCACAAGTCAGGGGACGAGGTCGTCCACGTTGAAGGCCCGCCCGCGGACTCATCGCAGCACCTGCTGGTACATCGTCTCACGTAAGAGGGCGACCTCGCGATCCTCATTGATCTGAAAGAGTGCATCTTCGAGGAAACGCATGTTGTTCTCCTCCTTGTAAGCTTGGACTCTCGGGGCTCCATATTCGAGGTCGGTTGGCAATATCGCCTCCGCTCCGTATATCATGAAGAAGGGGGTGTGGCCGGTCGCACGTCTTGGGGTCATCCGTAGACTCCAAAGCACTGAGGGGAACTCCTACACCCATCGGCCAGCACAGTCCTTCAACTTGTTGAATATTCGAGGCTTGAGTCCTTGCAGGACCATGCCATTGGCGCGTTCGACCTGGCCATTCGTTTGGGGGTGCGCGACCGCTGCCCAATCGACCCTTATGCTGTGGTCGTCACAGAATTTCAAGAATTCCTGGCTGGTGAACTGCGAGCCATTGTACGTGATGATGGAGTTGGGAACTCCAAAGCGGTGGACGAAGTCTCTAAAGAAGATCACTGCTTGAGCTGGCCTTATTGTGGCAAGGAAGTCGGGGCTCGATCCACTTGGAGAATTTATCGACCGCGACAAGCAGGTGGGTGTAGCCCCCGGGCGCTTTCTTCAGGGGGCCAACCAAATCGAGTCCCCATACGACAAAGGGCCAGGTCAAGGGGATCATTTGCAGGGCCAGCGCCAGCATGTGAGTTTGCCGAGCATAGTACTGGCACCCTTCGCAGGTGCGCACTATCTTTTCTGCATCACCGATCACCGTCGGCCAGTAAAAACCATGGCGGAACGTGTTGCCGACCAGGCTGTGAGGCGCGGCGTGGTGTTCGCAGGCTCCTTCATGTATGTCGCGGAGTAGCTGCCTCCCGTAGTCGAGCGGTATGCAGCGCTGCAGGACGCCGGAGTGTTCTTTCTTGAACAAGCAGGGGAGGAGGTTGGGACCCCACCTGGATCAATATTGTTTTCATCCCCGTTCTCCTCCTCCTTCTCCTCAGCCCCCAAGTCCTTGACATGGCCCTCGGCGCTACCAACCATGCAGCATTCGCGCGCAGGGTCGCGGCCACCAAAGCTGAAGGACTCGTCGAGGAGGTCGGAGTCGGAGTCGGTTTCAGTGTTGGAGCGAAGGACGCGGGCCCCAGGCCATCCCCTGACCGTGGAAGGAAGAGGGGTTGGGACAACCGGGTCGCGCCGCATCGCCTCAGCCATGGGTGCGTTTGCCCACGCCGACGAGGGAAGGCGGCAGGCGAGTTCGCGCTCGAACTGATCCGCGACGTTGCGGAGACCGTGCGGCAGAGGAACGCCTCGCCGCCAGAAGTCAGATTCCGGTGGGAGGTGCCCCCAACCCTCGAGCTGCACCAAGATGTTGGCCAGTGCGTAGAAAACTCGCCGGCACTCGGAAGCACGTGGCTCCGAGCCAAGATATGCCTCGATGCGACAAGGCAAGCTGCCGCGGCCCTCTTCGCGGGGGACGGCGGCGTTCGCGATCACCATCATGAGCGCGGAGGGCGGCGACCGCGTCCGCGCCGCCTGCAGAGATGGCGGGTCGCGGGGCCGACCGGCCTCGCATCGCGTCGCGCCCGAACGGCTCCCATCTGCCGGAGAGGCGGACGAAAGGTGAGTGGCGACCCAATGCTGGAGCGTCTCCATGCGCCGCAGTGCCGGGGGAAGCGTGTCAGGGCGCCCCCAAAGCTCCTCCTCCAGCGGGAACGGCGACCGGGCATGGAAGTGGGCGGCCGCGGCCGCGAGAGTGTGGTGCACACGACGATACTCGTCGGGCCGCGGATTCGGCCTGAAGTGCGCTTCCAAGCGCACCTCGTGGCTGGCTCCATCCATGTCTCGGGCGAGCCGGGGATGAATGGAGAGGTCCTCTTTCGAAGAGAAGCAGGTAGTCCTGCATCAGCTGCAGGCGGCCGGTGTAGTCGGCCTCGAACTCCAGGCTTCCGAATCGGATGACCTAGTGTTGCAGGAAAAGCGGAGTGGGCAGTAGCCCGCTCTCGCTTGAGTTGGCGACGTCGCGGTCCGCGCAGCGGGCCGGTCCGTGAGCGCCGCGGGATGGTGACGGCGCCACCATCGAGGTGGCGAGGATTACAACCGTAGCGCGCAGAGGTCCCCTACCTGGCGCGCCAACTGTCGGCGTTGAGATGAATGAAGTTTGACACGAGGGATTATACTGGTTCTGGCGATCAAAGCCCTATGTCCAGTGAGTTGGTTCGGTTTGTATTGCTCGTAGTAGGGGTTACAAGCTTGGCGAGAGAGGGAAAAGCTTCCAAGTCTCTAAGTGTTCGTGTGTGTTCATCCTAGCGTGCGCTGCAAGGGCGAGAGGAGGCGGGTGTGAAATGTGAAAAGTGAAAGTGCAGTCCCCCAGCCGCAAGTGAATCTTCCCTTTTATCCTGTCAAGGGAGGATTGACTGTTTACAAGGATGGAGGAAAAAAGAAAAACAAAGTGAAGGAATTGGTATAGGTAGCCGGCTTGGCGGGGACGAGCGCTTCCGTCCTCGACGCCTCCGTTCGCGAGGGAGGACGATGACGTTGGCTGCAGTCCCGCCGCGGCGGGGACGTCCTGGTCCTGTTCTTGACTGTTCATGCACTGTTCCGACCCTGTTGAGGTTCGGCTCGGACTATTACGGTATGGGGAGGCGGCTTGACTGCTGTCGAATGTCCCGCGCGACGTGCGGGAGAGCGGCTCACGTCGCCCGAAGGACGCCCACTTGCGCTCCAATTGAATGCGCTCCACCGTCTGGGTTCCGACTGCCCCTTGCCACGACTGGAGTCGGGGCGCCCGGGGTCGGCCGAGACGGAGTTTTTCCCTGACCCCCGGGGGTCGGGAGGATTATCGCGGGGTCGGGCTGTACCTTGCATGTGGGGTCTCCCTCGGGCGGGAGCAAGGCGCGGCTCTGGGAACCATTTGGCCCATCCTTGCTCCGTAACGTGGGCCGGGCCTTTTGCGAGTCCTTTGGCGGTGGCCACGGCCTTTGGCCTGACACCTGGGGATTTATGCGTAATTATCGGGTTCACGCAGTTAACCGCGGGTACCTGGTTTTAGGTATCCGACACATTCCCAATTAGATTGCATAGATCATTAGTCAAAATTAAAGACTCCCACCCCAAACATCAGCAGGACTAAGCATGAATGTACCTATGACACTACTATCATCTACCACAACCAGGTGACAAGAAATAGTAAGGAACAGGATAAAGACACACAGGATTCAAATTAAACGCAATGCATGACTACACTAGAGGGAGAAAGAAATAGGCACAAAATGCATCAAGGACACTTGCCTTAACATCATTGCTTCTACTCAGAGTCTTAAAGGTCCAGATCATCCTCTTGATGGTTCGCGAATCGCGCGTTCTCTATTATCGACAACATGCAAAGCACACAAGCACAAAGAATAAGAAACAGTACATCAAACAGTATCAAAAGACTAAAAAAACTATACTAACAGAAATTGCTCGTCTCTACGGTCGCGTGAGTGCAAGAATCACTGAAAACGGATTTACGAGCAAAAAGATACAAGCTTTTGAAGTGAGAGGGTTGATTCTGCAAAACTAGCATTTCTGGAATTATTCTTCTACTGGATAAACAGATTATTGCGCAAGGATGATGCAGAAAAGGAAAAATGATTAACTAAACGGGAAATAGGCATGAACTGGGTCTATGGTTCTGTAGACCGGCTGCATACCTCGGTCCATGGGTCCACGGTGGACCGGACCACCGGAACGGGGCGACGGCGGCTCGTTCCACGGCTGCGGCTCGCCAGAGCTTTCGCGCGGTGGCGCTTCCAGGCTGGAGAACTCGTCGTGAGGGGTGGAAGAGGAAGCTGGCGGGGCAGAGAACCCACCATGGAGTCGCGCGTAGTCGGGGATTGCCGGAGAGAGGTCGACGACGGCAATGAACGGCGTCGTCGGACTCAAGTTCGCGACAGGAGTGGCAGCAGAGGAGGAGGAACGGCGTCGGGATCCTGTTTTGCTCATCGGCGTCGTCCAGGGAGGCGTCCGCGTGCGTTTCTTCGAGCTTGGGCGGCGACGCCAATTGTGACGGCGGCGGCGGTGCGATGCGAAGGCGGGAGGCGGCGGCCAGGTGAGGCAAACGGAGACACGGGGAGGCTAGGTTCCGATTTATAGGGCACAACGCCCTAGGGTGGGCCCGGGGCACGCACGTCAAGGGAGGCGGAGCGGCGGCGGCGGCGTACGGGCGGTGGCGGCGCCGGTTAAGATTGGGCGCGGGCTCGCTGGGCCAGGTGGGTCGGGGTGGGCTGCGCGCGGGCGAGTTGGGCTGCGGAGGGAGGAGAGGCCGGCCCAAGAGAGAGAAAGAAAAGGAAAAGGAAAAGGAAGCTGGGCCGGGAAGATTTGGCCCAACTCGGCTGAGGTTTTGTTTCTTCATTTTCTAACTTTATTTCCTGGACTAAAAGAAATCGATTTCTACACGCATTTTTAAATACAATTTCTCACTCAAATAAAATCCTAATGCAATTCAGCATGAAAGCTATAAAAATTATATATAACTATATTAATTAATTTAATTCAGAAAATAGCTCTTTTGCCTAATAAAAATGTTAAGAACCCAAATAAATCTAATTAAATTTTAATCTATTTGAAAAATATTTTAGATTTAGTGAAATTTGAGTCACACTTCAAAATTTGAAATTTTGGGTTGTGACAATTATCATACTCCTACGTAATAAATATAGTCTCCTTCAAGTGACAGCTTAGCACCACTGTAAAACAGAAACATGCTGAATCTGTTGTACCATAGATTAACGTTAGGGAAGAATGAATCATAATGTCTTTTTTTTTTAGCAACATGAACAACGAATGTGTGGGTGTGTTATTTTGATCAAGGCAGGCTTTATAGATATATATTTTTTTTTTGAGAGAGAGTAGGCTTTATTGATATCTGGTAACATTTACATGCTCATCATGTTTCAAGTGGGCTGATAATGAGCTCGATTAGGGCTTTCCGCCTTCTGTTCAGCTACTTGGCCCAATTTGTTTCTTTTCATTTTGCCTCACTTCTTCGATCTAGCACTGGACACAAAACCCGAAACCCAAAGACCGAACCCGAAAAACCCAAAAACCGATGCCGAAAATGTCTTTTCGGGTTGCAAGTCTGAAAACCCGAATATATTTCGGGATAATCGGGTTTTCATCCCCGGTATCCGAAACACCCGATCTACCCGAAGTTATAGCAGCCCTCCTAAGCTAATTTAAGCCTAGCCCAAAAGGTGAAACTCCCACACCCCACACCAGAGCCCACGAAGGCAAGCAATCAGCACACAAAATCATCCCACGAAGGTAAGGCAAGCAATCACGTCGTGGGAGTTTCTCACCCAAATGGATCCCTATGGCCGTACACGACCTGAACGCTGCCGCCCCCTACGCTCGTTTACTCTCTAATTTTTACTCAAGAAAGATATAATATCATCACTGAATGAGCAGCCCCCATATTATACACCAAAATTAGCTATTATAAATTTGTTCAAAATATTTGGACCTATTTGTTTATTTTTAGTGAGTATGACAGAACTTATATCTTTGCTTTGTAAAACAACTGCGTGTAAAACATATTTTTTGTCTGAACTCGATGAAATCATTCATTCGACATTCGATATCTCATTATTCTCGAATCAAAACGGTTAGTACTTTGGGCGCACATGGGCTGCTGGCCCCTTTGATTGATGTGATTAAGATGTTTTTCTCATTATTCTGTGTTGTTTTTGGTGAAAAAGTACTTCATGCATACTTTACCTCGTAAACACAATTGGTTCTCCATTCATGCCCATATTGAGCAACCTGGTATACTTGGTGCATTTCTGTCAGACTAAGATGATAATGCATGGTTTGTATCACGTATGTACTGCAGAATTATTTGAAATATTATTGTCGGCGGTGACTTGGTGCACACATAAAAGGTTTTCAGTGAAATGTTTCTGACGATCGAGAGCTTTTGCCTATTTTGTTCCATGTCTGATAGTCACACCTCACTGGACCTTCTGACCTCCCGGTTGGCATGTATATATATCTGCATAATACCAAGTGATATATGACTGAGTCGTACAATCAGGTAATATGATGATGTACGGCACCACATTTCAATCGATTAATTCTTCCTAGATATGTGCAGTTTATAACTTTCTTTAGTAAAAAATCAGTATGAAGTCCAAATTGAAAAGTTTGTCTTTACACCTATGTTTGGGGAATATTCTTGCACATCAACTTAGTGACTGGTACATCGTTGATTTGATGCTGCTGTATATTGGGCGTACTTTTATCTCTTTCTTTTTCCTTGAAGCGTACTAGCTTATTCCTGTGAGCAACATTATCATTGGCTGTCCTATATGTGTGTCTCCATATCTTACCGTTTCTTTAAGGAAACAAGCCAGCTGAACGTTGGACGATCTATCCAGCGTCTAGTGTGCCATGCTTGCTCCGACTGAACCTCACAAAGACAAAAACCACTCCAAATATCGTATGCATGGTGTTTTCCCCCTTCCTGTCACGTCAAACTTGACGTTAACAACTGATCACAAGCTTTCAGTGAACCTATTTGGTCAGGAAAGTCAGGCCCGGCGCATATATAAATATACTCCATCCAACTGATGTGTGGATCTTCCAATTAAGTTCGAGCATAGAGCATCCAGCTCTAGTGTCGTTGCGCATGGAGTACTCTGCTCAGAGTGCTCCACCGCAAGTGGCGGCGGCGGCGGCGGCGGAGCTGTCAGTGACGTTGGCGCCGGCTGACAACGGTGGCGAGGACGACGGCGGCAAGCGCAGGTACGCGTGCCTTTTCTGCGACCAGACGTTCCTCAAGTCGCAGGCGCTCGGTGGCCACCAGAACGCTCACAAGAAGGAGCGGAGTGCCTGGAACCCCTTCGTCTACATCGACCTTGCCACCATGCCCATCGCCGTGCTGTCGTCTCAAGGCGTGCGCGCCGAGACTGCAGGTGACTACGACGGGCATGGCCGCGACGGCGAGCCAATCTTTCGAGCCAAAATGCAGCAACGACAACGCGCCGTGCTTTTCACTCCGGCGAGCATTAGCCAGGAGATGCCGAGCGTGGCCGCTGATGGCACCGTCGACATGCTCAACTGGGCCAGGGCGGCCTCGCATCCAGTGGCCGCCTCTGACAGCAGCACGCTCGCCACGCCGCGTTCCGGCAAGGAGCTCGACCTCGAGTTGAGACTCTAGATATGCGCGCGTCGATCTAGCACGCACCGTGTCACCCGAGCTAGTCACCTTTGGAGTTGGGTTCTTGGCACACTATTTCTCAGTTACCAAAGCCCAGTCCATCGATGTGTCAAGACTGCAATATCATCTTACCAGAAAGCACTTCTGTAAAAAGTACTAGTAATTTTGCAGCTTTGAATTGTACTATATGAAAGAAGGTATATATATATACACTACAATATTATATACTCCACGTTTGCGCTGCAGCTTTTAGCCGTGTGTACAGCCCTTTCTTGGGTGCCTGATGATTAACCAATCCTATATTTACAGACCACATTTTAGGCACAGCCAACACAGCCTTTTTTCTAAAGAAGCCACAGTCACATCCCTACCAAAGATGCCCTTAGAGAAGCAACATAGGATTCAAAAGAAAAGGAAGAAGTGATGGACTCTGATAATTAAACAATTTAAGATGGTTCGCACTTTGTTAATTTCACAAATTCTAGAAGCAGAACCTTTCTAACTTTCTTACTACTAATTTGCTCGGTGGAAAATAAAATTGTAGGGAACTTAATAGAATTGTTTCAAGTATCATTGCAAATTAACAAATGATACAGAAGAATCATTAAAAATATTTTCGGAATCAATATCCTCTCCTGGTGCCTCAACCTGTTGCTATATTCAAATAAAATCCTAATGCAATTTTTAAATACAATTTATCACTCAAATAAAATCCTAATGCAATTCAGCATGAATGCTATAAAAATTATATATACCTATATTAATTAATTTAATTTAGAAAAAAGCTCTTTTGCCTAATAAAAATGTTAAGAACCCAAATAAATCTAATTAAATTTTAATCTATTTGAAAAATATTTTAGATTTAGTGAAATTTGAGTCACATTCCAAAATTTGAAATTTTGGGGTGTGACAATTATCATACTCCTACGTAATAAATATAGTCTCCTTCAAGTGACAGCTCAGCACCACTGTAAAACAGAAAACATGCTGAATCTGTTGTACAATAGATTAACGTTAGGGAAGAATGAATCATGATGTCTTTTTTTTTTTTAGCAACATGAACAACGAATGTGTGGGTGTGTTATTTTGATCAAGGCAGGCTTTATATATTTCTTTTTTGTTTTTGAGAGAGAGTACTCTATGGAGTATACATGAGGACTACTCTATGGAGTGACTCCTACACACATGAGGTAAGAGGCAAGGTAAGTATGTCAAGTGTTCTTCCATGTATCCTATAACTTGACACGCTCTTGATCATCATGATTAGTCTTGTCTTATATCCTATGCCATAATGATCTTGTCTCTTATATGATGATGCCTTGTATGTGCTTATTCATGTATACTATATCTTGTCATCATGTTGGCATGTCATGTGATGTTGCTTACATATCATTCACCATTCATCATGTAGATTGCCTTCATATTCCTATATCATGATGAGGTTATTGTGCTAGTTTTAGTTACATATCTTATGCACATCATATGATGTTTCGATCGAGTTGTCTTTTATGGCAACGAGATGATTGTGACTAACATCTTTGGATGAATTAGGAAAGGTTTTCATATGGTCACATGATCGGAAGAATCGGGTGAGCAACAACTTATCATCTATCTACGTCCCGGTGATTGGTTGCCTCAATGATGGAAGACGACAAGGATCACTGGACTTGATGGAGGTCGCAGTTGAAGGAGATGGATCCAAGGCCAAGGAAATTCTAGAACCAAGCAAGTGTTCGCTTGGTGTAGATGTAGGCTTGAGTCCATAGGAAAAGCCGGACTATCAAGGGGGATTGAGTCGTTTGTCTTAGGTCACACTAGTGGTAGAGGTGAGTGTATGCTCATTGGGTCTCTCAGGCAGTAGGGTGAAAGAAGAGAAGTGGAGGAACCAAGGGTGATAAAGTTGGAATGATAAATCAAGAGAAGATTAAGTTTCAGCTTTAGAAATAGAGACCGTATGATACAATCAAAGAGACCGTATGGTAACCTCTAAAAGGAAATCTGGATAGACAAGGAATCTGGACATAAAAGGATATGTTCTAGATAGAAGGAAAAATGAAGACCGCACCATAAGGAACGGAGACCGTACCATGAGACCGTATGGTACAGTTCCTACAAGGAATCTGGACAGAGAAGGATGTGTTCTAGATAGAAGGAAAAATGGAGACCGTACCATGAGACCGTATGGTACTATCTTTGTACAACGGCTAGTTTATGGTTGGTGAAAGAGACCGTACCATGAGAGATGGAGACCGTACCATGAGAAATGAAGATTGTACCATGGACCATAGGGTACAGTGCTCATATTGGCAGACTATTTTGGCAACGGCTACTTTATTGATGGAGGCCTATAAATAGTTAGTTGCTTGGCCCTTTGAGGTGCGTTTGGTCATTATTACCAATGGGGAAACACAAGGGGAGAGTGGGAGACAAGAGGATGCAAGAGAGGCACTTGGGGAAGATTTGGAGAGGAAATCTTAGTGCTTGAGAGGGTTGAGAGCATCCATGTCATAGGGAGGCGGTCTTGGTTTGTTACCCTTGGTCTATGGCAAGGCCTAGACCGGTTAGGCATTGATGTTGAGCTATCCAAAGAGAGTGTGGAAGCCAACACAAGTTTGTACACGGTCTTGGAGCTTCCTGTGCAAAAGAAGCATCACGTGCGGATCAATTACCCTCGGAATAGTACCCCGAGATGCCGGCAGGATATGCCCGTTGTTGACGGTCGTTACGGCACGATTTTGACCGTCAAATACCTGCACAAATGGAATCAAAGTAAACACCAAACATAGTGTTAGGGCTTAAAACTAACAAATTCCACAAGTCTTGGTGAGATTTTGAGTGCAGGTGCATTTCATATCAAAAGGAGGGAATTCACATCAAGAAGGCCACAACACATCACTCCGAGAAAATCAGCACAGGCAGCCCAACAAGATATGGATCAAAAGTCATACAAAACCCAACCAACTTGGGCCAATGCACGAAGATCATTGAACAAGACATCAAGGAGGACCCCTCGGCCAAAGCCCAAGGCCAAATGGGCCAAGGGGGGGTCGGCCGACCTGCTACAGTGAGGTCGGCCGACCTGCTACAGTGGCCCCTCTGGCCCATCTTTGGCCAGCTGGTCGCCACCGCCTTCCTGATGTCGGTTCTGCCTGCATTTAATGCCCAAAGGCGGTGGGTGAGGCGATGGAGGCCCCAAACCGACCTACTCAAGCCTATAAATAGAGGGGTACCCCCTCCCACACACAATACACAAGAAGGAGAGCCTCATTCCACTCCCAAGGGCCTAGAGCCTCTTGTATACTAGTAGAGTAGGGAGAGAGTAGGGTAGAGGAGAAGGGTAGTCCTCCCTTTGTGAGGACTTAGCCCCAATCTTGTATCTTTGAGAATACTTCTTTATAATAGTCATTGTTCGTCGTTCGTTCATCGTTCGTTCATCGTTCGTTCATCGTTCGTCGTTCGTTCATCGTTCGTTCGTTGTTCATCGTTCATTCATCTTCATCATAAGTAAGTATTCTTGATCTCCTATTGGATTGTGTACTTAGTATTTAGATTAAGTTCTTTCTTTACTTGTTTACAGGATCATCGCTCCGCAAGGAGTGCTCTAGTCTTCCAAATTGGTACCAGGCCGGGGCTAGAGTAGTGATCGATAGCATAGACGTGGTGTCTAGGCTGGAAGTCGCCTTTGTCCGCTGTGTGCTCCACGGTTTGTAGAGGTAGGTGGCAGGAAGTGACAGCCCTGTCCATCCAAAGGAACCCTCCACGTTCGGGTACATAGTAGAGCTATAAGCCGGAGTGGCTTGGCAGCCCAAAGCCTAAGCCGGCGCTCGAAGTAAGCAATTAGAGACAGGATTTATCTTTTGCTAAGAAACTCATCCATAGGAATCCTCTCTACTCAAATCTACCGCTCTTCTTCGTGTCCTTGGACTAATTAGACTAGAAGATAATCACACACCGTTCCTTTGGGAAAATATAAATAACGATACCCTTGAATACTCACGGGTGAAGTGCTACAACGGTATTCCGTGCGCTTGCGGATTTGTCTGTGACGTAAGAAATACCAACAAGCATTTCTGGCGCCGTTGCCGGGGATAGCATGTTAGCCACTTCAAAGTTCACAGGTGCAGTTATGGCTTGGAATAACTTGTATGCTAGCATCATACCATAGGAAGTCATGCTTTATCTTAATCTTCCACCTTCACTCGAGGACGAGCAAAGGCTCAAGTGTGGGGGTCTTGTTGACGGTCGTTACGGCACGATTTTGACCGTCAAATACCTGCACAAATGGAATCAAAGTAAACACCAAACATAGTGTTAGGGCTTAAAACTAATAAATTCCACAAGTCTTGGTGAGATTTTGAGTGCAGTTGCATTTCATATCAAAAGGAGGGAATTCACATCAAGAAGGCCACAACACATCACTCCGAGAAAATCAGCACAGGCAGCCCAACAAGATATGGATCAAAAGTCATACAAAACCCAACCAACTTGGGCCAATGCACGAAGATCATTGAACAAGACATCAAGGAGGACCCCTCGGCCAAAGCCCAAGGCCAAATGGGCCAAGGGGGGGTCGGCCGACCTGCTACAGTGAGGTCGGCCGACCTGCTACAGTGGCCCCTCTGGCCCATCTTTGGCCAGCTGGTCGCCACCGCCTTCCTGATGTCGGTTCTGCCTGCATTTAATGCCCAAAGGCGGTGGGTGAGGCGGTGGAGGCCCCAAACCGACCTACTCAAGCCTATAAATAGAGGGGTACCCCCTCCCACACACAATACACAAGAAGGAGAGCCTCATTCCACTCCCAAGGGCCTAGAGCCCCTTGTATACTAGAAGAGTAGGGAGAGAGTAGGGTAGAGGAGAAGGGTAGTCCTCTCTTTGTGAGGACTTAGCCCCAATCTTGTATCTTTGAGAATACTTCTTTATAATAGTCATTGTTCGTCGTTCGTTCATCGTTCGTTCGTCGTTCGTTCATCGTTCGTCGTTCGTTCATCGTTCGTTCGTCGTTCATCGTTCGTTCATCTTCATCATAAGTAAGTATTCTTGATCTCCTATTGGATTGTGTACTTAGTGTTTAGATTAAGTTCTTTCTTTACTTGTTTACGGGATCATCGCTCTGCAAGGAGTGCTCTAGTCTTCCAAATTGGTACCAGGCCGGGGCTAGAGTAGTGATCGATAGCATAGACGTGGTGTCTAGGCTGGAAGTCGCCTTTGACCGCTGTGTGCTCCACGGTTTGCAGAGGTAGATGGCAGGAAGTGACAGCCCTGTCCATCCAAAGGAACCCTCCACGTTCGGGTACATAGTAGAGCCATTAGCCGGAGTGGCTTGGCAGACCAAAGCCTAAGCCGGTGCTCGAAGTAAGCAATTAGAGACAGGATTTATCTTTTGCTAAGAAACTCATCCATAGGAATCCTCTCTACCCAAATCTACCGCTCTTCTTCGTGTCCTTGGGCTAATTAGACTAGAAGATAATCACACACCGTTCCTTTGGGAAAATATAAATAACGATACCCTTGAATACTCACGGGTGAAGTGCTACAACGGTATTCCGTGCGCTTGCGGATTTATCTGTGACGTTAAGAAATACCAACAAGCATTTCTGGCGCCGTTGCCGGGGAACGGTTTTCGTTTTTGTCTTCGAACCTAGTTGGTCCTCATATTGTATCCTTTTATTTATCATTTCTTCTTTTATTGCTTTTCCTTTATCGATCATCACATTTCACCATCTATCCTATCATCATCATTTCCCACTTACTTGAAAAATACCAAAAACATATATCATGGAGCCACAACCTACAATCCAATCATTCTCTGCTCCACGGGGTGATCTCTTAGAGCCACCATCATCATCACACCCAATTTCTTCATCTGGCTATGAGTTTTGCCCCGATTATATTTCAATGATAAGAGGTCTATCCTTTTCGGGTTTTAAACATGAAAATCCTTATGAACACTTGCGAGAGTTTGAGCATTTGTGTTCATGCCGATTGATCCATGGCATGACACAAGAAACATTGAAGTGGAAGTTGTTTCCCTTCTCCCTCAATGGGAAGGAGAAACAATGGTACACTTATACCGCTAAGAGAGTGAACGGTGATTGGAAGGAATTGCGAGACAAATTTTGTCTAGCGTTCTTTCCCGTATCTCGTATCACTTCTCTACGAGCGGAAATAATTAACTTTCGGCAAGAAGAAGAGGAGACCTTAAGTGCATCTTGGATCCGGTTCTGTTCATTAACAGACTCCGGACCAGAATTGTTGCTCCCCGAACCAGTTTTATTGCAACATTTTTATTCGGGATTGAGCAACAATACCGCACTTTATCTTGACACGGCCGCTGGTGGATCTTTTTCTCATAAGACCATAGCGGAAGCGCATGAACTTTTTGATCGAATTGTGGAAAACACACCTTTTTCCGCTGACTTACCAGATGAGCCGGAGTCAAAAGATGAGGAACTCGTTGTGCCAAAAACAAAAAAATTGGTACCTACAATGGTAGACCCAACACCCGAGTCCTCATCTGACACAAGAACAATGATAGAGGAAGATGAACCTCTTGAGTTCCCTTTTGAGTTCGAGAAAGGAATTCTTGAAAATTTTGGAAACACCTCAAACTACATTTGGGAAAAGATGCCTCCTACTCCTCCCGATCCTCTCAAGGAACCATTCCTCAAGGAGGACATGAAGGAACGTCTTGGGAAAACCACTTTCACCACCACCACTCAAAATCCTTTGGTGAAACCTCATCTCGATCATGAACCACTCGAGCAAATCAAGTTCATATCTCCAATCCCGCCGCTCGAGCATACTTGGTATGAGGATGCGAAGTTTTCCACCCATGAAGAGGATGAGTTGAATGAAACTCTTCATGTCTCTGAACCCAAACAATCCTCTTCACCATTCGAACCTTTTCCCTCTGGCCCTTCATGCACCGTTCTTGATGTTGATCAAGAACTTCTTGAAAACAAACCTTGGGCCATGGAATTTCACGAGGCATCGACTCTAGAATCCAAAGAGGAATCTTTGAGTGAGCATGATAGCTTTTTCCTTGAACAACCACATGATACATGCTCACATCATGAGTCTCTAGAGCCAACACCCGTTAGTGCCAAAACCACTTTTGCTACCTACAACCACTTTGTTCCCTTGTTTTGCTACTTGTTCTTTAAAATGGTTGTAGATGCTTTTGTTTATCATAAATATTGCAAATATCGTGGTTGTATGTTGGTACTAACCATGCAGATCATTCTCCGAGACGAGATAATTCATGATCAAACTCAACGCGACGGGGGAGAGTCTTGCTCGTCTGACTTAAAATGACGCTGCCCTTGTCGATAGGATAATCGACAATTATCTTTTATTTGCTTCCTTGGATTTCCACTTGCATTCTTTTGCATCTTTTTACCAACAAATCGCATTTTTTTAATTCCCAATTGCATACATGTTTACTTTTCAAAAAAAAAAAGAGAGAAAATGCATGTTTGATTATTTATTTGCATTCTTGCATGTTTGAATCCTTCCAACTCATGTTTGGGATTTTTCAAACCACTTTGCATTTGCACATTCAAATAAAAAAAAATCTCCTTTGTGAGAACAAGTTTGATAAAATGAATTTGAGACAACCTTTTGTTGGAAAATGCTTTGAACAAAATTTTGAAGGAATTTTGGCACAGCTTCCCTTGACTTTTCAGCATATAGCCATTGTGGGACTGTTGACCAAGTTGAACTTCATTTGTTTATATTTGGATGCAAGGGTGCTCGAACTTTTCAATGACATTTCATTTTCACTTAAGCACCCTTACAACAAAATTCTTGTTCTTGCATTTCTCCAAGTTTTCATTATATTTTGTCTCAAGTTCAAGAAAAAGATTTTCTTCCTTCTTTTGGTTTTTCCATTTGCATTTGGAGTCTTCCAAAATAAACTTCTTCTATGTTGGAATCTTTTCCAACTCTTCTTTATTTTTCTTTGAAATCATTCAAAAAAATTAATAATAATAATTGAAACGATTGTTTTTCCAAAAAAAGGGGTAATAATTTGAGAGCTTCTCAAACTCTCAAAGTGACAATTTTGTTTTATCTCAAACTTAAGAAAAAAAAATTCCTTTTCTTCTTTTGATTTTATTTTGCTTTCTTTAGTTGCGAAAAAAAAGAGCTTTGCGAGAGCAACCGACAAATGGTCCACATTGCTTAAACTAACGTAACCCATTCTCGAGTTTGCTCTTGTGTTCTTGCTCTTGTGTGCAGCCATGAAAAGAGCCGACAAGCGGCTCATCAATGTGTTGAAGAAGGCGACAAGCTCAAACCCAAGTCACTCTCGATATGGCACATATCCATACCCCTCCATTGATCTCATGCCTAACTTGAGAAAGTTGGCATGAAGAGCTTCAAAAGGATCCCATGGAGAGGTAGACCACAATGAAAATGACACATCGAGACTCCTCTTCGACACCAATCCCATCTTGGTGTGCGAGAAGGAGAAGCAAGCCTACAACACTCATGAAACCGTGTCTATGCTCACCCATGAGCACATGACCCGGCATTGCTGCACAAGGAAGGTATGAATGCCAACTTTGCCCATGATTAGAAGCCATAGGGTGGGATGACTTTGCTTGTGTGATAAGATCCCTCCTACTTGCCATACAGTTTTATGCACCCTGCTAGTAGTAGACAATGGTTTTACTTTGGTTCTTCCAGAATAAGTATTACCTGCTTGCATGGAACAAATCTTAGTCTACTACTAGGCTCTCATAAGCATTGCTTGCAAGGCTTGTTTCTACAACTCCTGATCATTGCAAGCATGCTCTCTGGCAAAATATCACATCCTACCTTGTGCCTGATGCATGAATGGCTTGCTATGACATGTGTTCCTCAAGGCAATCTTAGACCTATCTATGAGGATGAGCATTGTATCCTTATGCCATGGTTTACAATATCAAAATCTCTCCGATGCAATGCATGATTGAGAAATGGTTAGAACTTTTCAAGTGGTTAGAACATGTTGAGTGCACCTCGTTGATTGCTCACACCGCTTTAAGAATTACGGCTTTAGACAATGCTTGCGTTTCATACATCACAAAGCCCCAAGCTTTTGTCAATGAGGATCATCTTGTTTATGGTTACACTCAAACATGGTCCAGATTCACTTGTGTTTCTCGTCCTCGGCTATACAAATGAAATCCCGTCACCTAACCGGGACTTTATTTGTATATGCTCCGAGAGCTAACCATCCCTCTCCAAGTTGGATGAGGATCGCTTGCAGGAGTAGTGCTTTTGGCAGGGATTACAAACGGAAAGGTCAAGGAATGCAGCCATGGTGGTACCACCACCACAACCCGAAGCCAATGAATATGTAGCGGGGTAGGAAACAACTGAGTATGCACTTAGTTGGGACCAACCCCCTGTTGACGGTCGTTACGGATCAATTTCGACCGTCAACTAGCTCAATAAACAAGAAGGATTGGACACTCTTTACATGCACTTTATTTAAGAATAACCTAGTTCCACATGTACCTCTAGATTTTAGTGTGCAGGTGGAATAAGGGAGAAATCCAGGTGAACTCATGCCCCAAGGCGACGAATCAACACTTCTACACAACAACGTTCGCCGCGGGAATACAATTCCAAGACAAAAGGCCAAATCTTGTCAAAGTCCAACACAACTAAGGCCAAATGCACCTGGACCAGAGAAGTGGACCCAGAGGGGGAGCCACCTGCCAAAGCCCAGCCCAGGAGGGGCCAGGCATAGGTCGGCCGACCCCCCCTGGCCAGGTCGGCCGACCTGGCAGGGTGGCCCCCTGGGCCCATCTTTCTATGGCGGTTTGTAACCGACCTCTGGAGGTCGGTTCCCCCTGCATTAAATGCCACCGACCTCGGGAACCGCCTCAAAGTTGCCGACCTTCAAGGACTATATAAGGAGGGGTACCCCCCCTCCTTCCAAGATACACAATACACAAGGATCATTCCCTCCTCCTCACACTAGAGTTAGAGGCAATTCTAGGTAGTGCTAGGCTGAGTAGTGGGCTGCCCTATTGCACCCAAAGTCTTGTGAAGAATTGGGTAGTGCTCTTGTATCCTTTCTCTCTCTTTGTAAGACTTGTTATTTAATCTATGGAATACAAGTATTCATATAGTTGTTATGAGCTTGCTAGTTCTACCATGATCTTGTATGATCGTTCGTTGTTCGTTCATGCTCGTTCATCGTTCGTTCATCGTTCGTTCATACTCGATCATCGATTATTCTTGAACTTGCTTAATCGTTCATCGTTCGTCGCTCGTTCTTGAGCGACGAACGCTTATGCATGACTTAGTGCTAGCTTTGATCCCTTTTATCTAGTTTATGCTAGTTAGGCTAGTTGTTCTCATGTTTAGGCATCGGGCTCGTTGTCCTGCAAAGGTGCTCTAGATTTATCACCCCGTCGATCCGAAGGGTTGGGGGTGCCTCGAGGGATCTAGAGTCGTGGTTAGTAACGCCGGCATGGTGCCGGGGTAGTCTATCCACCCTTGGGTATGTGCGTGTCCCACGGTTTGTAGAGGTAGGTGGCAGGAAGTGACAGCCCTGTCCATCCAAAGGAACCCTCCACGTTCGGGCACGGCATAGGAGTACGTAAATAGGCCGGAGTCGCGAGGCAGACCTTGCGTATGCTGGATCTCCCGATGTTGCCTAGGCATTGGACGCTTGCTTGTGCTTGCATGACGCTAGATGATAGGTAGAGGTTGTGCACGCTATATGAATGTTGTACCTTTGGAGTAGTGGCTCGCTAGTCTAACTTAGCATTGCTTAGGATTGTCTCTCGCCTTTTATTAGAGAGAGTGGAATGCCTTCGTGTGTGTCACACTATCCTTATTATTATTAAACCTTACCCCTGCATTGGAATGTGGTTATATCACTTATCGTTTGTACACCATGAACATAAGTACTCTTGTCAACTATGTCTTCCTTTGGGAAAATATAAATACGATACCCTGGAATACTCTCGGGTGAAATGCTACAACGGGTTATCCGACCGCTTGCGGATATTCTATTTAACATGACAAACCTTATAATTCATATCTAGTACTTGTTACTAGTTGTGGATTATTTGGTTAAATAGTGCAAGTGAACAATTCCATAACCCCCGGCGTCTCCCGCGGTCGCGTGTTTCCCGCGTGACCGTAAGAGACGCCAACAAGCATTTCTGGCGCCGTTGCCGGGGAAGACATTGGTTAACAAGAATACAATGATTGTTCATGATTACACTTGATGTGGTTTAACCATTGCCCATGCAGGCTAACCTTGATCTGTTTTCTCTTTGATGTGAAAACAGGATAGTGTATGCGTGGATTCGACTTGCCGAAAAACTTCGTTGATAATCCCGAGTCACTTGTGACGAAGACTCGACGCCGCGTCGTCGTCTCCCCTCAAGTACTCTCGACAAGCGAACCCGCATCTTCCGCACCATCTACGTCAAACGTCATGGCTGAAAAGACCCTTCGTGAATACTCCGCGCCCACCGTCGCCAATGTGCCCATTGGACCCAACGTCGACGTTGGTGACGCCGGACTTAACATAAGGTCCAGCCTCATCACAATGGTGCAAGCCATACCCTTTTGTGGGAAGGCTTCCGAGGACGCCAACTCTCATCTCCAACAACACGATGCACAAGCTCGCACTGATCGACACATACAATGGTGGAGCCATCAGGCACAAGAAAACAAAGTTCGGTCGAACCTTTGGTTCAATCAAATATCCCATGATCCCTCTTGGTCTCCACTTCATCCAAGGCGATGGTTTGCGCATCCTATCCTACTACTCTATCTCCCTAGTTCATGAGTTAAAATGTTCTTTTGAGTCAATCACTAAAATTTAACTCAATGATAAAACAAATCTTGTGTTATCCTCTCAACAAACATACTTCTATCTGGTTGGCCTACATACTCTTTATTCCTCGCATCATACACCTGTTGCTTGTGAACACCAATCTCATAGGAACCCATGCTTATCTAAGTTGTTGGCGAATGAGATATGGTTGGATGAAATGAATCATGCTTCTTCTGCATAGAGTGCTTGGGAATTTATCTTGCAAAATTTTAAATCCATAGCTTTGCACTCCTCAATGATCTTCTATTCCCACCAGAGCCAAATAAGAATCACTTTGAAAACCTCTACAAAATGCTACTTGTTATTGCTTTGAGCTTTGTCAAATTGTTGTGACCCTTGTGAGATGCTTGTCATACTTTCTTGATCAAGATTTTGTGCACATACACCACCACCATAAAACATGCTAAACTTCTACACTGGAAGTTAGCGACACCATTGCCATCCATCCACCAAATAAATACTCCATCTCTTGTTGTTGATGTCTCTCTCTAAATATTCTGGCAAAAGAGACATGGCTATCGAAAAAAAAAGAGAGAGAAAAGAGTGCTCGTATGCATAAGAGCATGAAGAAAGACCTGCTCAAACATGTCGAGCATGATCAAAAAAAAAAAAAAACAGAGAGAGAAGAAAGAGAGAAAAAAAAAAGAGTGATAGCCATGTTCATAAGTAAAAGCCAATCAAGAGAGAGACATCATCGCATCAAGGATGTATCCACCTCATTCCGATTCCCACACACATGCACATTCTTGATCAGATTGTATGTCTTGTTTTCTCTTTTGGATCCACTCTTTGACTTAGCAACCTAAGTAATGCAAGTATGCTCCTTTTCATCCCTACCAAGCTCCACATAAAGCCTTACATAGAAGTAGGATGAAAGGAGGCAAACACATTGCCTTGGTGAGGAATCATACACATTAAGTGATTTGAGAGTTATCATTTGAGGAGTACAAGCTATGCTTCTACTTTGAAAATCTTTCAAAAAAAAAAAAAAAAAAAAAAACCCAAGTTACTCAGCAGAGGGGTATTGATGACTTGAATCAAGACCGTTACATTCCTCAACCACCCAAGATAGCATGTTAGCCACTTCAAAGTTCACAGGTGCAGTTATGGTTTGGAATAACTTGTATGCTAGCATCATACCATAGGAAGTCATGCTTTATCTTAATCTTCCACCTTCACTCGAGGACGAGCAAAGGCTCAAGTGTGGGGGTCTTGTTGACGGTCGTTACGGCACGATTTTGACCGTCAAATACCTGCACAAATGGAATCAAAGTAAACACCAAACATAGTGTTAGGGCTTAAAACTAACAAATTCCACAAGTCTTGGTGAGATTTTGAGTGCAGGTGCATTTCATATCAAAAGGAGGGAATTCACATCAAAAAGGCCACAACACATCACTCCGAGAAAATCAGCACAGGCAGCCCAACAAGATATGGATCAAAAGTCATACAAAACCCAACCAACTTGGGCCAATGCACGAAGATCATTGAACAAGACATCAAGGAGGACCCCTCGGCCAAAGCCCAAGGCCAAATGGGCCAAGGGGGGGTCGGCCGACCTGCTACAGTGAGGTCGGCCGACCTGCTACAGTGGCCCCTCTGGCCCATCTTTGGCCAGCTGGTCGCCACCGCCTTCCTGATGTCGGTTCTGCCTGCATTTAATGCCCAAAGGCGGTGGGTGAGGCGGTGGAGGCCCCAAACCGACCTACTCAAGCCTATAAATAGAGGGGTACCCCCTCCCACACAAAACACACAAGAAGGAGCGCCTCATTCCACTCCCAAGGGCCTAGAGCCCCTTGTATACTAGTAGAGTAGGGAGAGAGTAGGGTAGAGGAGAAGGGTAGTCCTCCCTTTGTGAGGACTTAGCCCCAATCTTGTATCTTTGAGAATACTTCTTTATAATAGTCATTGTTCGTCGTTCGTTCATCGTTCGTTCATCGTTCGTCGTTTGTTCATCGTTCGTTCGTTGTTCATCGTTCATTCATCTTCATCATAAGTAAGTATTCTTGATCTCCTATTGGATTGTGTACTTAGTATTTAGATTAAGTTCTTTCTTTACTTGTTTACGGGATCATCGCTCCGCAAGGAGTGCTCTAGTCTTCCAAATTGGTACCAGGCCGGGGCTAGAGTAGTGATCGATAGCATAGACGTGGTGTCTAGGCTGGAAGTCGCCTTTGTCCGCTGTGTGCTCCACGGTTTGTAGAGGTAGGTGGCAGGAAGTGACAGCCCTGTCCATCCAAAGGAACCCTCCACGTTCGGGTACATAGTAGAGCTATAAGCCGGAGTGGCTTGGCAGACCAAAGCCTAAGCCGGCGCTCGAAGTAAGCAATTAGAGACAGGATTTATCTTTTGCTAAGAAACTCATCCATAGGAATCCTCTCTACCCAAATCTACCGCTCTTCTTCGTGTCCTTGGACTAATTAGACTAGAAGATAATCACACACCGTTCCTTTGGGAAAATATAAATAACGATACCCTTGAATACTCATGGGTGAAGTGCTACAACGGTATTCCGTGCGCTTGCGGATTTGTCTGTGACGTAAGAAATACCAACACCCGTGACTTCACTCAAGGAGCAGTGGTCGGTTCCAATGAAGAGAGCATTTCTATGTGCGGCGATGTGAAGCCCATGACTTCACTTAGAGGGTGAAGCGTGCTCTTGGGAACAACATCGGCTCGAGGAGTGGAGTATGTGCTCTAGAGGGGATCGACATCAAGCGGAGGGATAGGGTCGAGACTTTGGCAAGAGTGACCCAACGTGGACTAGGGGGAGGTGCCATCCTCCCGATACCACGAGAAAAATCGATGAGCAATCTCTTACTCTTACTCTCTACTACTTGCACTTGATATCATGTTTATCCTATATGCTTGTAGTAGATATTGTGCTTATCTCATATGTTTGCTTAGCGATTGTTTTCGTGTGCTAGCTCCTCATTATATCTAGTGATACATACTTTTTTTATATATGCTTGTACTTATTTGTGATAGCTCACACTTGCTTGATATCCATAGTGATCTTGTTATGCTTATGTTGTTATACCTTGTTATCATGATCACTAACTTGAACTTCCCCTTTTGTACTTATGCATGCTAGCTTGTTGAGTTTCTCTATGTGCTCCCTATATGCATGCTAGATTGCTTGATCGATGTTATCTTATACTCTAGCATGTGTAGGACTTGTTGAGTTTATCTTGTATATGTTCCTATATGCTAGGTTGTTCTTATATGCTTATGTATACCTTGCTCCTAGTGTGACACCCCGTGTCGCTCAAGCTCAGTAGCACAAACATCGCAAAAGCAAACTGAACTCAAATGCAAATCAAGTTCAAATTCGAAATCAAATAATCAAACTAATATCAAATCGAGGTTTGTGAAGGGACTCAATTTTTTTCAGTAACAACTTGACCCAAACAAAAATGATCTGGATAACCCATATGAAATCAGAATTTTGGGGATTTTGTCACGAATTTTAAAATTCGTTTGAATGCCCAAATAAATCCTTAAATATTAGAAAGTACCCAACTTTGACCAGCTGCAGTTAAAAATTCACTAGGAGTCCAGATGTGCATGTTGGCGAGATTGAAGTACTTTTCAAGAGCTTTTCAAATTAGTGAATTTTGGAGCTCATTTGCTGCTTCAATTAGTGTGCACCAAAGTCTGGGAAATCTGTTGGCCAGAAATTCGTAGAAAAAGAAAAGATGTTGCGCCAGACCCACTTGTCATTGGCACTGCTGGTCATCTCCCTCCTCTCCATTGGGCACCGTGGACGGCGCCTTGCCGCACTCCCCTCCCCGATATCTCTGCCGCGGGGCGCCCCTCCCATTCTTCTATCCTCCTTCACGCTTGGCCAGAAGCTCGCCGCCCCACCTCTCTTTCTTCCCCACAACCCGGCCGCACAGCCGCAACCACTCGCCTTTGTGCACGAGCTCACCGTCCGTCGCCGTCGCTTGGTTCCCGGCCGAGCCACCCCAGTCCAGACCTCGCCTCGACGCCCTCCAGATGTTTCCCAGGTCCGTCGACCTCGCCTCTTGCCACGGTGATGGGGATTGAAGACTTCTTCCCCAACTTCGGCCACCCGAGCCCATCCCGCGCCACCATCGATTTCTCTCTCTCTCTGGTGAGTCATTCGCCGATTCGCCGCCCCAGTAGGTGCTCAAGCTCATGGTTCCCGTCCCTCAGTTGTTTTCCTCTGGTTCGACAGATACACGAGACGTATTTCAACTTTTCCCCGCCGCCACCGTGTTCCGTGAGGACCTCGTAGACGAGTTCCTACTTCTGGCCATCCTCCTCGACGAAAAGCACGAAGCCAGGCTAGAACAAGTCAAGGTGAAGCTCCCGCACCAGTCTGTTCCCTCCCTGTGTTGGAAATATGCGCATTATTCTAAATCCAGATTTTAGTTTGAAGCAGATTTCATAGACATTCAAAAACGAGATGCAAACTAACTCTAGCAGCAGGTTGTATAGCACTAAATAAAGGAGGGGAGACATAGACTCACTTTGGGTTTGTCGGTGCTTTGATCAAGCACAAATTGTAGATGAAGCAGACCGTCGATGTCGATCGTCGAAGGAAGCGAACGAGCGGTCGCGCAGTTGCGCTGCCTAGAAACCTTATTGCCGCCCCTCGTGCGGGCTTCACGGCGACAACAGTTCGGAGATACCGCTCACCCTTCTCCTCGTGCACGTCAAGGAAAAGGGCCGGCGAGATGGAAGCAGCTCAATACCACAACACAGCTCTCCGGAAGGAAAGTAGAAGGTGTATGGAAGGGAATTTCATGGGTTAAGGAAACTTGGACGTCTCCAGTGCCTAATATAGGCGCAGCTGCCCTCAAGGAGCCGTTTCCTTACTAATTGTTGGGGACTACACCGAAGCCCCTCTGACCCACGCGAAGGTCAAACAGCCACCAGCGAAGGAAGAATAAAAGAAGTGGACGACACAGGAGACTGAAGTTTACCAAGCTAAGAACCATGCTAAAGTAGCCAATGGCACACCTGTAAATATAATCATCCACCCCCTATAAATATGGAGGGAGATGATCCTGTAATGACATCTGTTTTTGGGGCCACGAGCCAAAGGAGGAATCATTCGCACCGCACTCAAACCTCTCTAATTATTCAACCCCTTCGCCCAGCATCGCGGGTGAAGGAGAGCTTCGCGCAACAGACTGCAGGGAACCTGAGTAAGAACACCTTCGTCCGGCACCGCGGACCAGGAAGGAGGGCTTCGTTCCAACCAGAAGGCGGCGACGACGAACAAGGAGGGCTTCGCGAGGTGATTCGAAGGCGTCATCTACCTTCGAGGGCTTCGCCAGAACCAGGACGCTTCTATCAACCGTTGGAAGGCTTCGATACGTCACACGGAGACCTTCGATCCCCCAACATTTGGCGCCGTCCCGCGGGGTGAACCCACGACCACGATCAACATGGCCAAAGCAAAGCCGAGAACAAACATCAGCGACACACAACGCGCAGAAACCGAAGCCGAAAACGAAAGGCTAGCGAAGGAAGCAGAAGTCAGAACAGCAAGAGAACAAGAAGAGCGGGACAAAGCCGCACGAGCAGAAGAGATAGCAAGAGCCGAAGAGGTGGCAAGAAAAGAAGAAGCTTTATGAGCTATGCAAGTAAACAACGCTGAAACATCTCAAGCAGGAAGCTTTCAGCAAGAGGACGACGAAACACGTAACATAACTGAAAGGCTTCGCATCATAGAGCAAGAAAGAATCGAAAGAGAGAAAAAGTTGGCCATCATCGAAAAGACAGTGAAGCTGAAAAAAGACATGCTCGAAAAAATAGTGCAAGCCCAACAAGAGATCAACGTAATGGATAGTAAGTTAAACAAATACAATGAGGAAATGAAGAACCTGAGGAAGCAAGAACAAGACATGCACCACAAGACTCGCAAACAAACCGAGCACAAGATGGTGTACGAAGTAAGCAGCTCTGGCAAGGACAACCAGCCATGTATCATCTACAACGAAAACTCTCCTTTGAGCGAAGAGCTACAGAGCGAACCTTGGCCGGTCAATTTCAAAATGCCAAAGATAAAGGCATACCAAGGAAAAACATGTCCGAGAGAGTTCCTCATGTCTTTCGAAGCCGCAGTAGAATCGGGCGGAGGATCAAACTCAACATACGCGAAAGCTTTGGTGATGGCAGTCGAAGGAGTTGCAAAGACATGGTTTTCCACTCTTGAACCAGGATCAATTAATTCTTGGTCCGAATTAAGAAGAGAGTTCATAAACAATTTCCAAGGCTTCCAAGCACCAGAAATTCATCAGGGAAGACTATTTTCTTGCAAGCAGAAACCAGACGAAGGCTTAAGGGAATACATGCAGAGATTCATGGAAATAAAATCAAGAGTAAAAGACGTAGGAGCTTCGACAGTTATTGATGCACTAACGGAAGGCTTGAGGGCTGGCCCTTTCCATTCTGCACTAACAAGGAAGAGACCCAAAACTATCTTCGCACTGTTGGACACCTTCGAGAAATACGCGAGATCGGATGATGAGTTCCGAAGGAAAAAAGAAGACGAAAAGAAACAATCCCAGCTAGTCAAAGATGAAAAGAAGTATAAAGAAGAAAAAGAAGCGAGTCGAAGCAGAAGGCACGACGATAACAGAGACAGTTCGAAAGATCATAACAATCGAAGGATACACAACCTCGAAAACAGAGAAGAAAGGGGCGATGAAAAGAGAACCAAAGACGACGAAAGAGGGAAAGAGCGAAGCAACCATGATAGAGACGGCGAAGACAAAAACAGAGAAAACAATCAGAGAAGCAGTTCTCGCACTCCATACTGCGAGTTGCATGGCGAAGGAAAAGGCCATATAACAAAGCAGTGCTGAAATCTGCAACAATTCAAACAGGAATGGACCGCAGAAAGAGAGGCGAAGAAGGCCATCAGACACACAAGTAACTATCGTGAAAACTGGTCTCAAGGGAACCCAATGTCAATATACCCTTCGCACTCTATCAATCATGTTGTCAACTACCCAAGAGAAGCTTCGCATCAGGCACAGCAGTATGCCTACTCTCAAACTCAAAGCCTGGCAGCGCTGCCACCGCCTCCAGAAATGAACCAGCAAAACAATGGAAGAAGCACAGAAACAAGCTACACGTCTCAAAGACAAACTATTAACGCTATCTCCGGAGGATCGACCCAGCAACTAGACTCAAGAACGGCAAGAAAAGAATACATACGAAGGGTACATAACGTGACGTCAAAGGCTCCGTTTGTGAAAACCAAGTGGTCCCACGTCCACATCACCTTCGGAAAAGAAGACGCAAGGGACCTTGACCAACCCCACTCAGACCCACTGGTCATCAACGCAAATATAAAAGGGTTCGATGTACTCAGAATACTTGTCGATGGAGGAAGCTCAGCTGACATCCTCTTCGCCTCTACATATAGAAAGATGAAGCTGGAAAACGAAACACTACAACCTGCAGGAATACCATTAATCGGCTTCACTGGAAAGGTTATCCAAGCATTGGGAAAAATCAACCTACCAGTAACCTTCGGCGAAGGAGACAACGCAAGAACTGAAGATGTGACCTTCGATGTGGTTGACATTGTTTATCCTTACAATGCAATCTTCGGAAGGGGGTCCATTAACAAGTTTGAAGCAGCCATACATCAGGGCTATCTATGCATGAAGATTCCTGGTCCCATCCCTGTGATCAGCGCCCTCGGAGACCAACTCCAAGCAAGAAGTATTGAAGATGGCGAAACCCCTGGAAGGAAGAATGTCCACTTCATCCGAAGGAAGCAGGAGGACCCAGTGCCCAAGACCTTCGGACTAGAAAACTTGTCCATGATATATCAGAGATGCATCAGCCGTGTCTACCAAGAACATCTCTTCGGTAGCACGCGCGATGGCCATATGTAGCCCTGCGAAGGGTGTGAGGTTTTTTAACGAGGCACCCTCCAAGACTGTAACACAGTTTTATAATTACTTTTTTACCCTCAAAAAATTCCAGAGAAATTTCCTGGGGGGGCGTAGAAGAGCCAAGGCTCAAGAAACGAAGCTTCGAGCTCAAAAATGATATCAGGCAAAAGCCTAGAGAATCCGAAGGTTACACCAATTGAGTATTTGGTGTAATCTCAGTTTGGATCGATGTATCACGAGGGATGATACAAAGACTCCAGACAAGAGCCGAAGGGAAAGATAAGCAAAGAAAGCCTAATCTACCCAAGTATTGGCAAACAGAAACCTTCGCAAAAGAAAAAAAAGCGCGATCCTTCGCATGAAAATGTGCAAATATCAAAGAACGAAAACACGAAAACTTGCGTTCCTTAAAGGAAACACAAGGTCATCGTGCAAGAAGCATTAAAAGCTTCGAATGATATTGAAGAAATTTTCTCTCTGGCAAAGACCTTCGAAAGACTACTTCAAAAGAAAAGCTTTATTAAGCACATGACATCGATCAAAGAGAGCCATCGTCAGGCTCATGCTTTACAATAAGGCCCAATTCTAAAAGCATTTCGCATACAATACTAAATTCATCAATATTATATCCACTCGAAGGAGAATAAGGCCTTTGAAATATGGGATCTATTACCCCAGACGAAATCATTCGCTCAACATGCGAAGCTGCATCGAAGGAGGAAGACGAATCTAAAACGTCCCCTCCCTTCTTCTTCTTGGCTGCACCTCGATGTGAAGAACTACTACCTCGTGGACAGCGACCACGAGGCCTTCGTTTGTTACAACCCCGACTCCCTTCGGGAACATCAGCCTCTGGGCGATAAACTCTCCCAATGGCCACAAGGCTACCAGGAGGAAAAGAGAAAGAACTTTCACCTCCCTCAACGGGTGACAAAGGACTCGAATCACTAGATAAATCAATCTTCGAAGGAGAACTAAAAACTTCACTTGGAGGCTCACGGCGAATCAAGCCACTAAGAAGAAGGCTCTGGAGTCGCAAACTCGCTCAGGGAAACATCAGATGATGAATCCGAAGCAACACATTTCCCCGAAACCAGGTCAGAAGAAGCCTTCGGAGTAGCAAACTCGCTCAAAGAAATATCAGACGAAGCCTAAGATCCAAAAATCAAGCAAAAAATAATCAAAACAACATAAAGTTTACAACGATTACAACAATTCTCAACAAGATACAAGTTCGAAGGAATGATGCAACCCCTCTCTCGAAGCAAAAATAAATTGTTTATACCTCACTCTGAGGCAGACGACCGACAGACTGCACCCGGTTCTAGAAGGATTCGTCAAAATGACTGGCGACCTTCAGGAGAGCTTCAACCACAGGACGGGGAGTAGAATCAACAGCAGAAAATTGGAAGTCGTCAGAAGCAACCTTCGCCAAAGCATTACTCCCTTCGACATCAAGAGAATGAAGGAGATCCCGAACAGCCAGATGAACGGCATTGGTGGAGATGGCCCTACAAGCTTTCACCACGAAAGGAATATTGACAGATAGCCAAGACTGACGCTGCTCAGTCGAAGCGTTCTCAGGGATCTGGTCAGGAGTAGTTCCAACCGAGATAAGAGTATCCTGAATATGGCTGCAAAGAGAAGACAGGCGAAGCTCTTCAGTCTCAGCAAAAGAAGCCGCCTCCTGATCCGCGGTTTCAACTTTTCCGCGAAGGACCCTGTTGGCCTCCAAAGCCTCCGCAAGGGACGAATCAAGATCCTCCAGCTGTTTCTCTAGAGAAGCCACCTTCGCCTTAAAATCTTCAGTGGACTTGACGAGGGTCTCCTTCTCAACAGAGAGATCTACCACACGTTTTTCATTAAGAGCAAGTGCATCTTCTTTCTCCTTGATCTTAGCTTCAAGAATTGAAAGATCCTTGCGAAGCCGGTCTCGATCAGCCCTCGCCAGAGTCAGCTCATTAAACTGGCGAAGGGAGGCTTGGGTAATAGCAAGCGACTGACGAAAACAAGAGCGAAGTTAGAAAAATAAGCAACTAAGAAAAAACAAAAATAATAAACCGCTTACCTTCATTTGCGAAGATAGTAAAGACTTGTACAGAGTATCACCACCCTGAAGTACGAGTTCATTCTCCACTTGGGGAAAACGAACCCTCTCTGCAGCAGCAACAAAGGGTGCAGCGGCCCTAGTACTCATAACGAAGGTGTTCGAAGGCACCTCGTCACAAAGAGCTAAAGAAACCCCGGTAGCTTCGACTGAATCAAAAGTCATGTCAAAAGGGAGAAACTCTCCAAGCATTGCTTCAAAGACTGAGTGTAGGAAAAGATCACCACCTGCTGAGGGGCTAAGGGGCTCACGAAGCCCAACGCCTGGCTCCGAAGGTAGTTGAACCTGGGAGCGATCTGTAAGAGGTCTCAAGTTATCAGCAATTTGACGAAGCTCAGCCATACTAAGAGATGAGAGACAACCTTGAGCAGAGGCTTCGGCTACTCCTTCATTATGAACAGGGGCAACAGGAGGAACATCAGGACCCTCAACACAGGTCTTGTCCTGGATCTTAGCCTTCGATTCGGACTTAGCAAGAACAGAATCAGCACCCTTTGAAGCCTTGTCCTGAATCTTGGCCTTCTCAGCGGCACTGGCATCACGAACGTCAACTGTAGAAGCAGAAATATCCTTTGCAACAAAAGAAGAGCCCTTCGAAATGACTTTCTTAGGGACAGACTGAGCTTTAGACCCAGAAGAATTACTACCCCCATCCTCCGGAATGGAGAAAAAATCTAATGCGGAACGAATCACCGGAGGCTTGAAAGCAAAAGACGACTTCGCTGAATGTGAAGTCTTCGGCTGATTCGCCGAAGGAACAGCAGCACCCAAAGCCGTCACATTAGCTTCGATGATAGCCTTATCGGAGCAGTCCTTCGACGAGGTCTTGTGAGTTTTCAGCTTATTCTTAGCTTGCTCTTCGCTAGACCTTCGGCTACCAGACATCTTGAAAAAGAACGAAGGAAAAGGATCTCCTACTGCGAAAGGGATTGGAATAGCCAAAGGAAAGAAGACGCGCAAAGCATGCGATTGAAGGAACAGCGCGCCCACGATGAAGATATATAGAAGGGAAGCGACTATCGGGAACGGAAAAGAAGTATGGAATGAAAACGACAAGGCACGTGTATGGGTCAGAAAGGCGCACGGTGCGGTCATAAATTGATAAATAAAATTGCTTCTGGTCTTAGTTACACTAATAACACATCATCAATTGAGGGCTAATGTTGGGGACTACACCGAAGCCCCTCTGACCCACGCGAAGGTCAAATAGCCACCAGCGAAGGAAGAATAAAAGAAGTGGACGGCACAGGAGACTGAAGTTTACCAAGCTAAGAACCATGCTAAAGTAGCCAATGGCACACCTGTAAATATAATCATCTCACCCCCTATAAATATGGAGGGAGATGATCCTGTAATGACATCTGGTTTTGGGGCCACGAGCCAAAGGAGGAATCATTCGCACCGCACTCAAACCTCTCTAATTATTCAACCCCTTCGCCCAGCATCGCGGGTGAAGGAGAGCTTCGCGCAACAGACTGCAGGGAACCTGAGTAAGAACACCTTCGTCCGGCACCGCGGACCAGGAAGGAGGGCTTCGCTCCAACCAGAAGGCGGCGACGACGAACAAGGAGGGCTTCGCGAGGTGATTCGAAGGCGTCATCTACCTTCGAGGGCTTCGCCAGAACCAGGACGCTTCTATCAACCGTTGGAGGGCTTCGATACGTCACACGGAGACCTTCGATCCCCCAACACTAATGACGCCCACTAATTGGCAGTCATACCTGGCTGGCTAATTAATCCCGATTAAGGCATTAAACCGTGTATTGATCCTCTCTGATTAATACAAAACGGTCAGATTGTGGAGGATTTAAAGTGGCAAAAATACACACGACTTGCAGCCACGCCACGCCACGCCACGGTCGCGCGTCACAAGTCACAAGTCACGCGAAAGAAAACGCGAAGAAACGCGGATACGCGCGCGCGTGCGTGTGTGTGTACACTTAGCATAGCTCACTTTCTCTCACCCATTGCTTACTTTATTCAGCCATGGTCACGTGAACTAGTATTTGAGTTGGTGTGCTTCTCCTTGTTCCAGCAGTATGGGACTAAGCTACCAGCCACTTGCTTGCTCTTTGGAATTCTACTGATTGGGCTTCTCAAAACAGCCCAAATTCCAACAATCCCCCACCAATTCCAAAGCAAGGAATGAGGGTCAAAGGATCATTGTGCTGTAGTATTATTAATATACTAATCTTTCGGTGTGAGTCCCGTACGGGTTGAACTTACACCTAGAATAACAAGATTCATCTTTTCATAGTTGAAGAATGGACTAGGCCTTGAATTCTCAGCCGTATGTGGGCAGATTTCACTTGAAATCAAACTGATACTAGGCTGCCAAACAACCTCGCCTAACCGGAGCGTTAATGGTCTGCTCCCTTATCTGCTCATGAGCCTTTATGAGAACGCCCTATTCTCACGAACTGCGACCTACAGTTGAGCACAAGTAGGTGCTCTTCTTCAAGATATCCTGTAGGCTGATATCTTCACAACGGAAAACATTAAGGCTTTATGCCAACCTTCCATATAGTAAAGAGTACTTAAGTTGTCATTTGAACATGGGTACATTTATTTATTTACAATGTACTCTTTGGTTACATCAGTCAACTTGTTTTTCCTATTACCTAATCACGGGATTTTCGATCAATAGGATAGGTTACCATTGTGATGTAACTTCAGGGGGGCCTCATACCCATGTTCTTAGACATCACTGAAATCGCTATCCGTGATAATCCCTTTGTAAAAGGGTCTGCCAGGTTATTTTCACTTCTCACATAGCTCACAGCCATAACTCCGGAGTTTTTCATTTTTTTGACAGATTTCAGTCTACGCTTGATATGTTTATTGGACTTTGAATTATCCTTTGTATTCATAACCTGAGCTAGCATTGATTGGTTATCGCAATACATCAGGATAGGCGGTACCGCCTTTTCAATGAAAGGCAAGTCCATCAATAGCTCTCTCAGCCATTCAGCCTCACTCGTAGCTGTTTCTAATGCTACTAGTTCAGCCTCCATTGTAGACTTTGTCAATATGGTTTGTTTACAAGACCTCCACGAGACTGCAGCACCAGCAAGCGTAAACGCATAGCCACTTGTGGCCTTGGTCTCATCCGCATCAGAGATCCAATTGGAATCACTATATCCTTCCAACGCTGAAGGATATCCCGAGTAGTGAATTCCGAGTGAGGTTGTGCCTCTCAAGTAGCGCAGCACTCGCTCAAGTGCCTTCCAGTGATCATCTCCTGGGTTTGAAGTAAACTGACTAAACTTGCTCACAGCATAGGAGATATCAGGTCTGGTTGCACCAGCTAAATACATAAGAGACCGAATTATTTGTGAATATCTCAATTGATCTTTTCCCTCTCCTTCGAATTTTCGAAGTTTGATGCTTGCATCATTGGGAGTGGGAGAGACTTTACAGTCCTCAAAGCCAAACCGGCTAAGTATCTTCTCCGCATAGTGAGATTGATTTAAAGTAATCCCGTTCTCACTCTTGATCAACTTAATATTCAGAATTACATCTGCTGGTCCCAAGTCTTTCATGTCAAAACACTTAGACAAGAAAGTTTTGATCTCATCAATTACTCTTGTGCTTGTTCCAAAAATTAATATGTCATCGACATACATGCACAATATTACTCCTTCACCCCCACCATAACGGTAGTACACACACTTGTCTGCCTCATTCACGCTGAACCCAGCAGATGTCAAAGTGGTGTCAAATTTTTCATGCCATTTTTTGGGTGCTTTCTTAAGACCATATAGGGATTTAATCAATCTGCACACTTTGTTCTCTTGCCCAGGAATTTTATAACCATCCGGCTGCTCCATATATATTTCTTCCTCTAACTCTCCATATAGGAAAGCCGTCTTTACATCCATTTGATGGACATGTAGACCATAGGAAGAAGCAAGCGCAAGGAGCACTCTAATGGTGGTAATTCGGGCAACAGGAGAGTATGTATCAAAGAAATCCTCTCCTTCTCTTTGTGTGAATCCCTTAACCACAAGCCTAGCCTTGTACTTTTCAATAGTACCATCAGGCCTCAATTTCTTTTTAAAGATCCACTTACATCCAATCGGTTTACACCCACTTGGACAGTCAGTGATCTCCCAAGTCCCATTCGACATGATTGAGTCCATCTCACTACAGACTGCCTCTTTCCAATACTCTGCATCTGGAGATGCATAAGCCTCTGAAAGATTATTTGGTACATCATCTACAAGATACACGATAAAGTCATCACCAAAAGATTTCGCAATCTTTGGTCTCTTGCTCCTGCGAGGAGCATAAACGACTAAATCATTCTCTTCTTCGGATGGTGTGTATGTTTCATCATTTAATTCAGGTGGAGTATAATTCTTAGGAGCATGCACATGAGTATTCTCACTCTGAGAAGTGCTACCTGCTGCTCTCATTGGAAATATATTCTCAAAGAATGAAGCATCTCTCGACTCCATGATAGTATTCACATTTTGTTCAGGAGTATCAGATTTAACTACTAAGAATCTGTAGGCTGTGCTGTTGTGTGCATATCCCAAAAATGCACAATCAACTGTTTTGGGTCCAAGCTTTCTCTTTTTCGGTTCAGATAAATTAACCTTTGCCAAACAGCCCCAAGTCCTCAGAAAATTAACATTGGGTTTTCTCTCATTCCATCCCTCATAAAAACTCGGCCGGGGGGATTGACCTCCACCCGCAGTATTGTGTTAAGAAGAAGACAACCTTCTCACACTGGCCGAGAAAATCCCCGAACCCCTCTCCCACCCTTACACAGGACCCGCTCCTCAGGTGAGACTGGGCCAGGGCAAAGCACCGTAGCCCAGCTGGGCCGGGTTTCCAACCATGCTTTGGGAATTGGGAGAGGCGAGGGAATTTTTTTAACCTCAGCCCGAAATTCACTCCCACCGGGAATCGAACTCGAGACCTGAGGAGGTGCCGCTGGAGCTCCTAACCAACCGGCCAGAAGTCCTTTGGCTCATTCCATCCCTCATAGGGAGTGACTTCTCTGTTTTTAGTCACAACCCGGTTAAGGACGAAATTTGCTGTTAAGATAGCTTCCCCCCACCATTCGTAAGGCATACCGGCGCTCTCTAACATGGCATTCACCAAATCTGTTAGAGTTCGGTTTTTCCTTTCAGCCACCCCATTGGATTGAGGTGAATATGGTGGTGTCACTTCATGGATAATACCATGTTCAGCACAAAATTGAGAGAAATCATTAGAGGTATGCTCTCCTCCACGATCATCGCGTAATCGTTTAATTTTCCTCTCAAGTTGGTTCTCAACCTCGGCCTTGTAAATTTTAAAGTAGTGCAAAGCTTCATCTTTAGTTTTCAGCAAGTAAATATAGCAAAAACGAGTAGCATCATCTATTAAAGTCATGAAATATCTCTTGCCTCCTCTTGTCAACAATCCATTCATTTCACACAAATCTGAATGAATAAGATCTAGTGGTGCGAAATTTCTCTTTTCCTCTAAACTTTTAAAAGGTTTACGAGGTTGTTTAGCTTGCACACAAGATTGGCACTTTGATCCTTTGACAATATTAAACTTAGGAAGTATTTCTAATCTGGACATTCTAGCAATTGTGTCAAACCCAATATGACAAAAACGTGAGTGCCACACATCAGCCTCACAAGCTTTATTAATCATGGATGCAAAATTCAAACTGAAGTAAGAATCAAAAGTACTCAAGCGGAACAAGCCTCCGCTAACATAGCCTTTACCAACAAAGTTACCAAATTTGGTCATTACAACTTTATTGGACTCGAACACTAACTTATAACCATCCTGACACAATAAGGAAACACTAAGCAAATTCCTATTTTTTGTTGGAGCATGCTGCACGTTCTTCAATGGAACGGTCTTGCCAGAAGAGAGCTTCATCTCGACCATACCAACACCATGAACGGAGGCAGCAGATCCGTTTCCCATCAGGATGGAGGAGGACCGCGTCCCCTGGTAAGAAGAAAACAAGGACAGATCAGAACACACATGAACATTAGCACCCGTATCAACCCACCAATCTGAAGATTGAATAGCTAAAAAAAACAAATGGTAAGTTACCATACCCAGAGGGGTCGGCCTCATCGCCGTTGTTCTTGCCAATGGTCACATTGACAGCCTTCTTTTGCTGTCCTTCATCTTTGTTCTTGCGGTAGCGGCAATTCTTAGCGATATGCCCATCTTTGCCACACACATAACAGCCTCTGTCCTCTTTCTCAGATTTCTTCTTCTTAAAGTCAGTGGTTTTCTTAGGCTTCCCACCGGTCTGCACCTTTCCCTTGTTCTTGTTGAGGTATGATTTCTTTTCAACAATATTTGCACTAGCACCATTTTCTGCAGCAGCAGATGTGCTTGGAGCGTCCTTCGCTCTTGCCTTTTCTTCCACATCGAGGGCTATAATCAGATCCTCTGTTGAGATCTCTTCCCTTTTGTGTTTCTGGTTAGTGGCAAAATCCCTCCATGAAGCAGGGAGTTTGGCAATAATGCCCACTGCCACAAACCTGTCAGGCAAAGTGCAACCCAAACTTGCAATCTTGCCGGCCAGCAGCTGCATCTCATGAGCTTGTTCTACAATCGACTTTGCACCGTCAATGGTGAAGTCATAGAACTGCTCGCAGCTGTACAAGAGGCGGCCAGCCTCAGAGATCACATAGTTGCGCTCAAGTGCATCCCACAGCTCTGTGGGGCTTTTCACCTCCATGTAAATATCATAGAGATTATCAGCCAAAAGGGTCAGAATGCATCCGAGTGCAGAATCACAGGCGGTGGCAAAAGTATTAGCCTGCTCAATCGTGAGTGGCATCACTGGGTGGATCACCCACCACAGCCCTAATGATATCAACCAAAACTTGACCTTTGTCTGCCATCTACGGAAGTTTTGCCCACCGCCAAACCTCTCAGGTTTCATTGCATCCGAAGCACCAGCCATTGCTAGAATAGAATAAACGCATAAATAAGGTTTCTGGAATGTTGGAAATATGCGCATTATTCTAAATTCAGATTTTAGTTTGAGGCAGATTTCATAGACATTCAAAACCGAGATGCAAACTAATTCTAGCAGCAGGTTGTATAGCACTAAATAAAGGAGGGGAGACATCGACTCACTTTGGGTTTGTCGGTGATTTGATCAAGCACAAATTGTAGACGAAGCAGACCGTCGATGTCGATCGTCGAAGGCAGCGAACGAGCGGTCGCGTAGTTGCGCTGCCCAGAAACCTTATTCCTGCCCCTCGTGCGAGCTTCACGGCGACAACGGTTTAGAGATACCGCTCACCCTTCTCCTCGTGCACGTCAAGGAAAAGGGCCGGCGAGACGGAAGCAGCTCAACACCACAGCACAGCTCTCCGAAAGGAAAGTAGAAGGTGTATGGAAGGGAATTTCGTGGGTTAAGGAAACCTGGACGTCTCCAGTGCCTAATATAGGCGCAGCTGCCCTCAAGGAGCCGTTTCCTAACTAATGACGCCCACTAATTGGCAGTCATACCTGGCTGGCCAATTAATCCCGATTAAGGCATTAAACCGTGTATTGATCCTCTCTGATTAATACAGAACGGTCAGATTGTGGAGGATTTAAAGTGGCAAAAATACAAACGACTTGCAGCCACGCCACGCCACGCGACGGTCGTGCGTGCGTGCGTGTGTGTACACTTAGCGTAGCTCACTTTCCCTCACCCATTGCTTACTTTATTCAGCCATGGTCACGTGAACTAGTATTTGAGTTGGTGTGCTTCTCCTTGTTCCAGCAGTATGGGACTAAGCTACCAGCCACTTGCTTGCTCTTTGGAATTCTACTGATTGGGCTTCTCAAAACAGCCCAAATTCCAACACCCTGTACCTCTTTACCGAGCTCGCATCGTCTCTGTAGTTGCCGCAGCCGCAGTACTCGTCGTCGGCCATCCTGCTGCTGTCCCCATCGACTTAAAGCCCCTCAAATGGGTGGAGAACGCGATTTGCTTCGTCCTGGTATTTTTATTGGGATTTTTTGTGTCCGTTTGGCCCATCCCGGCGAGCCGCCGCCGCTTTCCGGCGAGCTCCGCCCACCACGGTCGAGCTCCGGTGCGACCAGGCCTGGATCGGGTGTGGCGCAGCTCCGATCTAGTGTGCTGCACGTCGTGTGGACCTCCGTGTGGCTCGGATCCCATTGGCCTGCGATTTTCCCGATTCCTGGAATTTGCTTAAATCGTTTGAAATTGCTATGAACTTATAAAATGCGTTGAAAAATGTATACTCATCAGAAAAATGCAAATCAAATTTTGTTGTCTTCCTTGTGCTCATACCTACCCATCCAAACTGGAAAATCGATACAAATCATGTTCCTGTTTCCTATATAAATCCTTTTTTAAATTACAATAAATTCCCTGTTGCTTTATAAATCCTGAAATCTTGCATGCTTGTTAATATGCTGATAACCTACTTACAGAACATTTATCCACTGTCATATGATGTTTAATTATTATCTTATGATTTAAATCGTGTTCTATATTGTATAAATTGTTATAAATAATCCATGTTACAATAAATCATCAAACTCCACTGTAAATTACTTCCAGTGTCACTCTTCACCAGAAAAATGCCACTGGACCTAAACAAATTTCTAAGTACAGTTAACAAACTAATCAACTTAAGTTAATTAAGTTAAACAAGAGTCAATGAAGGAAATACTTCAGACGAAAGTAATTAAGTAAATTAATCATTTGCACTTACAGTGGAAATGACTGTCCAATAATTAAATTAATTTTTTAATTGCATCATATTACTTGCATTTAACTTGCATGTTCCCTTGTCACAACGTGTAGTGACAGAGACGACTCCGGAGCCACTGGACTTTTAGCTGCCGGAGGAGGAGGCATTGGAGGAGGAGCAGCAGACTGACCCCGCTGACCCAGCTAGTGTAGCTACTGAGCCAGGCAAGCCCCAGTGCTTGCCTACCTTATTAGAATTTTATTTTCTCACTTGTTTGGGGCTAGTAACTATTTGTTCATTAGGTTTATTAGGAGTTGATGTGAAACCATAGAACTGCATTAGGATTTTCTTCCATGTCCTACCTTGTGTCCTATTTTTGTAGATGTGGTCTGGGTTAACGTTAGAACTTGCTATGCATAGGGTCTAGTGAACGGTAGAAGATGAGTGGTAGGTCCCACTCGCATTTTAGGAATCACCCTGGATTGTACTAGATGGATTTAGGATTTGTTGAGACCGGACAGGGGATTGTTTGTATAGGATGGTTGGAGAAGGCTGGGCCTTCACAGTGGTAGCCCCATTTGTGTCGATTGAGGTCCGTTCGTTGTTGGCCCTGTTGAGCAAGTTCGAACGTACTGATCACATGCTAGTGTTTTTATGGGTCTAGTAAACCTAGTAGCCTGTGACGCCGTGATGTCTAGCCGATAATTGCACTTTCTATCATGGTACTTGGGAGAGAAGGGATGCCTCACAATCGGGGCGTACGTCTGGGACGGGGACCGTGCGGGAGGGCCTTTCTCGGGAGGTGTGAGACCCAGCTAGCTTTAGGGGGGAGCAGCGTAAACGGTTGACGCATGCGACTTTTGCGCGTGTGCGGCGTGTGGTCAGATTTTCTCCTGCAGGATGTACATCGATGCCGCCGCTCTCGGACATGAGCAACCTTGCTCACTGAGTCACCTCGTAGTGTGATTTGGTTGATGATATGATTATGCTAGTTTATTACTGTTATATTGTTATCTTATTACTACCATGTTGCTTATCTGATGTATTGTTACTTTATACTGTTTTAGAGATAAGTGCACTGTTTATTTGGTTACGTACTTAATCTGAAATAAAACATGAAAGTAAGGACCAACTAATTAGTGCAATTTTATGCTATCGAGTCAGCCTACCCCTCGTAGCCTTTGCATATTAGGAGTCGGCTGTAGTTAGCCACGTTGACGGGTAAGTCTTGCTGAGTATTAGTTGCTTAGGGTTTGGCTCTTTATCTTTTTGTGCAGGTATAGTTTTTGCTTCTGCCGTTGCTTGGTGGAGTTCCTCAGCAGGTCCACATCGCAGGGCTTCGATGTGCGGCCAAGTTTCGTCGAGTGTTGTAGTATTGTATCTTTTAGACTTCCGTTGTGCTACTCGTTGTTTTAATTGGACTAATATAATCACTTAAGACTTAATTCGTGCTTTTTATGTGATGTACTGTTGTGTCCGCTCACCGGCACTTCCGACTCGATCCTGCGAAAATCGGAAACGCTACACCTAGCATGTACAAGTCCTAACACATGGTTATCCTAGTTTGATCACTCACTCTTAGTGCACATGTACTCTTATGTT